>CM042318.1:6057807-6377807 GCA_023566125.1 Zingel zingel
GAAATGTGACTTTTGTGGCTTTTTCACTTGGTGGTGATTGGAGGTGCTTTTGATCAAATCAAACGTGGTGTACATTAGTCTGCATGCTCCGGACGTCATTGTGTGATTTTATTTTTATTTTTTTAATCCAGTTTTAAATGGTTGGTTCTGTTTCTTCTTAGCGGTGTAAACAGCTTTGGACGAGGATCGCATGACAGTTCAGAAGAACAAGCTGGGTCATTTTTAAAGCAGTCGAAAAAGTTGTTTTGTATTATAACTGCCGTTTCGGTTTACATTTCGTATGAACTTGTATTATATTTCTGAGTGAGTAAGCATGTGTACTCATACGTGTGTACTCAATCTTCTAGTCACCGATGTCCGGAGGGACCCTGAAGGTGCCATGCGGGATCACAGTGGGGTTATGTGCATTCAATGGTCTGTGTGTGTGGATCCTGATTCAACATTTTTTTCCTCCCAATTTCCTCCCTGTGGGTTTGTGCCGTGGGGGGGGGGAGAGAGTGAAGATGGAGCAGCATGGAGAGTGGGGGATGGGGGTTGGGGGGCCTGATGCGCCACCAAGGACAGTGGCCTGCTTGGGGGACATACTTCTTTATATGCCCATATGAACAAGAGCAACTATGGAATGTAAAGAAGTATGTATCCCAGGTTGGGAAAAATGACAGCGCCGCATCTGAACTAAACCCAAAACAGTTTAACGCAAACTTGACTGAGTCCGCAGACTGAACCATACCGTATGGAAACTCACTGGAGAAGATGTACTATGAGCTTTGTTTCCACATGAAGGTCCCCGGTATTACTATACACACGGCTCATGTATACGTGCAGTGTGCGCTGGCGTACTTTTTCCGCCCCCTTTGTGGCCCAGTTGAGTCCAGTAGGCTCGGTGCTGCAGAGGGATGCATAGACAGTAGAAAACTGTAGATGCAGCTGCAACTCCAGTCAGCAGTTTCCGCTTGCCCGCAATAGATCTTTCACTCTGTACGTGTTAGTTTTTTAGACGTATTTCCTATCCTGTAATGACAATGGTTTTAGGAACACCTTCTGCTTACTTTGGAATACTTGTTTTTTTTTTGTCATTTGTCAGGCTTTTGTCTTGGATAGTGTGAATTTGTGCTAATGCTACAAAAATACATAGATACTGTAGACACACCACAGACAGACAGCAGTTTCCAGTAAATGGTGCAGTGATTAAATGCCCGCTAATGGATAGTATGGTCCGAGAGGATGGTAAGGAAGAGGAAGAAGCAGAGACTGGCTGCAGGACTCTAACAGATTACCAGGCTCAGACGCCTGTGTGTGTAGTCACACTGTCTGCAAGTGGGCTCAAGTTGTTGGTCTGGTTATGAACGCTTTATATTTAATGTAGGATATTTGAGCACCCAAAATCAGGCTTCTGTGGACAAATGTGAAGTCAAAAATGCGAATGGATCATTGTGTGTTCTTTCACAATACTTGAAATTTTCAAGATCAGTGTCCAGGGGCTGCAACTCATTGTCAAATTAATCTGTTGATTATTTTCTCGGTCAATCAATTAGTTGTTTGGTCTACAAAATGTCGGAAAATGGTGAGAAATGTCGACCAGTGTTTTCTAAAGCCCAAGATGACGTCCTCAAATGTCTCAGATGTCTACAACTCAATATATTCAGTTTACTTTCACAGAGGAATAAATCACTTTTAAGAAGCTGGAATCAGAGAATTTCTCCATTTTTTTCCATAAAAAATGACTCAACCCTGATTAATCGACTATCATAACAATGGCAATTAATTTAATAGTTACTAACTAACTACTAACTACTTAAAGTGCTCATATTGTACTTTTTGTGCACATTATAGGTTTACAAAGTGAAAAAGCCCAAAGTCCACCTCAAAGGGACTTACCATCTCCAACAGAAAACACAGTTCACTAACTGCTCCAAACAGCTCTATTGTAGTCCAGCCTTTACTTCAGAGACAAACGTGGTCACTTTGTAACACACGTTATAATGCTCGCCTAGCTGCTAGCGCGGCACACCCTCATACTCTGCTTCTGACTGGCTAGTAGTCCTTACCTAGCTACTGCACCTGTGTGACTCCCAACAAAGATGGAACAGAAGTGAGATGTCTCACTCTGTAGCTAAAACAGACAGCTCAACACACAGGGTGACAAGAGGAGCTGCAGCAATGTGCAGTACAACAAAAATATGGTGTTTTTTGAAAATTAAACCGTATAAACCTATTCTGGTACAACCTCTAAATACAATTATGAACCTGAAAATGAGAATAATATGAGCACTTTAATAATTACTCTTTGAAGCTCTAACAGTGTATTGTTAGGGAAAAGTGTATGTGTTATGGCATTTACTAGATAACTCAAAGAGGCAAAAGTGGCAGGAAAATGGGAAGCAAGAATGAGAAAATGACTTATGATGATGGCTCTGGATCAAACCCACAATGTCAGGCTACATGTCTCAGCCTGCTGAGCCAGCAGAACACATAGGTGCCACTTTTCTTTTTTTCATCACTCCTGAGTGATAATTCTTTAGCTCTGATTAAATATGTATGGTATAGGCCTACTGTATGTGTGAAGAAAAAATGACTAATCCGGGTGTGGTTTGAGAGCAGGTACAACAATCGTGTCAGCTTTTAGTCTATGTATTTTGGCCTACTTTGTATATAAATAATGTATGTGACCTAGTTAGGGTTTACCTGTCCCTGTTTAGGTGTTATTTGGGCCAGTTCCAGTGCGATAATTTGGCCCTGATCAGGTGTAACACCCCGGGCGATGTGCCTGTGTGGTTACTGCTGGTCTGACAGGGATCTGCAGTTGGATTACGCTTCCTGTCAATATTCTTTTTTTCAAGAAAAGAACATGTTAACAAGGGAGCATTAACGAGAAGAACTGCTTTGTGCAGATGCCAAGAAGAACTGTTTAACATTACAACACATGCAGCCAGACAGCGTTTAATTAACCATCAATATATGAGACAGTTCTAATCTTAGCCGTAGATGGAGAGACCATTGAGAAAAACTGGGTTCGGAAATGCAGACTTTAGCGAGGAACATATTCATTAAGTCCCCCCCAAAATGTAAAATGTGTTTGCGAGTAAGTACAAGTGTGTGTGTGTGTGTGTGTGTGTGTGTGTGTGTGTGTGTGTGTGTGTGTGTGTGTGTGTGTGTGTGTGTGTTTGTTTTCATGTTGGAGGGATTTATTGCAGTGATTTGTAAGAACTAGAGGGAAAGGTCATTGTACTGTGGGAGAATTCAAAGATGAAGAAGGGCACAGTGCTGAGGGTGAGAGAGAGAGAGAGGGTGGGGGAGGGAGGTATGTGTGTGTGTGTGTGTGTGTGTGTGTGTGTGTGTGTGTGTGTGTGTGTGTGTGTGTGTGTGTGTGTGTGTGTGTTGGGGGGGTTAGTGACAAAAGGGAAACGAGAGAGCACCGTGGACTGAAGTGGGATCGGAGCGGAGGGAGTTGTGGCGAGTGAGCGTGTGAGATGAGGCGAGGCGAAAGAGGCAGAGAGAGAGAGAGAGAAAGAGAGAGAGAGAGAAACTGGATTGATGATGGTGTTCAGGGCTAGAGTGTGTGTGTGTGTGTGTGGGGGGGGTATTGTTCTGTCACTTTGCCTGTGTCAGCAGGTGGAAGCTCTCATCAGGACATTAAATATGCAACAATGCTGACTGCGGCACCGTGCTGAGACAGCCAAAGCCGGACGACTGGGGGGCCCCACGAAAAGTAAACCAGCGGCATCGCTTTGCCTCGCTCCGCGCTAGACAGCCATCCATCCATCTATCCAAACACACACGCACATACACACATACCAAGACCTCCTGCTTCTTCTTAGGGTTGCCCTGACCGTCGCTCCCTGCGCTCCTTGGCTGGCTCGGTTGGCAGCCGGCTGGTAAAGCTGGCTGACTTACTCGCTGACCGACTGGCTGGTTGGCTGCTTCTCCCATCTGGGAGTCCACACAAGGGCAAAGGCAAAGCTAGTAATCCACAGGCCCAGGGAGGGATTAGCAGTAGTTACATACAGATCAGTCATGTGGAACACTGATGCCTCTGTGAATGTGGAATTTAATGCAAAATCTACAGGACAGCTGACTGAATGTGTGTGTGAATGAATGTTTGATTTACCACTCGCTGTCGACTACTGATAAAACGCAATAGTCAATCAACTTTACTGAGTTTATGAAAGATTTTAGATTTTCTGTTTCAAACATCGGGGGCCAGATGAATAAAACTATTCGTAGATTCACGACTAAACATAAAAAAATACATGCATTCTTTTCGTCAGAATTATAGGGCCATGTGTAGGCGAGCTTCCATTTTATAAACGTCTAACATTGTGGAACTGGTCGGGTCTGCAAGTGCCACTCCCACAGTTAGGTCGCATTCAGACCGGCTTGAACCCTGCTTGATAAATAGGACCCCCCCCCCCCCCCCCCCCCCCTCCCCTCATTAATTTTAATGGAACATTAACTTGACTCATTTTAATGTGTCATCCTATTGCGGGCTCCAGTAAAACAACACAGGGTCATCTGGCAAAAAAAAAAAAGTCACCTGGCTTAACTTTTGCTGCAATGCAATGTGACGTCATCCGACAAGGTGCTGCATTGGAAATGGAAAACGAAATACATGCAAGTGCACACTCCTGGTCGATGACTTTGTCACATAAATACTGTATTTCTGTAATATCTGTTGTAGACTTCTGGAGGATTTGAAATAAATAAGATGTGAAGGATTTGTAATAAGCAACAATAGTCAATAAGTCCGAACAGACAAAAAAGAAATTCTTCGATCTGCAACGAAAAACTACATTTTGCATAAAATGTTTGCAGTGGGAAGTTCAGTGTTGAAACACACACAATTGAAAAAACAAAAATAAGGAATTTGCTAAATATTCTTTAGTATTTGA
This sequence comes from Zingel zingel, assembly GCA_023566125.1. NCBI lineage: Eukaryota > Metazoa > Chordata > Actinopteri > Perciformes > Percidae > Zingel > Zingel zingel. The sequence continues at coordinate 6,062,697 of CM042318.1, forward strand.
TCAATTTAGAAATGTTGAAAAGTATGTGTGGCTTCCTTATGGCAGTACAAACACAAGAATAATTTAATAATAACAATTGAATCGGGGGTTAGGCTTTGAGGCTTCATGTGGCTGGTTGTGTAGTAATGACAGGCAAAATGACTGAAAATGAGGCCTTTAGCTCAGCCGTAGCCTCTGGCTGGGAGATGCACTGCACACCTGTTCTGTATGTGCATGACAAGGTGTGTGCAGGAACGGGGGATGGGATTGTAAAGTCAGTTTTATATTAAGTGTCAGAGTTTATTGCCAGGATATTTTTTCCCTTCTCTTTTAATCATGTTTATAGTAAGTGTGCATCAGCAGCAATCCACGGAATATAATAGGGGTAAAGAGTAATGGAAGTTGAAACAGATGCGGTGGAGTGGCAATGTATGTGTCGTCTGGCCCTGATACTGTACAAGGACACAGACGCAGCCTATTATACACCCTTCTATGTTTATGTACCCAGAGTGAATCTCAGGAGGAATGTACATCTGAACTCCCCAAAGTCATTCCTCAAATAATATAGGCACATGCATAAAATACACACACACAGATGCCACCGCATGTGTCGGTGTAATGTAAATGAAATGTTTATGTGGACACACACACGCACTCTGCAAGTTGCCTTGGAACATATTGTACACATTACATGGATAGAATGTATCTGTACTGAAAGCAGTGGCTCACTGGCTTGTTTCTCAAGCTGTAGAAGCAGCTTTTATTCGTAGTATCAAATAGCGATGCTGAGCTAAAGCCAAGGCAAATGTGTAACTTCACAGTTTGCACTGGCAAACCGCTCATGCACTCAGTCATTACAGGACCGTTTTCAAATGTGCCGGGCTTATTAGAGATGGGACGTGTGCCACTGAAATCATGTCAGACAAATTACTCTCAAGACAAAGCCAAAAGGGACAGATGACAACAGATGAAAGAAAAAAAAAGGATGAGGCCCTGATAACAAATGACTTCGGAAACCTAATGAATTACTCATAATTACGAGCCTTAAAAGTCAATTAGTTAATTGGCCCAGCGTTTTAATGTGAGAACGATGGTGCATCCGTTCAAACGGAAAGTGAGAATCGATCAAGACAACACACGGCATAATGAGGAATTACGATTTATCATTTAGCGATTAAGTCATACATTCTCTGTGAGTGGGTCAAAGCCTAAGAGCTTCACCCTGCCCTCGACACACACACACACACACACACACACACACACACACACATGCAGTGCGTCTCCAAAAAGCCGATCAGTCCCTTCGCTGGGACAGGGATCAATGTTGAGGTAATTTGTTTCGATCAATTAAACAGACATCTGCTTGAATTAGACTCCAAATGGCCCAACCCCTTTCCCATCCGCCAGTGTATATGTGTGTGTACAAAGACAGTCACACACTCGTACATCATTAAAAAATAATTTACCAACGTTTCGACATACAGTAGACACATAAAGTGAGCGCACAAACAACTGGCTGAAAGGTGAAGACTCTAACACTCCAGCAGCCAGTAAGTGATGACACCAGCTGGATTTGTAAATGATTACATTAACACTTTGCAGTTCATGTCCTCATCTCCTCTTATTGTACTTTTTTGCCAAACACGTTTCGCTGCTCAGATGCAACGCATTGAGCAGGGAGAAAAAAACAAAAACTTTCACATCTGGAATGAGAAATGCCATGGGCAACTTCACTGCTTGTTTATTGTTTATGGTGCAGGTGGGGGGGTGGGGGGGAGAGGTGAAAGACAGTTGTATTAGCCCGAGTCTAATTTAATGGCCCCCCCACTAGTGTCCTCTGTACATCAAGTGATGTTGCTGACAGCAGAGCCTGTCCATTACTGTGCGATATGAGGAGAGAGGGTCTGATCCCTTCAAATGAACATGCAGGATAATTGTTATGCAGTGAAGCTGTGAAACAGAGGGAAGTAATTAAAGGAACAAGGGCACTGTGGTGCTGGTGGGCCGAATCCCCCTCCTCTACTTCCCCACCGCTACTCTTTCTCCCTGCTCGCTGGAGATTAAGCACACATACCCACACATATACACATTCACATGCAGGTTCCCCTAGTATTGACACCCTCATAATTACTGCCAGGGTTTACAGTCATCCTAATATTCTAATTACACTCTGTCTGTGCTTATAGGGTCATAACATTTACAATTTTACGACACAGTAAATGTAAGTTGACCAAAAAATTTGAAAAAGGCATTTCCCGCTCTAATTGTTTCTTCTGATGACAACACATATTGTACGCAAACCACTTGACCCGGAATACAACACTCCATTTTTTAATTAGTTCAAAATACATTTGTGCTATAGAATATACAGTGTCTGTCCGAGTGCCTTTCAAAATGCAGCCCCCCCCACCCCCACCGCAGAACACATGCATCCATCTCCTGCAGTATTTCAAAAATACATGGCCTGGAGAGCCATCTCAGGGAAAAATATGAAGTAGTGTTTCAGTGATATATGTCACAAGGTATAACTCGGAATATAATGCATTCCTGGGCACATTGTTATTTCCATTACTGGTTATGAGATTAGTGAATGAAGACTGTGTGAGAGAGTGCCTTCATGTAGGTTATTTCTTGGGAAGTATGAAGCAGAACAGGGGGAACTGTTACAGATCGTGAAAATGGTATTAAATCAAATATTCATGATTATACATTCTTGGAGTAACATTCTTGGAGTAACAGTCAGATATGTATGTTGATCAGATTTAAGGTAACATAATTCATTATAGGTGATTGCAACCAGCACAACAAAAAAGAAACATTATAGCCTAGAGTTTAGATTCTCTGCCTGAGCCCGGCCGATATTTTACGCCGCTATGATCGGGCCGGGCCGGGCCCTTGATCAAGCATTTGTGTTTTTTCAATCATTACTTTATTAGCCTTATTCAGTGAGGAGCAAGCTATGCCTCTCCAGCTTCTCCCGTAGTTCTGGGTGTATGTCCTGCACTGACTTGAGTGTGAGGTAAATTGTGCTACATCGTGTCTCCCCCATCTGTAGCACTGTTGTCGGCCAGTGCGTCAGCATGCAGACCGTGGCGAAGGACAGTATTAATTAGATGATCAAGACAAGAAAGTCTCCTATATGGTTCCAGGGCTTTGATTATGTTGCTGCCTTGATCTGTTACCCACACTATTCGGCTGAGGGAGCTAGGGTCGAGGTTTTGCGATCCATTTGCGATCCATTTGCGATCCATTCCATTCTGAATAAACAAACAGCGCAGTTTATTAAGATAATTCTAAACAGATTTCTGTAGTTCAAACAACTCGGAATTGTAGTTGAGAACATCAGTTATAACGGCCCACGTATCAAAAAAATTTCGGGTGTAAATCGGGCTCAGGCTCATGATTCCAGTTAATGTGTCGGGCCGTGCCGGGCTCGGACACAACGTCCACGGGGTCGGGTGGGGTCGGGCTTGGTTTTTTGGGCCAGATCTAAGCTCTATTATAGCCTACCTGCTGAACATCAGCGTGTTATCATTGTCATTGTGAGCATAGTCTATATCAACGCTGTTTCATTTCCTAGTATTATGTAAAATCGCTGCCGGATATTCCGCCGGATGTCCCTCATTTCGGCCGGATGTCTGTCCGCATTCTTTGTGTTGTCATTTTAAACTCCGGTGGATTTCTGAGGACTATGGTTAACTGCTCCTCAGATCTCTGCAGGGTAAATCCAGACAGCTAGCTAGACTATCTGTCCAATCTGAGTTTTCTGTTGCACGACTAAAACAACTTTTGAACGTACACATGTTCCACCAAAACAAGTTCCTTCCTGAGGCTATTTTGCAGACGCACTATTACTCCGTTAGGCAACCTAACCAAGTAGTTTTGTCGCCTTAACCGTAATTTTAACAAATAATGTGGTGGCATTTATGTATTTCTGTAAGATCAGGTTGTTTAGTCTTGTTGCTTGAAAAAATAACTTTATGGAGTGTAAAGTGAACCAAAATATGATTTTTTTCTGCTGCTCTGGTGTATGTGAATCCAATATGTACATAAGGTGTGTTTGACTTAGAGATGGTCTCATACCATTTTTTGCTTCCCGATACCGATTCCGATACCTGATCTGGCGTATCGGCCGATACCGAGTGCTGATCCAATACCAGTGTGTTAAAAAACACAATTTATTATGTTTTAACAGCTGTATACTACTATCCTTTTATGGATGTGATATGATTTCTATCATTGTAGTACGGCCTGGCTCAGGTTAAAGTTTTTGTGAAGCATGAACAAACACAAACAATGAACGCCACAGAACTTTCTTTTATTATCCAGTTTGACAGTCAGTCATAAACTACGGCTAAATTGCATGGTAATGTAACGGTGCATAAACTCCGGTACTGTCCCATACCGATACCATCATTTTAGGCAGTATCGTAGGCTTTTCCGATACTGGTATCAGTATCAGATCGGCGTTCCCTTCACCTACCTGCCTATGCTAACATGTCATCTGTCTGTGTGGGGGGCCTCATGCATCCATCTCCCTTTGGAGCTCCTCTACCAGAGGAGGAGTGTAATTGGGAGCAGCATGCAGGAGCGCAGAGTGTCAGGGAGTCTGCAAGCCAATGTGCTATACAGCCACTGAGACGGGACGATAGGCAGAGGACGATAAATGGAGCAGCCAGACAAGGCAGCTAAAAGCAGTAAGTCAGTCCTGGCCTGTCAGCTGGTAAAATGAGCCAGTCGGTCAGGGAGTCTGTCAGTCACACGGCAGAGCACAGAGTCAGGCAGGGATGGGCTGTGATCATGCCCCCCCCCCCCCCCCCCCCCCCTCCTGTAAGTGCAGGCCTATATCTAAGAGGAGGAGAGGGAAGCGTCAGGACAAGGCTAGTTAGCATTCCGCTGTCATCACCCTTCCTGCTCAGAACGGAAAAAAGTAAGGAACGGAAATAGAGGTTGGAGTTAGAAGAGGTAAAAGACAGAAAGAAGGAAACCGTAGTGGCACTTTAGAACTCTACATTACAGTTAGAACTACAAAATATGTTACGGGGGGGTCATGGCCAGTGGTGGAAGAAGTATTCAGATCCTTTATTTAAGTAAAAAATAATAATACCAGACTGTAAAGATTCTCTGTTACATGTAGAAGTCCTGCATTGAAGATGTTACTTAAGTAAAAGAATGTATCGTTAGGAAAATCTGCTTAAAGTATTAAAAGTAAAAGTACTCAATGTAGTACAATCCTCACATTTTAGCAACTAGAAACAATCCAAACTTCTTCTGTGTTTTGCGAGCTTGTGACCAGGAGGTCATCGGTTCAATCCCCGGACTGACAGGCAGCGCTTGTCCCTCCCTCATTACCACCATTGAGGTACCCTTGAGCAAGGCCCTTAACCTACATCTGCTCCAGTGGAGCTGTTCAGTGGGCAGCTTCCAGGTATGAATGTGTAACTGTGTGAATGTGATCAGGGCGTTCCTGCAAAAGAGAGTAAATAAAGGTAAAAAAAAAAATAATAATAATAATTAAAAAAATTGTAAAGGAACTAGTAACTAAAGCTGTCAGTTAATGTAGTGGAGTATAAAGTACAATATGTCTCTCTGAAATGTAGTGGAGTAGAAGTAGAAAGTGGCATGAAAAGACTCAAGTAAAGTACAAGTACCTCAACATTTGTACTTAAGTAGAGTACTTAGAGTCAATGTACTTAGGTACATTCCAACAAAACACGCTAACAAAAAAGCAAGGAACAAATGATCAATAGACAAAGGAAAAGAGAAACAAAAGACAAAGAGAGTGGGATCGTAAAGAACATGAATTACGCAGAGAGTGTCGGTCGGCGAAAGTAAATCTCCCAAACCCATAAAGAATTATGCGTTGTGATCTGTTCTACCGATCGTTGTGTGCTTTGAGATAATTGCTTCCATTTTGTTGCACAGAGACTATTACAGTATATGATAGCCGGATTACCATCTGTAACAGTGGGCTTTACACAGCAGCAGGAGTGCTGGATCAGCAGCAGGGCTACTGTAGAAACTATAGGTTTAGTGAACAGCGTGAGTGGGCTGTGTGTTGTCCTAAGGCTATTGTAGTAGTTATGGTCTCCTTTTGTAGGATTTCCAGCCAGTGGATTGAACACATTTTTTTCCCCCTGTCACATCCAGCAGCATCAGCACATCACCTGACGGGAGCAAATCTCATTGTAGGTCTGAAAAGTGCCAGCAGTGTGACTCTCCACCATCAGGCTGGGCATTCTGTATGTAGACTTTAAGTTTGTACTGTTATGTTTTTAAAATGAATTCTGAAATGCAATTGAATTTGGCTTCACCAAACGTATCACTCAAAGGTCTGCATGCTAAATTTTATTTAAGGTCGGAGGTCCGGAACAATTTGCGATAACAAAACAAGATTTAATCAACTCACTTATAACTTTAAAGCAACATACTGTACATCCTAGTTGAATACTCTGTTTTCCCTACTTAACCTTATATTGGTTATATTGGTTATATTGTGCAGCCCTGCTATTAATACATGTAATTATAATAATTGATAGGTATAACTGGCAGTAGCAGTTCCAGTGCTGTGTGTGCTGTGCAGTCATTTATACCATTGTTGGACTGTAATGGTGCACCTTATATGATATACAAGCATGCTGCAACCAACACTGAAACTTTGACTTGAGTGATGTCATTTTAACAGAGCATGTAATGGAAGAAAAATGACCTGTCACAAAACCCCTTTATCTTGAAGAAATCTATCTATGAACAAAGTCTCCTACATTTCTACAACTTCACATAGTAGCTTTTAGAAACTCTGTAACGAAATAGAAGAGAAAGTCTGGAGAAAGACAGAGGGGATAAGATGAAACGTAGGCGTGACATGGATTAATGCATTGTTATTTAGTATTATTTAACAATGCCACTAATTTGCTCGCTTTACCCAGGAAGTTATGTATCATATAATATTAAACGCAAAATTTCCATGTTGCATTTTGGTCTGTCGGATCTGAGTTCCTTTCATGCATCTCCAGTGGTTAGTCTGTGGCCGGACACAGCTGAGAGGGCTACTCTAAGCTTCAAGAGGCCGAGTCATAGCGAGATGGAGTGATAAAGAGAGAGGAAGAAAGAGAAAGAGAGACTCCTGGACTCTTGCGGTTTGTTATGGGAATAATAAAGCTGTCCCTAAAGGAGGAGAGGAGAGAAGAGGAGAGGTTAAAGAAAATGAGTCCGACACAAGACATATTCACTTGGAAAGTTTGAAAGCACAGTAAGGAGAGAGTATTCAGATCTTTTACTGCACTTTACTAAAAACATTCCTCCCCCCTGTAATGTGAAACTATATGCCATTACAAGAAAACGTTTGCATTTTACTGCTGGAGCAGGTTGGGCAAATTTTTATGTAAAGACTTGTAGTCTTTGATAGCTGTACAAAGTATAGTACTATAGTAAAGTGCTATATATGTCTCTGCAATGCAGTACAGTGTAGTGTTCAGCCATCGGCCACTGAGCCCAGCATCGTGATTGTTTGTGCTGGGGTGTAGGCCTTCCAGAACTTTTTTCTCTGAAAACAGCTGTCTGATGATGAGACCAGTGAGACTGAACCAAAGCAGTAAAGTTGCGGGCCGGGAAGCCAACACCCAGGAAAAGCCTCTTTTTTTCATTAGATCCATGAATATCAAAACTTGTCACAACAAGGGACTCCTTTTCGCATTACACATCTAACCCCTTGTTATTTTGTTCTGCTAAGTGTGAATGTTTAACTCCATAGTCATATAATTATTATCTCTGACCAATAGTTGATAACAAAACCAATACAAAGTCCACTGTGTACTTGTCCATCCAAATCCCTTTGTCTCTATCCATAGTAAAGTGTACTTTGCCTTTAAGCCAAACGCTTTGTTGACTCACTTTAATCACACTTCCATTGTCCTGACACATAGATCTTTACACAAGCGTCTACAACGCTGATCTGCCACAGATTCTAGATGGCTCTAACTAGCCCAAGCCTCTTTAGATCCCCATTGTCCCAAGTTAAAACAGAGCAGTTGTAATGAAGCCTTTCACTCTCTGTGCGCTATTCAGGCTCAGATAGAGCGGGCGTCCCACTCTCTCACAATAGAAAGCGTGTCAGGCTATCTTTACGCCTGAGCTCCTTTGTGACTTAAACTGCATTGGATTTTTTTGTTTTGTTTCACGGCGGAACGTATATCAAGCTGCCTTTGTGGCCCTGTAATGAATGCATGGCTAAAATACTTAAGTGGTGGCGGTGGTTCATTAAGGGAGGGGTAAGAGGTGGAGGAGGATGGTGGAGAAGGTGTGTGTGTGTATGTGGGGGGTGGGAGGGGTGGGGAGCGTGCTCAGAGTTAGAATCAGCCTGAATAGCAAGAATAGAGATAGAATAGAGAGAAACAGGAAGAAACAGGGAGAAACAAAGAAAGAAAGAAAGAAAGAAAGACGAAGACAGCAGGCAGATCTGCTGCGGTTTGGCAGCCACCGCACATGGATCATGACATCATTCCCCAACAAAATGAAATGACGTCTTCTCCGCTTCAATATTGCTCAGTCTGGGGAAAAAAGAACATCTTAAAAGACTTCTTTTAAAAACCTGCGCATGTTAAACTGCTTCATTTCACTTCTGCCGTGCCCTTCATTCTCCTAGTCCGATCTCCTTTCACTCAAGAAACGGAAGCGTTTCCCATCATGTCCTATCCTAGCCGTCTCCGTTTATCTTACTTTGAAAAGAAGTTAAGTGACAGCCCTGTGTGCAGGAGTTAGTGGCTGCCTTATTTTTTTTTTTTTTTTTTCTTACATCCTTATGTTAGTTTATGAGCAGATAATTACCGAAAGTGGCTGTCCCAAGCATCTTTGGACACCACTTCCATTTCATTTTTAAATCTGCACCTCAGCATTTTCCAACACATAAAATCGCGTACAACATCAATGGCTCAGATGAGATCTTTCCTGTGCTTGTTGCCATGTTTTTCTTTTTCTTTTTTTAAAATCCCATTACAGTTATTGATGGCGTGTTAGCATGGTGAGGACAGGTCCCAGGGGCAGTTAAAGCTGGTTAGACAACTCATATACATGTAACGTGAGGAGGTCTGTTTGCTGAACAAGGTTCCAGCTTGAAGACTCTCCGGATATATATTTGGTGAAATTACTGAATAAAGTGGTTCATTAAGGGCAATTACAGTGTCATCCTTCTTCCGTTAATGTGAAAAAAAATCCACCTTTGTCAAAGTCTAAGAAAAGACTAAATCCCCAAGAGTCCAGTAAGGTATATAAACGGAGGATACAGACCTTAGTCGTTTCAAAAAATAAAATAAAAAAGAAGCTAAATAAGAGACAGTCAAACTGTTTATATGTCGTACTGGTCTACAATGAAAGGCAGGGAGGGGAGAGAGAGTGTGAGGGAGGAGGAGAGGATATAATTAAATATATCATCTAAATAGGTATTGATTGTCTTAAGGGTGTTGCCGTTAGATTAAAAGGTTAAGGAAAAAAAGCGCTTTTTAGGATTAAATCATTAAATCATTGTGAGGTAAAATCAAGAGCGGGCGGAAGATAAACACTGCAGTAATCACAAAGTATGAGCGCTTGCATACACGCTTAATGATGTCCTATAGAGACATTAAAGATCCCGTTTAAATATACATTTAAGGACCAAAACTGGGCATGGCACTCTAAAGAAATCAGCTGGAAGGAGAGTTAAATGAAACATGAACACAAGGTAAAAGCAGGCGTCCCTTGGCTCTTCATGTCTGTGGAGATGAAGTCAAAGTTGCTACATATTATAAACTACAAAGTGGACGTAGCTAACGTAGAAGATGTTATCATCACAGGCCGCGGTAACCCTGAGAGGGCTGCCGACTGATAAAGAAAAAAGTTCACCGGCCGTACGGTACGGTGTAGCCACTGCATGACACCTGAGCCGAGCAGCTGCACAAGGTCAGGAAGCGTTTTATCGGTCAGACGTGTTTTATGTTTCTGGGAGAGTATAAGGGAGCGAAGGAAAGTGGCTGAGCAGAGGATAAAGGGTCCTGTTACGCTCCTGTCCCCTTCTCTGATCAACCAATCAGGCGCGGGAATAGTGCTGAGTCAGCCGCTGGGTGCTGCTCACGTCCGAATGCAGGGAGAAGGAGGGGTTGGGTGGGCGGTGGAAGAGGATCCAGCCAGCCGGTGTCTGCAGTGGACTGCAGCAGCATTAGCACCATGGCAAGGGGCCCTGCTGCGGAGAGAGAGGGGGCCGAAGTGCTAGCCCCCCCCCCCCAACTAAGTCTTAAAGCCTCATATCTTCTGATGAACTTTTATTTTACACCACTTCTGCAATGCCCATTACGATCCTATAGATTAGGGCCACATATTATAAACTACAAAGTCACTCCCCTCTGGCAGGAAGCTGAGGTCCATTAGGACCAAAACCTCACGCCACAAGAACAGTTTCTTCCCATCTGCCACAAGGCCCGGAACCCACCCTGGTACTCTCCACACCCCACCTCTGGCTCTACATGCCACTGTACTTACTCTGCTGTACTGCTCTTTCTAGTTTTATTTTTAATACATACTGTGTATATATATTTATACTTATATTGTTTATATTCTAATACTTGATTTTCTTCATCTTTTTTAAATTTAGAGAATGTGTGACATGCACCTACAACACCAAAACAAATTCCTTGTATGTGTAAAAAACGTACTTGGCAATAAAGCTTTTTCTGATTCTGATTCAACTACAATTTCTTAAGCAAATGACCCCTCGACTGAAAGAGAGACGGAGCAGGGACCCCATACTACATTTATTGTATAAAATTAAGTTGCATATAAAACTGGGCCTACAATAACATGTGGGGCAGCCGAGAGCCTTTACACATACGTTTTTAGTGCATAGAATACGAGCTATTAGCTATTAGGCATAATTTTATGACTCATCATGTTAAACATGTGGCACAGTGAATCCTTAGGATGAACTGTATCTGTGGATTGCTAAGTTAGTGACTACCTTACCTATAGGCCAGTAAGCCTATCATCAATGTTGTTGTTTTTTTCACAAATAGGCTGATTTAAATTTGCTAATAATCTGTTTGATTCATGTTAAGACATTTTAACTTTCGTAAAAAAACTTTTAAAAAATGTCGCCCAGTATCTCTGAGGACCCCTGTAGGAGTCCCTGACCCCCTGTTGAATATCTCTGCTATAGATATTAGATCCACCCTGGATGTGTGCACTCAGTTTGATATATACATCCCACTTTTCCCTCTGCCTCTAGTCAGTGGGTAATTAGCAGGAATAAATACGGCCAGCCACAGAAGATAAAGTTTACAGCCTGACCACAGGTCAACTTGTTTCATTACCCTAGTGTGCCTTGCATTAAGCGAATTACCAACTGGCACAACATCGTCATCAGACATGCACAGAGGCCTTTGTTAAGATGGTTTGTCATTTAAAAGCTGCATGCATTACAGGAGATGATTGCAGTTTTTAAGTGGACTTTAATGGTTATTTTGTTACAACTGTCGGGGGGGTTTTCTGTCGTCAGGAGGCGTCAGTCTCAGCCCGCTGACGTGACAGGAAGTGATGCTCTCAGGGGTTTCCGGGGGCCGCGCCCTCCAACGGCGTGGCACAGGATGGAAAGCCATGGCCTGACAGCCAGTCAGTAAGTAAGAGCCACTTGTCCTGATAAGGAGAGAGAGCAGAGAGAGAGAGAGAGAGGAATGGCAGACAGTCAGACACACAGAGGGTCAGCGAGTGGAGAGGCTGAGTGAGCGATGGGAGTGGTGGTGGCGTACGGAGGGTTGTATTAGTGTGTCAGGCCATACTTCTGAAATGAAAATATCACGGTGAGCAAGCATGACAGTGTCCGTTGCAAGGACCGATTTCAAAGTGTCACTCCATCTTGCGGGCACAGTACAAACTGTGTGGCAGCTACTCCGTAACACCACCTGTGCTGTGGAAGTCTCCCCGGGGGGACGCATCCCCACTGACCTTCCCCGCTATGACTCCCTGACTGTCTTTACCACTACGTCTCTCCCTCCCTCTCTGCTGGCGTCCAGCTGTCCATAACCCTCATCCCCTGCTCCCCCCATCTCCAATATAAGGGCAGGAATGCAGCGGACAGCACAGTCCCAGAATAGACAAGTATCCAGCCTATCTCCAAGCATGCAGTCAGCCTGATAGAGGGCACCTGCAGTGGCAGCTGCACTCATGCAGTCGGGGTGTAGATCACAAGTCGTATCACGATATTAATTTTGATTCTTTGGACAAGAATACGATATTTGCTGATATTTCAAAGTCTGTCACGATACCATTTCTATACAATTCAAATTAGGGCCCTGCGATCGATATGAGATGATATCATACGCCCATTTAACACAGTTCCGTTTATAGCAACTCAAAAAAATCAACGGAAATTGGATTTGACGATTTTATTACTTTGATCTTCCAGACATTCAAATTAAAGACTCACTATTCTTTTTTAATAAAAAGAATAAATACAGCGTGGGAATCTACAATAAAGTGGAATCTTACAGACAACATGTACCGATATTTTCACTTTGCATCGATAATATTGGATCAATGAATCGATGCATGTCAGTCCAGATCTATATACAGATATCTATAGATATCGTTACACCTAGATATCGTCACACACCTATGCAGTACCCTGACCCACATAAAGTCTAAATCACTGAGCTCAATTTATGAATGCACAACACCTTTACTTATTGCAGTTTTGATCTTGACGGAGCTGTCTTACAGTTTAATGTTGAAAGAGCACTTGCTGGCGAAGCCTTCAGCAGGCACCAAAGCGAGGTTAATGATAAAACGCTACGGGTGTGATGATTCTGTTTGATGTCGGATCTGAGTGGAGGCGCACAGGGTGAAGGAGGGTTGCCTGTTTGATGAGTGTGTGGGCCACAGATTGGCGGAATAAAGCGCAGACAGCGTAGCAAAGGGATTCTCTCCCTAATCTACTGAAAGTCCTGCTTTGAAAAGGATTTCATGTGTAGCGTATTTACTCCTCTGAAGTTGATATTCGCACTTGAACACACACAGGAGCTCCTTGCTGTCTGTCTTATGTGGGCATTCATAGATTGTTGTCCACAAATATGGTACATTCACATTCACAGCTCCGAGATCAAAAACAGACATGAACATCCATATGCTTGGCAGCACAGAATACACACACACACACACACACACACACATGCACTCCTTAAACATACACGCACACTGCAGTGCTGCATGTTGCAGAGGTTGAACAACAGCAGCTCTGGGACAGGTAGAGAATTCAGGCCATGCAAGCTCGTCCTCTCCTCTGTGTGCTACTTCCCACTTTCTCCCACCCTCTGTTCTCCCCTCTCTTTCCAGCCTCCTTTCTTTTCCTCTCAGTTTTTTTTTTTTTTTTCTCAGTCAAGGATGCATCCCCCTCATCAATTTGCTAGTCTCTTGGGTGACACGTTTATTAAACACAAGAGAGAAAGAGAGAGATATGGATGGAGAGGGAAAGAAATAGTGAATGGGCCCTGTCTTGCTCCTTAGCTCCTTACATGCACTGCCAGTATTTTAAGAATTATTTTTTTTAATGTGATTTGTGTGCAGTGAGGCTGATGTATTTGTTATCTAGAGAGGGGTGGACAGCTGTGATGCAGGACTGACAGTGTAATCTCTCTCTCTTTCTTTCCAAAGGCCTTCTTCAAAATCAACAATCTATAAATATAAACTAGTACTCTCTCGCTCTCTCTCTCTCTCTCTCTCTCTCTCTCTCTCTCTCTCTCTCTCTCTCTCTCTCTCTCTCTCTCTCTCTCTCGCTCACACACTCACACCCTTCCCTTTTGAGTTTTAGAATCCAGTAGAGCTATAGGCTGTGACTGGTTAATATTGGTTTATATACTTAGGAGCAAGTCAAGTGAAATTCATGAAGGCAGTTACAAAGTCATGACAGAGAAGAAATATTATTAATATATATATATATATATATATATATATATATATATATATATATATATATATATATATATATATATATATATATATATATTAATAATATATAATATATATATATGTAGAGAGAGAGGGAGAGAGAGAGAGAGAGAGAGAGAGAGAGAGAGAGAGAGAGAGAGCGAGAGAGAGAGAGAGAGAAGTTATAGTATATATTTATAGATTGTTGATTTTGAAGAAGGCCTTAGGGTGGAAATATAATTTAAATAAAATAAAGAAATGCATTTCAAGCCCGAGTGTGTGACACTTTTTTTCTTACTTTCAAAGGAATTTTAGTCACATAGATGATATCATATTTACCACTGTAGTTTTTACAAACATTACTCAAACAGGGGGAAATAGTATATGTTGGTGCTCTAGTGAGTAAAGGGCATTGTGTGTGGGACTGAGTCAAAATAACTACAGTGTGTCTGTTCATGCTAATGCAGGAACATGTCTCCTAGTGCAACGGTGGGGCTCATTGATTGATTGTTTTTGGACAACAATGGAGCTCTGAGTGGCACAAAGGAAAAAGATAAATCGTGCTTTATAGATACACAATATTTGTTGACAATTAGAAGACTATATAATTTAAATCAGCCTAGTTCTTTAAAGCTGGATTGGCTTTTTGGGCACCTGGGGGCAATATAAACCAGCTGTAAACACAACATACATAAGTAATCACGTTAAACAGTTGGAATGGTGACTGTACAGGCTAACAGTTGCTTATTCAGCCTACACGTTATCATTCATATGGAGTCGTGTCCATGGCCATGTGATGAAAGTAAGTTCATTCAGTCTTCACCAACTCCTGACAAAAATGTCTGTCCCTTTAGCTGCTAAATCTTCACATCACTGTGTTCACCAGCTAGTTGCTAACTGTGTCTGTCTGCTGTCTGCTGCTGGGCAGCTAGTGTACAGTGGGGTTCATCGGCGCTTTATCACTTAAACATCTGCCTGCTGCAGCTGAAAATCACTGTGTTTACATGCAGTTAAAAAAAACGATTAGATTCAGGTTAAGGCAATACCCCGATTTCTCAAACGCCATGTAAAGAGGAGAACTGAAAAAATATCAATAGGTGGGATTCCAGTGCCAAGACTTTGCTTGTAAACAGTTCACTGTTAATTTGTCACTACAAGCAACCCCTTTTACATTACACAGGTATTTGATCCATTATTAATATAACATTTGATACAGCAGCTTTAAGCTTTTAAAAGCAAAATGTAGTGTACTATAGGGAAAGGTACTGTGTTTGATTAGATATGCAAATAAAAAGCATTTTTCTTTTCCCCAGACAGAAATATCAATAGCTTGGATTCCAATGCCAAGACTCTGCTTAAACAGTTGACTGTGGATTTGTCACTACAAGTGACCCCTTTTACATCACACAGTTCTTCAATCCATTATTAAAATAACAGTTGATACAGCAGCTTTAAACCTTTAAAAGCAAGTCTACTATAGGGAAAGATACTGTGTTGGATTAGATATGCAAAAAAATGCAGCTTTTTTCCCCACGTAGAAATATCAATAGCTTGGATTCCAGGGCCAAGACTCTGCTTAAACAGTTTATTTCCTAATGATTAAATGATTAGCTAGTCTAATTGAACCAGGAAATGAGTGAGTTCCACCAAGGACGAGCAGAGGCGTGCAGCGAGCAGGAAGACGGCTGAGTACATTATCTGTGCGCTACCGCGCTCAGGCAAGCAGCAGGGCTGAACGACCCAACAGAGACTGGCTGAAATGGAGAGGAAGTGTGTTAGCGTTAGTATGTGTGCGAGAGAGAGCGAGAGAGAGACAGAGACAGCGACAGAGAGAGATATTCCACATAGCGCTGGAGGTCAATGAGAGTTAATTTTCCCGCTGTCCCATCGCTGGCTTCATTAGCAGTATTGGCAGTCGGGTGATGAATTCATTGTTTTCTCAAGTTTGTCTGCAACCATCGTTTATATGCGCTCCTCTCTTATCTCTTAGGGCCCTGCTCCCTGTTTTTTTCTCATCTCTTTTTCATCACCCACATTGCTTGTTCTTCTCATTCATCTCTCCTTCTCCCTCACACACTCTCTTCTAGTTTTCATCTTTTTCCCCTCCTTTTCCTTCTTAAAAGGTCCCATGTTGAAATTTTCATTTCTTTTTTTTATTTATTGTAAAGCAGGTCGAGGTGCTATGAAAAATTCTGTGGAAGTATCAAAACGCTCCATCCTCGGAGAAATGCACTTAGCCAGTTTTCGTAAACTGTGCCTTTTAACGAGCTGTCAGGACTACCGTACAATTGTGATGTCACAACTATACTATATACTATATGTTAACTATATGTTAACTATATGTTAACGGCACACAGTGCACAAAATCAGAGCACACTGGGCTTTTTCAGGAAGGGGGTTGGGCTTAACGGAGCGTTTTAGACAGAGGGTGAATGCAGGTATATTAAGACAAACAGTATGAGAAAAATAATCTGTTTTTTGAATATTAAAGCATGTAAGCATGTTCTAGTAGAAACCCAAAACAAAAGTATGAACCTGAAAATGGGCATAATATGGGACCTTTAAATTAATTCCTTCTTCTATGCATTAACATGCACACTTTGCAAGGGCAACGTCTCCTCCGATAATCAATGACTGTTTACTATGTGTCTGCATGTGTGTGTGTGTGTGTGTGTGTGTGTGTGTGTGTGTGTGTGTGTGTGTGTGTGTGTGTGTGTGCGTTTTGTGCATGCATGTACAATGAATTCTTATTTGATGCTACTTGTGTATAGACAACCCCTTTTCTTATCATTTCCTCCTTCTCGCTCTGTCTCTTTCAGGTCCCAGATATGTCACCTCTTCCTTCTCCTCCTCCTCCTCCTCCTCCTCCTCCACTCTGTCACCTTTGGGGCCGCACTCGCTCCAAAAATGCTTTGCTAAAGCTGGTAAAATGGAACCAAATCAACTGTTCAATGGATTTGGTCCCCTTCAACCAGCTGTAGCTGTGCATTGATCACTCCGAGCACACACATGCAGAGAGACAAACGACTGGACAGAGAGACCCGAGCCAGTTCAATTCAGTGGGAAACAGCTTTGACATGCAAAATGGAAACTACATCAGCTTCCTCGCCGAAACAGTTGGACTGAGACACAGACGCTCAGCCAGGCATAAATACACAGTGTGCTGTGTGGATTCATATCTAGCACCTAAAGATTACCCAAAAGACATCCAAGTAATTTGCTAAATCTGAGTAAAACATGACAGGTAAGTAATTAGAGATACTGTATCTTGGTGAATTTGTATTTTTGTTGTGTAGCGCTAAAATTGCATTGTCCTTTGGAGACATTTTTTTTAAGTATATTTGGTCCATGAATTGCCCTTATGTGTATTGGTGTGTGTGTGTGTGTGCGCGTGTGTGCGTGCGTGTGTGTGTGCCTGCGTGCGTGTGTTTGTGTGTGCGAAAGAGTGGTATGGTTGAAGAGCTATCGAGTGTAAGAACAAAAGCTGTGTAAGGAAAGCATGTGTGCATGTATGTGTGTGTGTGTGTTTGACTCCTAATGCACATGTCTGATCAATAAAGCTCAATCCTGAAGTTAATACAAACTGCTGATGTGGTCCTTGCTCTGTGTGGTCTTACTGGGGGGTTGGTTATCTATCCTGGGTGATGTGCGAGGGGAGGAAAACAAGGAAGTTGTCCAAAACAATGTGCATATGACATTAAAAACAACATTTATTAACAATCAACAAACAAAAAGGGACATCTATGTTTTAAAGAACTAGAGTAAGGCAAGCCAATGCAGCTTTATTTGTATAGCACATTTCAGCAGCAGGGCAATTCAAAGTGCTTTACATAAAAACGATTTTTAAGCAGATAAAATACGAGATTTTAGGCTGCTAGTATGGGACAACGTATAAGCCGTTGCTCTATACACGTAATCCACCCGCAATCCTTGCCATTCCCAGAACGGGCCGGTCCCACAGGTCTTACTTTTTAATTCTCTTTATATGCTTATATAGATTGTCATACACTTTCAACAATGCAACCTCAGTATAAGAAATTATTATTAGAAACAATTATTTAAAGAAAGGCAACACCAAAAAGAAAGGTCTTCAGCCTTGATTTAAAAGAACTGAAAGTTGCGGCGGACCTGCAGTTTTCGGGGAGTTTGTTCCAGATACGTGGAGCATAATAGATTATAAAGATTATAGCAGTTCAAACCATACTGTGCCATATTTTAGTTTGGATCAATATCCCGACAGTAATTCATACAATAACAATAACACCTTGTCTTCTGTGGTTTCTACCCATGGGTGCTGGGTTAAAGGTATAGTAAGTGCTGTTAATGCAATACACTTTTTGTCAAATTCAGCAAATATCTCTCACGATCACCTAGCTCTCTATTTTCTGTGTTCAGCTGGAAAAAAATCCGGTGCAGCGTAACTCTCGCCAAAATGCAACCTGGGGTCTTTTTGTGAATGTACCAGAGTCAAACTTTCGTTTAAAAGCATAATTAGGACAGAAGCGCCACTTTTAAGATTGACCGTATTGTCGGTTTTGGTCAAATGGCCTTTTGAATGGGAGAGCTAGGGGCACTACTATGATCGCATCAACGGGTGGAGGTGGCAGCATGTAAATGCGACGACTGGCCAGTAGTAGTAGGGACGGCAACACATTCTCACTCCCAGCGACGCTTGGTCAGATGCCTTTGGCATTTGTTATTGATGCAAAAAGTCTCCTTTAGTGTCATATTTAGACGCTCTGGGTCAGCACGCTTGGCGTCACTTTTTGACGCTCTGGGTCGGGACGTATGTGTAACTGCCATGTGGCACAAGATCAGGACAGTTAGGTTTAGGAAAAAGATCAAGGGTGGGGTTACAGAATGTACGTTTCAGCGATACACGGGACAAGAACGTGACACGAACACCTGTCTCCTGGCGGAAAGTCCTGTGTTGTTTGACCCACCCCCCCCCCCCCCCCGCCAAACTACCTCCTTACGTGGATTTTCAGTCTGTCATACTACTCGCTACTGTTGTCGGTCTTAATACTATGTCCTCTTACAACGCCGCGGTCGTTCCATACAGACGAGGGTGATTTTTGCGTCAGACTCCGACGCAGAGAGCCACTGACTAAAGCGTCAGTATTGTATGAGTTGGGACTGAGAACGGGTTAGGGGCGGAGCTTCTGAAGGGGGGGGGGATATCAACAATCGTTGCTCTATGCACCTTTAAATAAACCCATCATTGTGATATTTGTGACCATAGACTGAAAAAAATTAAGGGATTTCAAGTGTGGAAAAGAGGCATAGAGGAAGATGGAAGGAAGGGAGACGTGGAAAAATGAGTTTAAAAGGGATAAAAAGGGAGATGAATGATTTCCAAATCGATCTGTGTTCCCACCCTTTTTCATACCGGCTCCTGGCTCCACTTCCTGTCTCCTCACATCCCCCTACAGTTCCTTCCTTTTGCTGGTTTATAAATTACTAAACGGTTTAGGGCCGAAATACATTTCTGATCTGCTGCAACACTATGAACCACCCAGACCTCTCAGGTCGTCTGGGACAGGTCTGCTTGTTATCCCCAGAGTCAGAACTAAACAGGGGGAAGCAGTGTTCAGTTTTCCCAACTCCCTGAAAACTGCAGGTCCGCCGCAACTCTCAGTTCTTTTAAATCAAGGCTGAGGACTTAATTGTTAATTTCTTATACCGCACTGTAACTTTTATTCTCGTATTTTATCTCGTTTTTATTTTTTGTAATTGTTTTTAACTGCACTTTAATATTTTATGTAAAGCACTTTGAATTGCCCTGTTGTTGAAATGTGCTATACAAATAAAGCCGCCTTGCCTTGCCTTGCATTCCTTTCCTCACCCCTCCATCCCCCTGTCCTCCGCCTCCTCCCCAGCCGTCGTATCGCCCGCTCTGCGCGGCTCTGGGGGTGTGTGACAGATGTTTTAATGTGGCTGCGATTCCTTATCACCACTCAGCTGAAAGCTCCATTTGCCTCGGTCCGCCGTGATCGATGGCAGGCCGAGGCTGAGCGGAGAGCAGGCGCTATGCTAACGAACGGGAGACGAGGCGTTCCGGAGGCCGAGGCGGTGGAAGGAGGAGGAGTGGGGGATGGGGGGGAGGGGGACACGGTGAAGATGACACACACGGCTTGAAATGGTAGATGTGGTCATTTTCTGTTTTTCATGTCCGCCGGTGTGATGAGCAAGTGAGTAATTATTTAATGGGTGGGGTGTGTATGCAATTACACTGGGATGAAACAGTGCTTGTCAAGACTGGGAGCGCATGCTGCAGAAATGGAGAAATCAAGCAGAACGTACACGTTACAAATAAACAAACAAACCGACAGGGGTTTTGATTAAACCCCTGTGTGTTTACAACGCGTTAAATCTGTGGGATTATTAAAAGTCAGTGGCATTACATCTTCTCGGTGATTCAAAGCAAGAGAGGAGAAGGAAAAACAAGAATAGGGCGGATGTGATCCATCAAGGCATCATACCTCAGCCTGTGGACCAGGGGCGCATAACAGAAACACAATGTGGTTTCTCTAATGATGCTGAGACAAAGGACACACCCTGTCTAAGAGTTGCCCAGTGAGTGTTTACCAGTCCCTCCAGAAAAACGTGATTATGCGATCGCATAATTCAATGCATAAACAGCCAAAGTCCGCATATTTATGCGGGGGCCGCATTTTTTCAAATACGCCGCACTTTCGCCGCATAAATTGCCGATTTCCGCACAAAATATGCGGGGGCTTGCATGATTTCATAATCCCTGCATTTTTGTTGCAAAAAAGTCACATATATCTTAGCAGAAAGTTGAAAAATGTTGCGTTTACCTCACACAAGAGCAGCCATTTTCCCTGTTGCCATGGGAACGTTATAAAGTGACGTAAATACGCAACGTGAACGTCATCGAAAAGCTGCAGACCCCGCGATGAAGCCATGATGAAACCGCAGTTATTGCAAGTTCCCGCAATTTCATTGCATAAAATGGCATAAATATCCCGCGTATTCCATCGCATTTTTTAAGAAAACGTGCCGCATAATCAAGGATTTTTGCCCGCAACAATCACAAAAAAACTCTGCATTTTTCTGGAAGGACTGGTTTACAGGGGCGAGATAGATATGGCCAAAGGTTAGCATGTTTCTGACACTTTTTTATTGATGTTTTTCCCCACTTTTTCCCCTCTTTTTTTCACCGCTTTTGACAGTTTTTTCCCAAAATTTTTTACATTTTTTCCCCAGCCATTTCTGGTTCTTTTTTCAACATTTGTAGTACTTTCTTTTGACCTTCCTGGTATTTTAATGATGTTTTTGGCCAACCTGATCTCACAGAATTTCGTGAAATGAACACGGCCCCTTAACTCAAAATCTGTGGCAGTTTCATGGAATCGCAAAAATCTTTTGAACACGGTCCCTTCAAGGAGAACTCCGGGCAATTTTTACGTTAATCTTGATCGCTATACTTTTTTGAGTACTGTCTATAGTAAAAAACACGAGCCAAATTGGTGCTAGCAACATCGAGCTACTGCAGCTAATGCCCAGAGCTCCCACTTAGCTAAAACGACAGTTTTGGGGGCATATCATAAAGAGTGCCTTTGTGCCTCTTAACAGACACAAAATGCAATTAAAATGTCTGTGCAACATGAACAGGGCCCTTACATGAAAACAAGAAGCGTTTTCAACTCAGACATTGTTTAAATTCACCTACCCTGTTAGCTGCTAGCTGCCGTCTGATGAGTGAGTGTGTTCAGCCAGGCTTCGGTAATAATCATCAAGCAGCAGTTCTGTGTGTATTTGTAGCATAAATATCCATTTTGTGTGTAATCCATCTGGCGTTGGTGAGTAGGAGTCTTGTCCGTGTCGATCGTTGTGGTTTCCTTAGCCGGGCTAGCAGGTCCGGCCGGCGTCCCTGCTTCTGCCTTCTCCCCGCCCTCCTGGCTTCACGCAGCCGACAACAATCCAACGAGCGCCCGCTGGTCTGGTGGATGTCTTCCAGAAGACCGTTCAAGCCTTCGCCGCGAAAATTGGTATTTTATTTCATCCTCAAAAATAGGTAATTGAGCACTGTAGTGGTTATGACCATATTAGTGACTATGTAACTACATGGAAACAGACCAAATTATTTTAGCTCAGTAGCTCGATGTTGCTAGCACCGATTCGGCTCGTGTTTTTTGCTATAGACAGTACTCAAAAAAGTATAGCGATCAAAATTAACGTAAAAATTGAGTTCTCCTTTAAGTTAAGGAAAAGGTTGTGGGTGGGCTTACGTTTCCATGACACGCGGGACAACCACGGGACGGTTGAGTTTAGGAAAAGAAGAATGGGACAGTTACGGTTGGGTTTAGGAAACAGGACACGATCCCCGGTCTCTTGGGTCAAAGTCCTGTGTTTGATCCATCCACCACCCCAACCAACCTCCCTACGCGGATTTTCGGTCTTTCATACTACTCACTATCATAGTCGCTCCTAATGCTACGTCATCTTTTCATTGATTTTACATTGGCATTGTTTTCCATGGTGGCCACACGGAATTTTCAGACATTCCGTGCCACCACCACGTGATGCGCTGTTAACAGTTTGATCATTTCACGCAATTCTGTGAAACCAGGCTGTTTTGCTGCTTTTTTTCAATGTTTTTGACATATTTTTCTACGTCTTTGACTGTTTTTCCTCTGTTTTTGACTCTTCGACATTTCTGGCGCTTTTTTTACAACATTTCTGCCGCTTTCTTTTGACATTTTTTGGCGTTTCTACTGCTGTTTTCTACGTTTCTTTGTGCTTTTTTAGATGTTCGACAAACAAGACGTGTCCGAGTATGGCAAAGGGTCGCACGCGGCTAATTCACCGGTGTAAGCTTCCTTTAGACAGCTTTTCTCAAAGCAAGAGAGGAGAAGGAAAAACAAGAATAGGGCGGATGTGATCCAGCAAGGCATCATACCTCAGCCTGTGGACCAGGGCCGCATAACAGAAACACAATGTGATTTCTCTAATGATGCTGAGACAAAGGGTTGGCTAACCCAGTATAGAATATACTATGAGAAAGGGTATGGTATGGGTAGTGGGGTAAAAGTGTGGGCACAATTAGTTGTAGTTTCACTCTAAACATTTTCAAATAAGTTGCAACTTGAGCCCTGAATATTACGTAGTGTTAAATATTCCAAAAATATTCTTTCCAAAGACAGAAGGTCTAAGCAGACAAGATGTCTCGTGCTGAACATGAGCAGGTGAGCTGTCAGCCGAATTCTTCGATGGAAAACGGTCCGAGGCTCGGAATGAGAGACGTCCCAGCCGCTGCAGAGCACACCGGCCCATCACGCCATATGATAACGCTGCCCTTTACTGTACAACAACTTATTTATCAGCACGCTGACATTGGAGAGCAAGGAGCAATGTGCCAAGTCACATAAAACAATGGGGGACATTTTAATATAGAAATTGAAATGAAGGTTGGAAGGGTTCAAAAAAGGGACGGGGTACTTTTGCAAAGTGCTGTGTGAGTGCATGTAACTGTGAATGTACTGTAGCCGTGTGTGTGTGTGAGTGTGCGTGCGTGTGTGTCTCAGGCCTCATCATTCACACTGTATTGATGTTTGACCACATTCATCAGCTCCGGCTGACACGGCTCTTTAAAGAAGGGAGGGCTTCTTTTCTCGACTTCCAGCCTCTGACTCTTTTCTTTCTCTCCTATCCACTCCCTCTATCCTCCGTTACTGTCTCCTGCCTTTTTCTTCCATCCTTCCCTCCCACTTTCCTCCACCCAGTGCATCATATACTTTTCTTTTCCTGACTCCTCGCCTCTATCCTTATAGGCAAAAAAACACAAACAGAAATTATTCTTTACTCAAGTCACTCAATCCCAAGCTTTTGGAAACTATAGAGCTTTTTCCCCCTATATCCTCTGAATGCATATTTATATATGTATTCTCGTTTTTTTTTCGTTTTTCATTCTTTATATTAACCATTTAAATTTTTTTTTGTATATCTTATGTTATATGTGCTATTGATGTTATCCTGCATCTTTTTATAATTAGCATTTTGTCAATAAATACAATTTTTATTATATTATTATATTTATTATATATTATATAGAGTATTATAGTGCAAAAGTAAATGTAAACCTGAAAATACAGATACAATAAAAAATCATTAAAATCATGAACTTGAGTGTAATGGCAGTAGCTCAGTCCGTAGGGAGTTGGGTTGAGAACCGGAGGATTGCTTGTTTAAGTCCCTGTACAGACCAAAATATGGAGGTGGAGAGGTGCCAGTTCACCTCCTGGGCACTGCCTTGAGCAAGGCACTGAACCCGAACTGCTCAGGGTGCCTGTTCAGCAGTCGCATCCCATTCACTTTGACATTTCTCCATTGGTGTGTGTGTGTGTGTGTGTTTTTCAGGCCTGTGTGTAGTGTGTAATAACAACAGAGTGTAAATTGTAATTTGGGAGAGCATCCCAGCTGCTTTAGATATCGACTGTAGAAACCGTTAGGTAACGTCATGTCTGAGAGTACTGAACACAGGTTTAGATTTCTGTGTGGCTGGAGGGACATGTAAACTCTCCCGGCTACTACTCGAGAGTCTGCTCTTGAGACTTTGCTCTAATTTTAGGGACAATTAGGGCAGTATTCGGGATTCGGGACAACTGCTTGAATTTCGGGACTGTCCCGAATTTTTCGGGACGTCTGGTCACCCTACCCCAGAGTAGGATGTAAGAGTTATTTAAGACTTTCAGCAAGGATCTGTAACATTCAAAATACAGAAGGAAAAAAAAAAACATGTTCTATATGTAGACTTTATGAGTGTAGGCAAATATTACAGGTGACTAAGCAAAAATATGAAGCCAAAATATATACATATCTTTAAGGAACACACCGACTTATTGGGACTTTAGTTTATTCCCCATATCCCCCAGAGTTAGATAAGTCTAAACATACCCTTCTCATCTCTGTGCGTGTTGTAACGCTGACGCACCCACCGTTAGCCTAGCTTAGCACAGATCCTGGAAGTAACTGGCTTCATATAGCCTACTGCTCCCAATAAGTGACAAAATAACGCCAACATTTTCCTATTTACATTTTGTGATTTGTATAGTCACAGCATGTACAAATAACAAGGTCACATGAGACAGCCATCTTCTAACGTATACATACTGGGAACTATATTCTCAGAAGGCGAAGCACTGCTACTTGGGCGGAGTGATTAGCGCAAGACCTGAAAAGCACCGTTGGTACTCTCTGCTCCTCACCACGGGACTTCTCAGGTGCTGCGAGCAAATCACTCCGCCCAAGTAGCACCTCTTGACAGTCGGTTTTGGATGATCTCAGTGCCGTCTTGGGAGGAAGAAGCCCCCTAGTGGACAACAGAGCTCAGGAAGATTTACAGCATGTACACAATGTCCAATCATCGTCAAATGCCTCCACATCCACCTTAGCGTTGCAAGTAAAAAGCTGATCTGAATAAGGAGCGAGACTTCCTCGGCTATGCTCTGATGGAGCATCTGTCTAAATTGTTTATCGGCCTTATTTCCCCATCCCTCAGGGGGGAAGAAGAGCAGATTCTGCAAAGGGAAATTAATGAGAAAGAGGACTTTTTACTGTGGATTGCATTCCCCTGTAAATGAAAAATGACATTCAATAATAGAAGAGAATTCAGTAAAGTAGTTTGGTGTGATATACAGTACTGGAAGAAGCATCAGGCCAAATGTGTGTTCGCTGTGTGTGTGTGTGTGTTTGTGTGTTTATAGGAGCTATTGTCTTCAAACACAGGACATTTGGCGCTAAACAACACTCGCATGAGCAAAACGCACGCTGTGCCAAATTACTGACTGCTCAAGAATAGCGGGGGGGGGGGGGGGATCTTTGCACGAGCCAACGGACACCATGCATTATGTTGTAGGACAAGACGTGTGAACATCGTCTGAATTCCATCTGAATTTTAATGAAGTGAATCTAATAGTTTTTTTACACTTGAGCAACATCTCAAGGTGCAGCAGCATTGTGCAGCACACAAACACACTGAAACTGTGTCCATATCAGAGTCTGGGAGCTCACACTTGTGCCCACACAAAGCAATGTAAATCCCTCTATATTTGTTTTAACCCTCTACTGCAATCTCGACTATCACACACTCCCACGCGTACATATTCTTATTTGTACATGCTGTAATATGTAATAAATCAACTGAATTCTGTTTGGGTTGCGGGAGACCCCTGGCCTCTGTAAAACCTTTAAAATATATATAGCACTGTTTTATAAGCCTGATATTTCATGACTTTTCAGAATTTTCTAAGAATTGCCTGTACACATGATTTTGAACTGATGACATGTTTTGTGACGTTTACTCCAGAAATGATGCATTGCTACTGCTATACTACTGTTTGGGCTCTCTGACAGTTCAGCTGTAAATCATGGCAAACTGCTTTAAACATTTCAAAATGATTTTACTTTGAGTTCACAGTTTAAAAAAAAAAAAAAAAAAAAAAATATATATATATATATATATATATATATATATATATATATATATATATATATATATATATATATATATATATATATAGGATTTCTGAAAATTTGTAAGAAATTGATGAATCTTATTAAATCTGCCCAACACGTGGCGAGGATAGCTCAGTGGGAAGATCGGGCACACATAAACAGAGGCTTATGCCTCGACGCAGAAGGTCCAGGGTCTGAGTCCGACCTGGGACAATTTCCTGCATGTCTTCCCCCTCGCTCTTCCCCTTTCATTGCTTTCCTATCCATTAAAGGCGGAAATGCCCCAAAAAATAATCTTAAAAAAAAAAAAATCAACCCAACACCAGTTTGATTGATGTTTCCTGAATTGCACACAAAGGAAAATAACACTTGGGAAAATAAATTAAAACAGTGATACCTGATTTAGCAAATTAACCTTTTCATATACAGTATATATATATATATATATATATATATATATATATATATATATATATATATATATATATATAGTATATGCATTGTCATGAATGGGTTCAGATGATTTAGTACAAAAACATATGCACAATTTTTGTATGATATCCTACCAAATTATGGCCACCAACGACTGGTCACATGACGAAGTTTAGAGGTCTTTACAGTTGAGTTTAGCCAACCGTTATGCAGTGACGACGGTTACTTTTAGGCACCAAAACAACAACCACAAAGATTGTGGTTTGGGTTAAAGGGTTAGGGTAAGGTTAGGGTGGAAACGCAGCGCCCGGGATAGGCGCTACGAGGGGCACAGGCACAAGGGAACGTTAAAGATTTAATGGGCACAATGGGACTTTTAGGGTTAGGGTTAGGGTTAAGTTCTTCCTGGACGCAAACTGCGCTTCCCCGGCAGTTCTGCAGGTTTCACAGAAACCACTTGGTTCATTTTATAACTAGATTTTTTTCAAAACCAAGAATGATCCCTATTTGCCATTTAAAATAGCACAAACATTGAGCAACCCGGTCTCACGCCAGTTCGTGAAATAGTTACGTTATTTTGATTTATTGATTCGTGTACAAGTCACAATTTTCGAACGTGACCATTTCATGAACTGCCATGACACTGGGCTGCTCTGCGGGACGCAACAACGGGGAAATGAAACGCCACAACGGGGATATTAAACGCCACACGCCGGCCACAACAACAGGGCGGTTGTGGTTAGGAAAAGAAGAATGGGGAAAGTAACCGTCACACGCAGGAGACACCGACAACAACAGGACGGTTGTGGTTAGGAAGAGAATAACGCGGAAAGGAACTGCAACACACCGGGGGCGATCCCCGGTCTCTGGGGTGAAAGTCCTGTGTTGTTTGACCCATACACCACCCCGACCAACCTCCCTGCGAGGATTTTACTACTCGCTACCGTAATCTTTCTGTGATCACGAAATATGCTTCCCATTGAAATACATTACTTTAAAATTTGTGCTCACCACACGAAAATAACGACATTAACGTGTTCAGTACACAAATCAATAGATTCAATAACGTGAACGTTTCACGAACTGCCATGAGACTGGGCTGCATTGAATGAATTATGGAGTGGAGTAGGTTGAAAGTATAAGTAATAGGAGAGAATAACGTAGCTATATATAGCTTCACATAAAGTGTGCAGGGGTGCAGCAAATGCGCTGTCTAACTCTGTTTCACAACCAACAGCAACAACTTCATTCAAACATATTTAAGAAAATTATTAGAAAAGGAAACAATGGACCATATGTATGTGTCTATATCATTTTTGTCATGCATATGTTGTGTGCTTCATTCTACACAAACCTACATTCTCGTGGTGTTCTTTACATACACATGGCACACACACGTATGTAGGGGACAGGGTGCAATCTTTTTTAATTTTTTTTAAAAATTGAAACATTATCAATTACATAACCCCAATCTTCTGAAAACAGGATGCAATATGTTTCTCCAAAGGAAAAAAAAAATGATTAAGATGTTGACAAGTGAAACTGCATGGGAAACAAGTGCAGCTACCTCATTGGCATTTTTTTTTCTGTTTGTCGTGGGACTTTTTTTTTTAGCAGTGTAAGCGTCTCACTGCATGCGCCTATCCTAGAAACACTGCAGTCTATGCAGACACCACTACAGTGTATTCCTGAACAGTAAGGCAGCTGAGAGACGACTGACAGGCCAGACAAGAAAAAAAAAACTGCTCTTTGTGCTTCCTTTCCTCCTTCCTTCCATCCATTTCAACTTCTTTCCTTACCACCATAACCCCCTCACCTCCTTTCTCTGTCCTCGCTCCTTCCTGTCTCTGTTCCTGCTACACAAGGGCTTTCCGTAAAAATATATTGATTTCTGCCTCTCTCCTCTGTCCTCTCTTGCATCCCCTTCCTCCCTCCACACACACATACACACACTTGTCTCTCTCCATGCCTCTTCAGAGAAGAAGAAAAAGCGAGCAGCAACACTTCATCCGGCGTGTCATAAATAAAGGGCTGGTAGATATTCAATCGACTGATAAACTGACATCCTGTATCAGCCAAAGTGAAAGTCAATGGGAGAGCAGCCGGGAGGTCTCCCACACAGACGGCTACACACACACACACACACACACACACACACCCATACAGACACACAGACACACACACAAAAATCGCAAAAAGGCATACTAACATGCTTAGAGATAACAAATGTGTTGATCAGTGGAAGTAATGGTTCCAATACAGTCTGCTCAACTATACATTGATTTTTTTTTTTTTTTTTTTAAATATCCATGACATGTAATATGGTGCTTCAAATATATCCTAGGTTTTCATTATAAAGAGTACAACGTACAATTAATGCAGGCTGTTTTCATGAATCATTTGTACATATAGCTACGAAAAGTAATGCACTGAAATTCGTATGTGTACTACGTATTTAGTGTATGCACCACATTGTCTGACACAAGCAGGTCAGACTGTTTTTCCCCGTAACTTGCCCTGTGTTTTAGGACCCACCTAGGGTCCTAAAACACAGGGCAAGTTACGGGGAAAAAACAAGACTTTTACCCAGGGAACAGGTGGCTATTCATTGGCCTTTAGGGAGAAGTTGCGCATGTAGGGTAGGATACTTTCTAGCATCCCTTTCCCCATAGCCTGTTGTTTGCATTAAGTCCTCACTCTGACTGGAGGAGCTGGGAGGGAAATAACTATTTCAGAGGATCATAACTAGGGTTGGGCATCGTTTGGATTTAAAAAAATTCTGATTCCAATTCCGATTCTACCTTTCGATTCCCGTTCTTTGAGGGGTGGAGTTGAAACAGGTCACATGCCTATTTTCACAAATAAGAGGAACGTTTTATTTTGATTCAATAGTGGTTTGCAGTTTTACAGCTTTTTCAATGTAAAATAAAGCCACACTAGCGCTGCTTACTGTGCTCCAAGGCCGCTACGGAAACCAAAACTTGCGCATGCTAAATTGGGAAGCGATGATCGAATTTGAAACCAAATCCTCTAAATGACTCCAATAAAGAAACGATCCTAGTAGAATCGGAATTTTTGAACCGATTCCAAGTAGGAATCGGTTCTCGATGCCCAATCCTAATCATAACAGGCTAGGTGGCCTTTGGCAACATTTGGATAGAACGAGTGCATCTTTTTTAGTTTTTTGTCAACAAGATTTTCCTGTTAGTCTTAGGTCTTAGGTGGTCAACCTGGCCACAAATGCCCTTGTGTAGATCAGATGTTTTTGGGAGGATAATTAAAATAAAACTCAATTGGTGAGTCGAACATTAGCAAAAAGGTATCTCTCTCCCCTTCTTTCTCGTATCCCCTCCTCTGTTTTTCTCTCTTCAGGGGTGGATCGCGTTGATGTGAGGAGTCTAGTCTATCTCACCAAGCTAGCTTATTATCTCCCCCAGCACTCTCTTATCTGAATGGATGTGATGTCAGCCTCTTCTATCTATCTTTTTCTGTCTGTCTCTAGGCCAAGAGTGCAGTGTGTGTAATGTGTGTGGACAACTGTGTGTGTGTGTCTGTGTGTGTGGGGGGATCTTTATGCAGGATGGTGTGCAGGATTCCCCCTGACTAACCCGTCTCACCTGTCTTTTTGTTGTTTATCTAACTTTCTGACTGTTTCTCTGTCTTGTCTTTTCTTCCTATCCGTCCATCTCTTTTTCCGTCTGTCTCAAACAATCTGCACATTCACTGCCAAGATCAACTGTCATTATCTGCCAAGCGCTAAAACAAATAGATAACTCTGAAAGGTACTTTATTTTTATGGCACCGAATAAATTCTCAATCGAGACATTTCAATCTCTGACAAAGCGGGAGGAAATCATGTTTGATAGGTTGTGTAATTTCCAACAAACTCATGCTCACACCAATGGTAGTCTTAATTATTCTAGATAATGTGTTTTTACTCACCAGTTACATTCATTAACCTCAATTAGCCTCAGAAAGTGGCATCGTACCACCGCTGGCACTTATTCCTCACGACATGGAAGTGTTTTCGACATTTGTGTGTGTGTGTGTGTGTGTGTGTGTGTGTGTGTGTGTTTGTGTGTGTGCACCAGTAATGGAATGATAATTGGAGCTGGGAATAATTAATCAGTCATTACTGTGTACAATCAGAATAAATGTGTTGTTAACATGGATGTGACACTGTGAGTGCACAAGCACACATATACAGCGAGTGCATGCATACACACAAACACACACACAAAACGTGCACACACACACACACAAACACTTACATACAATACATGTGGCAAGGGAGAGGCTCTGTTTCTGTCTTATTCAGCGGGGAAATGTAGTTGGAAAAAATGAATGATTACAGACTGTAATTAGTGTGTGTGTGTATGTGTGTGTGTGTGTGTGTGTCTGTTAAGTAACTCCCAAGTTAAAAACGATAATTTCACCAATGTTTGTTGGTTCATTGTTTGCATCTTTGCGATAATGATAAAATGATGAAAACATGCAGTGCATAACATTTGTATATGGTAAAAAAGCGTATGTGTAATTTTACAAAAAATAAAAAAATAAAAACATTTTAAAATACAGACTAGTGTCAAATTAAAGGGCCATTGCACAGTTTTCCCCACATGAACATCAGTTTACTCGTCACAAGAAGGGCTACTCATCCAGTGAAACATGTCTTCTGACTGAAAGGGAGCATTCCAAAGTTGTAAAAAAAAAATAATAATAACCCTGATGATCATCACGTTATCTCAGCATGGGCTTGGAGACTACAGATAACTCTTCAAAATGTATGGAGCTGGGGGTGACCTCTAGCTCACCCAGTAAGAGCATTCGCCCCATGTAGGCTGAGTCCTGCAGCGGCGCAGGGTTCGAATTCAACCTGCTGCCCTTTGCTGCGTGTCATCCCCCATCTCTCACCCCCTTTCATGTCTATCCATTCTCAAATAAAAGGAAAAGCCCCAAAAAAATAATCTTTAAAATGTATGGAGCTCAGTTTTACTCATTTTGGCTTGTACACATTATTTTTTTTCTCCAAAAAGTGTTCCTCCTAGTCTCGCCCTACTGTGCTGTGATTGGCTTGCACTAACCATGACCTCCGTTCCTTAACTTGAAAGGCATCCAATGTGTCTTGAAAAACAAACCCTGGATCGATGATAGGAGGAAAAAAAGGAATGTGAATCATATGTTATGCTTTTCACAGTAGCCAGATCTCAACCCAATTTAACACCTATGGCAGTCCGATTTAGGGCCAATGTGTTAGATGGCACTCTCCACCACCATCATCTAAACACCAAATGTAAAGCACTTTGAGCTGCACTCTGTGTATGAAAGGTGCTATACAAATAAAGCTTTACTTACTTACTTACTTACCAAATGAGCGGATATATAACACTCCAGTCGAGATTATACCAAGGAGAATTGAAGCTGTTGCTCACTTTAGCTTGTTTTTTTCTTTTGTCTTCTCTCTGTACATACAGTAGCTGATGTGAGTACACTACAGGTAAAAGGGGATAATATGGAGAGATGGTCAATGTGTGATGCGGGAATTTTTAAATCGTCATGTTTAGATGAGGCATAAGAGATGATCCTGAAATAATTATGACAGGGGTTACAATAAGAAAGAAGGTTCTGGATTTACTAGAAGTGCATTTTTCTAGCCAAAGAACTCCACCGACTTCCCTAATTAAAGTGCGCCACTGTGTCACCCCATCACGTGATTGTGAGTGGATCGCCATGGTTACAGTGGATGAACTGGATGGCAGGTTAAATGTGTGAGATCCCCCCCCCCCCCAAGCGCACATACCGCACATACCCCGCCTCCTCCTCCTCTAACCCTTTCCCCGCACCCTCTGCTGTGATTGGCCTGGTTTAAACTGCTGGATGCATCCTAAAGAGGAGGGAAGTCCCAGCGGGCCGGCAGATAATGAATGCCCTCTATCTATCCTGGAGAGCGAGCGGCACAGAGAGAGAGAGATGCTATACATACCGTGGCATTATGGAAACACGCTTTCTTTCTCCTTCGTTCCTGCTCTATCTCTGTCTCTCTGCCCCTTCCCCCCATCACCTACCTCTCTATTTCTCGCTTACCCACACACTTTCACATGCATATGTGGCTGAACTCACTGACCGTCTACTGCACTGGCCCTGACATCCATCCATACATCCAGACTGTGACCTTCAGATGGCTCAAAGCCCCCAGCCGCTCAGCATCTCCACCAGGCATGCGGCAGGGGGACGGGACGCAGGGGAAATTGGGAATGGCAGGTGTCATCTTCACTCGTGATCGATAGATATTAAAATCAAACAGCAGTCATGCATTTACGAAAGGAAGGAGGTTGGTGGGAGTGGGCCAGATGATGCTGACAGGGATGCTGGTCAGGGATGGTATTGAGGGGTGCCTGGTAACCTACTCATTAAGGTTATACAGTATATACCACATACCTGTAGAGTCCCCTGCATAGTCCCCTTTGTTGTTTGTGCATGTCACACCCCTCTCTTCCTTTGTTTCCTGTCTGCATCTCTGCTGTCATCTGTCCAATAAAGGCAAACATTGTGAAAAACGAAAATTCCTTTATTTTTCAACCTGGGTCTTACTCTCTTGCTAACAGGCTGATAGCCTGTTTATGGGTTCGGTTCTGTTAATGGTCAGTTGGACTCAGAGACAAGCGTTTGAAATGATTTATGAAAAATTCAAGTTTATTTCGAAAGCTTTCTGCTTGCCTATACCTATACATTGTTATGCCAGGGTCACATTTCCTGAATCTCTACAATGGAGGTGGCGAGAGAAAAGTTAATGTGATCAATAGTCGGAATTGCCACAACTATGAGAATAAGACTCACGGTTGAAAAATAAAAAAAAAATTAAATAAAGTGTCAGTATTAGTAAAATGTCATCCAATGAAATCTGACAGAAAACACAGAGAAAGCTTGCACACTGAGGCAGATTATGCGTTTATGTATTAACATTTTGCATCACAAAAAATATCTCTCAGGTGAGGAGAAGATTGTCACAAACGGGGAGAATTTCACAAGCTGTTACTGGTGCTGCGGAATTGATTCAAGATCTACTTCCTGATGTCAGGAGCGCAATCTGATTAATAAAAAATGTGGGAAGCAGACATCAAGACAACCGGCGTATGGCGCACACACACACACACACACACACACACACACACACACACACACACACACACACACACACAGTAGCTACTGCACGTGGCTTCAGGGAAACATCTTATTTTTTTTTTAAAAAAAGCTCATGTGTCTCCTCCAACTGAAGATCATTCATAAATATAGTTTAACTCTTTTTTTTTAGACCCCAAAAGGCCAGACCCCCCCATATGTCTGTTGAAAAAGTAAAAGGAGTTAAAGGTCCCCTATTGTAAAAAGTGAGATTTTCCTGCCTTGTTAGATTATATAGCAGGTCGAAGTGCTATATAAATACTGTGAAAGTATCAAAACGCTCAATTTACAGATACAATGCACACAGACTGTATTGAGAAACTGTGCCTTTAAACGAGCCATACCATGATGTCACAACTATACTACAAATAGGTAGAGAGTGCCGCTACAGCGCCATTACAGTCATTCCCTGGCTGCAGTGACGATGCACTCTGCGGATGCCATGTCTCCTCTTGCCAATTTTTTCTTGAAAAGCACATTTGCAGTAATATTATATAAAGACCTTAAAAGTAAATGTTCAATTCCATTTTTTTTATGACCAGAAACAGAAGTCCACACTTGTTCGGTGTTGCTCAATAGTCCACTGTTGGTAGTATAGACGTGTGTTGTGTATGTGTGTGTGTGTGTGTGTGTGCGTGCATGTGTGCAAATGCCCCCCCTTTGTAAGTCAGCCGGAGGATTGAAATTGGTAACAGTCACACATCTTTAGTCTCCTTTAAGGAACAAACACAAACGTGAGAACAGAACTAGCCAAAAGACTTTGAGCAAATGCCAGCTCCCCTGTTTCAGTATGGATGACCGATTGGTAAAAGAAAATTAGGTATGACGATAAATCAACGTTGAATTATAATAATGATGACGAATTACTTCTTTGAGGAGAAGAGATGCAGCTGACCTGTCTTTCTACTTTGTGCATGGCGAAGCAGGAAACTCTACAGTAGGGAGGGCTGGGAACGTGTAGGAGCAGTACTCCTGGTAAAAGCTATAAAAAAAGGTACTTAGATATAGAGCATTATGTGCCCTGTGTGTGTGTGTGTGTGTGTGTGTGTGTGTGTGTGTGTGTGGGTGTGTGGGATTGCGTGATGTGACTGGACGACTTGATGAAGCGGTAAATTTCACTTCTCCTTGCCTGTATGTTTCCCCCAGCAATTGCCCCATCCTCAAAACACACACACACTCTCACACACACACACACACACACACACACACACACACACACACACACACACACACACACACACACACACACACACACACATTCTCATACCTTACTCGCCGCTCTGGCTTGACCCTCCTTCACACTTGAACTGCTCTGCTGTAGTGAAAAGAACATACTGCAGTCATTCAAACAAACACAAACACGCACACGGGCAAACACCCACCACAGCCCTCAAACAGAAACATCAGCCGTGTGTGGCTGTCGTTTACTCAGAGAAGAGGTATCTGCGATGCGGCTTTGATGCCCTCAGACACACGCGAGGTATGCCCGTTTCTTCGCCTGTCACCGACTCTGACACCCTCAAACACAGAGACAGGGACGGCAGGAGAGATAGTGAGAGCAAAGAGATTGATAAAGAAGAGATTTATCGTATTGAAACAGCAAGAAGATGGACCGAAGGGAGCGAGGACGATGTGAGGGGAGATAGGGGGGGGGGATGAACGGCGACGTGCGGGGAGTTGGAGAGCAGCGAAAACAAAGAAGCGGAGGAGAAGAAAGTGGAAGTGAAGGGAAAAAGAGGCGAGGAGGAGGAGGAGGGAGAGTGAGAGGAGTAGAAAGAGCGAGCTGATGTTTGCTGACAAGGGCAGAAGCGAGGCCTCCTCTGAGAGCAGCCTGATGCAGAAACAAATGAGGCGACAGGAGGGAGCAGACAGCTCCGTCACACGCTCTGATGTGCGCGAGTGTGCGTGGGTATGTGTGTCTTTCATAAGTGTGAAAACCCCCAGAGTGGTTGTCACTGTTTCTGACACTGAACCAAAGGGAAACATCCACTTTCAGGAAAGCCACAACAACAGTAATGCTCATAGGTGCATTTAGCAAGGGCAGAGAGGACAGAGAGGAGAGGAGAGGAGAGGAGAGGAGAGGAGAGGAGAGGAGAGGAGTGGAGAGAGAGGAGAGGAGAGGAGAGGACAGAGAGGAGAGGAGAGGAGAGGAGAGGAGAGGAGAGGAGAGAGAGGAGAGGAGAGGAGAGAGAGGAGAGGAGAGGAGAGGAGAGGAGAGGAAAGGACAGAGAGGAGAGGAGAGGAAGGAGAGGAGAGGAGGGGAGAGGACAGAGAGGAGAGGATGGGAGAGGAGAGGACAGAGAGGAGAGGAGAGGAAGGAGAGGAGAGGAGAGGAGGGGAGAGGACAGAGAGGAGAGGATGGGAGAGGAGAGGACAGAGAGGAGAGGAGAGGAGAGGAGAGGAGAGGAGAGGAGAGGAGATGAGAGGAGAGGAGAGGAGAGGAGAGGAGAGGAGAGGAGAGGAGAGGAGGGGAGAGGAGGGGAGAGGACAGAGAGGAGAGGACAGAGAAGAGGGGAGAGGAGAGGTTTTCAAAGTCCCTTTATTGGACCATTTTCAGAGAAACACAATCACAAAAATCAAAAACTAAATGAAAGAAAAGGAAAAAACAACATAACCTGTCAAACAAATAAAAACTTGCTTTCCTAATCAAAGATTAACCACCAATGCTCCATCCTTCACCACAGAGCATATACCCCCCCCCCCCCCTGCCCCCCTACAACCCACAAATGACTGAACAGGAGAAGAATCAAGAAAGGAGAGGAGAGAGAGAGGAAACAGGAGAGGAAACAAGAGAGGAGATGAGAGGATAGGAGAGGAGAGGAGAGATTAAACAGGAAAGGGAACAGGAAAGGGAAGAGAGGGAACAGAAAATGCAAAGAGGATATTTCTGCTGCTGGTAAAGAGGACGTTAGTGGGGCACAGGGGAGAGTTGGCAGTGTCATGACGGCACACCAGCCTTTCAGTCAATTGTTGCGATAACACACACACACTCATACACACACTCACACACAGACACACACACAGTCCCCTCTCCGCCTGGCTGGCAGAGTGGTATAAACTAGCAGCATGTGTCTGATGTGCTGGCCTTCTGAGGAGGCAGTTAGCAGAGTAATGGGCGCTCCGTCGCTCACACAGCTTGTTACAGGGCAGGCAGAGATATGGAGAGACAGCTAAGGAAGGTAGAGAGAGAGAGAGAGAGAGAGAGAGAGAGAGAGAGAGAGAGAGAGAGAGAGAACACGTGACATAACTATGTAATTATTAAGGTTGAAAGTCTATGTACAGTGCGTGAGAAATAGCCACATTTAATACTTAAATACATAGTAAATCAAGTATTAAATGTGGTCCTGAAAGTTCAATGCACTGCAACTTAAGAAGACACGAGCAAAGCAAAATAACCATCTTCAGCACAGCATTTAGAAAAAGAAACGCTGCAAAGTGAGACAACACAACCACATAATGAAACGGGCTGCCAAAGCATAACCAAGTACATCTTTAGTTTGTCTATTTGTTGTTAGTTGCTCCCAACTCGTCACATAGGGACGCTTGGTCTGGACCCCTTGGCGTTATGTTTTTAACGCTCTGCATTATGGGATTATGTTTTTGTTTTTTAATGATGAATGCGTTTGCATACCAGGCTGCAAGCACATTTCCCTCTGGTGGGAAAATACATTTTGACTTGACTGCCCTTTGGCGTCACTTTTCAATGTGCAGGGTAAAGTCAGGTTTTAGGCAACAAAACTACCTGGTTAGGTTTAGGAAAAGATCGTGGTGTAGGTTAAAATAAGTATCTTTGTTATGTAACTTATGTGGGTGACGTTAATTGAGTACAGTGCGTAAGTAATTCCACTTGCAAATTAAAATAAATCAACGTTAACGTTTGGTTTCAGACGCATGCAGCCACACACGCATGCATGCACGCACCCTCACACACACACACACACACACACACACACACACACACACACACACACACACACAGAAATAAGAAGACAAAGGGCCTTGAAATTAGCAGCGGGAAGAGGGATTGATGGCAATGGTACTTATATGTATGAGTGTGTGCTTTTGTGTGTGTGTGTGTGTGTGTGTGTGTGTGTGTGTGTGTGTGTGTGTGTGTGTGTGTGTGTTCACAGGGCTAATATGCATAGCCACCTCACTACTAAAACTAGAAAAGATTAATACCCTTCAGTGGTGGCTGCTGGCTGCCTTTTCCTCACTGTCTGCTGCTTCCACTTCTCTTCTCTCGTTCTTCTCTGTCTGTTTTTGCATCCCATCTCCATGAGCACTAACTGACTCCAGCTCCGTGTCCTGCTATGTTCTTTTTCTATACTGCAATACCTCAGCAACTATACACTGTCATTCTTTCTCTACAGCATCATTAGCGAAGAAGAAACAAACGAAGAAGCCGGGGGGCTTCTTCGTTTGTTTCTTCTTCTCCTCCCGCTCCTCCTCTTGTTCCTTTTTTTTTTTTAAATCATCTTACTAAACTTTTCTATTAGTACTCTTTCCCATTTCTCTTTCCTTTACACTCTCCCTACCCTCGTACATCCTCCTACACATCAGTGTGTCCCTGGTGTCTTGTGTTTCATTTGAGTGAGTGATCAGTCTTCAGTGCTGCATAGCTCCATTCAAGGCTGCCATCAGTGTGACAATTAGGCCGGTAAATAAAGATAATGTGAGCCATCCGGGGTCCTTAACTGCAGCGGTGCAATTAACAGAACTGATTGGTGGGCAAAGCCTCAACAAGGCTGGCTGGAAATCAGTGAGGCAGAGAGAGTGTTGGACTAGTCCGACTACCACTTCATCTTGAGAGTGGAAAACCCTGAACAGTAATGTTTTGTTGAGTGAAATGTTACTCCCATGAATGATATTACTTTTACTAATGGACTAATGCAGAAAAGGTGTTACTTTGTGTTTTATAATTCTGTACAATGAAACATTGTTTTCTTTTGAGACAATCTACAGTAAGTGCAAAGTTCCATTACGACATGTAATCGGCATGAACACATCCTCATCTGCCACTCCACCCGGTGCAGCCAAACAGGTTTTATCTGGAGTCGTGAAATAATCACACAGGTGCAAGTGCCAAAAAAATGGCCGTGTGCTCCACAGAAATTCATGGCATTACGACTGCATATGCGCCGCTGCCACCTCTGTGCCTGCAAATGATTACAGGCCTATGGCTTTAATTTGCAGATACATTACATTAAGGATTATTTATTAAGACGGGGAGAGCGGACAAATCGTTTTTTGTGCTTACTGGTGCTTGCCTTATGGTAATCACCAGCTGGAGGTCATACTTTCCCCGTCCTTAATTACTACTGTACATCCCTGGACACATCAGACAAAACTTGCATTGGCACAGACGGAGTAAAAGTAAACTGAGTAAGAGAGGGGACGGTGGAGCAAATGGAAAAAGGATCATGAGGTATTCCACAGTTGGCAGAGCGTCGGTGTGCAGCTGAGGAGTGTTCGGCCGGTGCCAACTCTCAGGGTAGGTTTGCTGGGTAACGCCAAGACTTCCCACTGTGGCTTCTGTTTCCCAACACCTGTCCCACAGCAGCACTTGAGGAGTGTGCCTGGCATCACAACATAGAGACACAGAGGGAGATGTCCCATCTGCAAACCTGGCACCACATCTAAAAGGCAGCAGAGGCTGATAAATAAACCGAGAATCAAATGTTACTTCTCTCTGTGTGGTTCTCAATCTCAATGGACTCATGGCGATCAGCGGATGCGCTCACGGCGATCAGCGGATGCGCTCACAGGGATGAAGAAAACCGTCACAGATTTCCACGTAGTGAACTTTTTTAAGCCAAGGACCCCTTAACTGAAAGAGAGGCGGAGCACGAATCCCCTTCTACATATATTGTATAAAATTAAGTTGAATATTAAATTGGCCCTACAATAACGTGTGGGCGGCCTTAAGACTTTTTACCTTTTAATGCGAAAATACAAAGCTATCACAACAATAATTGTTGGCATGATTTTATGAATCATGTTTTAATGTTAAACGCACAAGGAATCCTAAGGATGAACTGTATCTGTGGATGGCTACCTTAGAGACTACCTTTCCTATATATCATTAATGTTTTTTCTTTTTCACAAATAGGCTGATTTATATTTGCTAATAATATGTAAAAAAAACTTTCAAAAAATTAACAATAATTTGGTGGCCCCCTGCTGTAACTCTGAGGACCCCCTAGGGATCCCGTGTGACACCAATAGTCCAATATTCAATGGTGGGGTATATTAGATATAACTTCTTCTTGTGCAGTATGCCAGTGAAAGAAGTTGAAGGCAGCCACACAGGCTGACTTCCCATCTCTTATTAAGTCCTTCTTCCTGATGCTACAGCTGAGACACAGTTCCTCTCTGTCTGTCAGGTCTGTTGCAGCAGAGGACCGGGACACCAGCGAGGTGGAGACAAGAGAGAAATCGATAGGGAGTTAAATTGAAGAATCCTTGCCCATTACTTTCCCTGTTTCCCTTCTTTCTCTCTGTTTGCCGGCTGTGACAAGACTGCCATTTACAGAGCGGCTGAGTGTGCTTGCACATGAAGCACACACATGCACACCTTCCATGGCAAAAAGAAGCAAACATCACTTTTATTTCTCATTGCAGTCTTTATCTGACACGACTCAAGCCTTCTAAATGAAAATAATAATAATTAATTAATAATAATTCATCCAGTCAAGCTCCAAGTGCAATCCTTCTTAACTGAATCTTTTCTTTTGAGGGTCGTGAGTGCCAAGGTGTTTAGTCATTTCAAGAGTTATACAGGCGTATGCAAAAGTCGATTTGTGATTGAAAACTTCCTTGACAAGATCTCAATTTTCAGCACTATTGATGCCAAGTTAAAGCCCATATTCAATGCACCAGTGTCTCCCCGTTTTCTATTGCTGCGTGGCTTTATGTCTCTGGTCTGTCTGTCCAGCCTGCTCCATCCCCAGTTCACAGGCTCATTACTCATTTCACACCGAGCAATCGAGCAGAACAATTCACGATCACATCTATTTCAATCTGAAATAATCACCCTCGTGCAATCTAATAAATTATGCAGCACTCAATAGCTCGACACCGGTCCCCTCTGTATAAGTTAGTGATGCCAGCACATTATACTGAAAGTCACTGCAGAACAACTTCATGCACTTCCTGGGTACAGATTCTTGTTTTATGTCAGCAGTGGTGAAAAGTACTGTACTTAAATACACTTTTGAGGTACTTTTATTTTAAGTATAGATAGATGGATGGACTTTATTAATCCCAAATCGGGAAATTACTCTGTTACAAGCAGCAAGTAGCAAGTTACCAAGGACATACACACAAACTCACTCACACACAAACCAAAAGATATAAGAAACATACTAGAAATAATAAATAAGATAAAAAAATAAATTGAAATAAAATAAGATTGCAAAGATAAAAAAATTAAAAACTACTGAAAAATATACTTAGATGAATGAACAAGAATGGACATGTATATTCAAATGTATAACAAAATTTACAACCTACATACATAGTATATATCACAAAATAAAGTGTGCAAGTAGCATAATAGTGCTATATTGTAATGTGTGAGGTATATCCAACGTATGTTACTTTCTACTTCTATTCTATACATTTCAGAAAGGGGAATGGTGTGCTTTTTTACTTCACCACATTTTAACAGCTATATAGTTACTAGTTGCTTTGATTTTACATACAAAACATATGGTCAACTTATTAAATATGATAGAGTTATACTGTAGACTAACGGCCCCACATACCCTTTCAGTTATGTTGCTGATTACTCAGATTGGAAGCATGTGTGAAGCTCTGCTGGGATTATACATCTTATGAATTAAAGTCGCACTTTAAAGTTAAATTATAAGATAAAGTTGCAAATTGCCCCGCAACGAAACTAACAGGAGAGCCCCTGAAGTCCTGGAAAAAAAAACTAAAAAGCATTTTCTTTATCTTGTTGCACACGATAATAACTTGTGTGTACAATCTTAAGTGCGTAATCTAAGGAAATATATCATCTTTGTGGACCTTGAAGGCTCTATAATTTAAGCCAATTTGTATAGTGAGTATTTTTATTACAGTGCATTTCGCAGGTAATACTTATGTACTTCTACTCAAGTAGACAGGACTTTTACTTGTAACACTGTGGTATTGTAGCTTTTACACAAGTGTCAGAAACCAGCTCAAATTCACGACAAAAGAAGGGAGGCAACACATCGTTAAGGGTTAAATTAAAGCCAATTTATTGAACCCATAATAAATAATACTTAGATAAAAACATGTATTCAGTAGTTTAGTGAGTGCATGGGGGTAAGTGAGTTTGTGGAAAGTCCTCAAACGACAAGCCAAACCAAAAAGCAAACCCAGCTGGCTGTGTGGACAGAGAAATTCAGTGAACTGCAACTCCAGCCATCTTAAATAGGAATCAGAAGGCAATCAGGCCTGTGGATTCAGGTTCCTGGGGCACGTTCAATTTTAAAACGGTGTGCACCGTTTTGCAACGGTTTCCGTGTTGAACGACACGTTTCCTCGGAACAGCGTGAAACGGAGTGCAACGGCTTTGAGATATGTTTTCTCTCATTTGGTGGGTGTGTCCCTTGTTTATTGGCTGTGTCACAGGTGATACCCAATTAGCAAAGACATGTCTGTAAACTCATAGTAATAAAAAGGCAGATTGCTTGCGCAAACAACAGGGTGTTCAACGCACCCACGTTTCAGTTTAAAAAAATGCGTAATACCCAAGAGCCACCCACAAAGTGGGAGGGGTCATCACACAAGTAAAGGATCTGAGTACTTCTTCCACTACTGTTTGTCAGTAACATCTGGCTGAAAACAGAGCTCTGAGTGACTAATGGGCTTCATTCTTATTCTGTTCTGACCTGACGATCTAATAAAATAAAAAATTATAGGATGATAATATGTACTGTATACTGTAATCATAGACAGTCAAGTATCTCGTTAAATGTAATTCCTGAACCTTTACATCAGGACCCAAAGGAGGTCATAGGCCTATAGCTGGCAGTGGGTCCCTGGATGTCATGAAAACTAATATATTTTAATGAGCCTGAGACCTGGGGCCAGACAATAATTTTCTTATTTGGGTCAAAGGCAGAAAGTTGAATAACCTCTGCAATACAATGCATGGTATTTAATGGTATACTTGCACCTTACAGTCTCCACTTATTACCTTGTGGACGAAGAGGGGGGAGGGATTGGATTTTACAGACTGGGGGGGGGGGTCATGCTGTGTAAAGAGGCCAGTGGAGATACGGTCAGTGATGAGTGTGGTCTATTTAAAGGCCCTCAGGGTTTAACACTATCTTTAATTCCTCAACCACCGGTTGGGCTGTTATCTGCTTTGCACACCGCTGGGTGACTGCAGGTCACATACACAAAGCCAAGAGTCAAGAGACCATATACGGACATGGTGTTGGTAATTTAGCTCAGTGATTCCCAACCAGGGGTACATGTACCCCAGGGGGTACTTCTGCACTTGCCAGGGGATACATGGAAAGATTGTATCCAAAAAAAATTAAATAATGATTTGATAAAAAAGAATATATCCACATATTAAAGCAACACTAAAGAACTTTTCCCGCTTCTGTCCCCCTACAGGTTGGAAGTGGAATTGTCCATTACATTATGCAAGTTTGCCAGATCGGGTAGCGGATCTGTAGTTCGAATGAACTGGACAACGTAATGTAATGGTCAATTCCGCTTCCAACCTGTAGGGGGACCGAAGCGGGAAAAGTTCTCTAGTGTTGCTTTAACATTAAGTCAACTGTAAAACCTGAAACTATGTGTTGCAGTTACATAAGAGAAAACTAGTTAGCAAGCGAGCACAAGTGTTTGGACAGGTAGCTACAAGTAATGAATAAATGGTAGAACTAAGTAATGGCTAAACAGTTTAAATGATGAGTTATAAGTACTGGATGACTGGTTGAAACAGTTAGCTAAAAGTAACCTTAGTGGATAAATGGTCAAATATTCAGCTTCATTCTAAGTAGAAGTAGCCTAGTAGGCTAGTAT
This sequence comes from Zingel zingel, assembly GCA_023566125.1. Classification (NCBI taxonomy): domain Eukaryota; kingdom Metazoa; phylum Chordata; class Actinopteri; order Perciformes; family Percidae; genus Zingel; species Zingel zingel. Next base: position 6,106,743 of record CM042318.1, read on the forward strand.
TAGTACGATTGCTGACCAAAACCAACCTTAATATTGATAGTTCAAGTGTAAGAAAAACTTAACAATATCCACTGTCATATAATGGATAGTGTTTTACATTTGGAACATACAGTGAGGAAAATAAGTATTTGAACACCCTGCTATTTTGCAGGTTCTCCCACTTGGAAATCATGGAGGGGTCTGAAATTGTCATCGTAGGTGCATGTCCACTGTGAGAGACATAATCTAAAAACAAAAATCCAGATATCACAATGTATGATTTTTTAACTATTTATTTGTATGATACAGCTGCAAATAAGTATTTGAACACCTGAGAAAATCAATGTTAATATTTGGTACAGTAGCCTTTGTTTGCAATTACAGAGGTCAAACGTTTTCTGTAGTTTTTCACCAGGTTTGCACACACTGCAGGAGGGAGTTTGGCCCACTCCTCCACACAGATCTTCTCTAGATCAGTCAGGTTTCTGGGCTGTCGCTGAGAAACACAGAGTTTGAGCTCCCTCCAAAGATTCTATATTGGGTTTAGGTCTGGAGACTGGCTAGGCCACGCCAGAACCTTGATATGCTTCTTACAGAGCCACTCCTTGGTTATCCTGGCTGTGTGCTTCGGGTCATTGTCATGTTGGAAGACCCAGCCTCGACCCATCTTCAATGCTCTAACTGAGGGAAGCAGGTTGTTCCCCAAAATCTCGCAATACATGGCCCCGGTCATCCTCTCCTTAATACAGTGCAGTCGCCCTGTCCCATGTGCAGAAAAACACCCCCAAAGCATGATGCTACCACCCCCATGCTTCACAGTAGGGATGGTGTTCTTGGGATGGTACTCATCATTCTTCTTCCTCCAAACACGGTTAGTGGAATTATGACCAAAAAGTTCTATTTTGGTCTCATCTGACCACATGACTTTCTCCCATGACTCCTCTGGATCATCCAAATGGTCATTGGCAAACTTAAGATGGGCCTTGACATGTGCTGGTTTAAGCAGGGGAACCTTCCGTGCCATGCATGATTTCAAACCATGACGTCTTAGTGTATTACCAACAGTAACCTTGGAAACGGTGGTCCCAGCTCTTTTCAGGTCATTGACCAGCTCCTCCCGTGTAGTCCTGGGCTGATTTCTCACCTTTCTTAGGATCATTGAGACCCCACGAGGTGAGATCTTGCATGGAGCCCCAGTCCGAGGGAGATTGACGGTCATGTTTAGCTTCTTCCATTTTCTAATGATTGCTCCAACAGTGGACCTTTTTTCACCAAGCTGCTTGGCAATTTCCCCGTAGCCCTTTCCAGCCTTGTGGAGGTGTACAATTTTGTCTCTAGTGTCTTTGGACAGCTCTTTGGTCTTGGCCATGTTAGTAGTTGGATTCTTACTGATTGTATGGGGTGGACAGGTGTCTTTATGCAGCTAACGACCTCAAACAGGTGCATCTAATTTAGGATAATAAATGGAGTGGAGGTGGACATTTTAAAGGCAGACTAACAGGTCTTTGAGGGTCAGAATTCTAGCTGATAGGCAGGTGTTCAAATACTTATTTGCAGCTGTATCATACAAATAAATAGTTAAAAAAATCATACATTGTGATTTCTGGATTTTTGTTTTTAGATTATGTCTCTCACAGTGGACATGCACCTACGATGACAATTTCAGACCCATCCATGATTTCCAAGTGGGAGAACTTGCAAAATAGCAGGGTGTTCAAATACTTATTTTCCTCACTGTACATAGGGAATCAATGAATGGGTACGTGAGTTCATCTGACAGGGCTGTGGGGGTTACTCAGACCATAAAGGTTGAAAACCACTGAATTAGCTTGGATTAGGGTGAGGTTGCGGTTAAAAGACAGGTTAGGGTTAGGGGTTAGGGTTAGTGTCACTGAATTGGCTTGTTTGTTCATGTGAGTTCATTTTCTTCAGTGTTTCTCTGACTCTGAGGTTGTCTTCCCTCTGTTAGCTCTTTTTAGATAAACAAATGTCTACATAATCTACAAATACTTCTCTGCCCTTTGTCTTCAACAGAGTGTTTAACAAGTGTGTTTTGGCATGGAGCAGTGTTGTTAACCACATAGTGAGGCACAGGGAGTCATTCTAAGGCCTTTCTGAGATGTTATTTACCTGTGTGTGTCTGGTACCATAGATCACAGCAGACCAGCTGTTTTGGTTTGCAATATTTCACGATTTAAAAAAGCGCACTAAAAGCAATTACAGTAAAAATCATCTTGGTGTCCTCGAGGGACAATGAGACTTTGTCATGACTTCATTTCTGTTTACAGTTACATTTGTGTGAAAATTGCAAGACATCCTCATACCTTAACAACATTATAGGTTGATTTCCAAAGACTACCAAAAACGATACACGATTGTTGTATTTACTGCCAAACAGTGACGGTTTAATCATGTAACCGTAATCATGTAACAGTTCTATTTAACGTAATGGACGCTGTTTTTAAAACGCCGTGGAATATGGAAAGTTACGTTTCGGCAACCAAAATACTTAGGGTTAGTCAAACATCAGGGATGGGCTTAAAACGAGACACGTAAAAAACGTCTAAAATTAGGATGTAATGTGACGTAACGAATGTTTTTGCTTCATGGACTAAGGTACGTAAAACTTGACAAACAAAATGACTGTGGACAGTTTTGGTTTCACACAGGACACGAGCCCCAGTCTCCTGAGTGAAAGTCCTTTGTTTTTTTATTATTCGTCCACCACCCCAACATACCTCGTCACACAGAATTTGCCTGGCGTTTCGACCACCAATGTCACATCAGCATCACCCTGGCGTGCCGAGGGGCGAAGCCAGATGTTGTAAACGTTCGGGACTTAGCCCAAACCTAGGTGGGCATGCTCCCTTGGGGAGATTCTATTTCTAATTGCACTATATTTCAAGCACTTTGATAATAGAATGCCTGTACATCATTTGTGAAAAACATGATAGTTGGCAAGGAAAAACTGCATGGGATTATCATAAAGTGAACAAGTCTGTTTAGGGGAGACTCGTGGATACGCATAGAACCCATTTTCATTCAGATATCTGTAGGTCAGGGGTGGAGTTTTTCCCTCGCCAATATTTAGCCTAATTTTGGAGCGTTGTTTAGTTTCATATCCTACCAATATCTGGCTTCACTCTAGCTTTGAAACAGAACCCGCTACAGCCTCTGAAAGACAGTAACGTTGGCCTAAAAGATTCAGGGCTTTTGAGAAAACATTCAGGGCTGGAGGCCTAGAAGCCACCCCCTCCTCTCCGCCCCTGGTGCCGACAGCATTCACGCGACACTGTGGCGAGTGTCTATACTGGGTCCGTCTCGTCCACGTATTTTAAAAGCCTCAGCAGCAGGGCAGGGAGGTTTTGGCGATCGAAGCAGAGTTGTCTACTGGCAGAAAATGTACAGTTATCATATCATGATCATATCTTGTTTATCAGGCCATGAAGACGTTATGCTAAAGCGTTTTGTAAAATCCTTAGAGGCTACAGATTGTTGTTTTTATGCTTATAGAAAGTAGCAAGACGCCTGAAGGAGACACACCTCTAGTTACTGATTATACTGATCTACCGTCGTTTTCTTAATGAGGATGGGCCAGCAAATAACTAAAAAGGGTAGCAGGGAAAGGAAGAGCCTGCACACACATGTGAGATTACTTTAGTTTATTTACATCAGAGACAATATACAAAACAAAAATCGGCAAAAAAGAGAAGTTATGCTTTGTACCAGAATTAGCTAATAGCTACTTTCCATCTGTAGTCCCTGTGTGTGTGTGTGTGTGTGTGTGTGTGTGTGTGTGTGTGTGTGTGTGTGTGTGTGTGTGTGTGTGTGTGTGTCTGTGTGTCTGTGTGTGTGTGTGCGTTTGTGATGACAGGGAAATGAACCAGAGACTGAGTAGTCTGAGGGAAAAAGTGAGTAACCGGTTTCTAATCTTCGAAACACTTAAAGAGTCAAACCATTTGGCTGTGGTCCAGATCACTCCCTCATCAGGCCCACTCTCTTCCTCCCTCTGTTTGGTTTCTGTAAATTTGTGTGTGCTTCATAGGTTTCCTTGTAACCTCTTCATCATACTTAGTGTCATCGGTCGATCAGTTCAGGCTGTTCTCATTAACCATTCATACATCGAACAATACGAGCAGCTGACAAAGCAGCGAGTTGTCGAGGATGTCATTCTTCAAATGAGACGGGTATAAGACAGTACAGAATGAGAAGGAGGGGCCCTGATGTGTTGCCCTGTTTTTTGGTTAACTTCCTGTATTTGGGTCTGGTAGGAACCAAACTCTAGCGCACTTGGAAGCGAACTGAAACCCCTGTTTTTTTTTAGGCAGACCAGAAATCTGTTGTTTATCCCGAACCAGAGTTTGAATGAGCTTTCACACTGCCCCAAACCAATCGGACTGCTGACGAATTACTCCTGGGTTCGGTTTAAACGGACCAAACAGCTCAGAAGTGAAAGTGTTTATATACTGCTTATGAATGCTAAATAGTGGAGTTAAAATACAACGTTACTTGAAAACTTCCCTACAGTTATTTTCTATTTCAGCACACACAGACTGCTGATATGCACATAAGCAGAATCACACATGTGCATATGCAGAAACACACACACACACACACACACACACACACACACACACACACACATAGTCAAATACGTACACAAGATGATGGGATCACGGCGCAGGTAGTTTAAATCTGACACCGGCATAGATGAATATGAAGGGATGAAATAGGATTAGCCTCTTTGCTATTGATTAGCTGGCCGTGTAATAATTAAAGCGGGCTGAGCCGCAGGGCTACTGCAGTGTATATATGTGTGAGTGTGTGATGAATGCCAAGGTCCCCAAACTCAAGATCATTCCACTCAGCACAATCACAACCACCTCTCCTCCTTCCAGCACGACTGCAGCCAAACCACCGCATGGTCACGCAAGACGGGTTTACTGTGTGTGTGTGTGTGTGTGTGTGTGTGTGTGTGTGTGTGTGTGTGAGACTAAGTGTGTTTGAGAGACCAAGTGAGCCTAGTATGAATGTATTTAGCCATTTTTATTTTTACTATTTTTTTCCATTCATTTTTGAAAAATATATGTGTAATCTAAATAACAAAATCAATATGATTGCAGTTTATTTCTGTTTCCACACTGCCTCACACACCCACACACACACACACACACACACACACACACACACACACACACACACACGCACATTAAGGCCTGCATTAGTGAGACCGTGTGTGTGTGTTTGTGTGTGTGTGTGTGTGTGTGTGTGTTGTATGTACACCACTGAGCAGTTAGTCCTCCATCTCCCCACAGCGTAATCTCTTGAATTGCGGGATTGACCCCTCTTAATTCAATGGAAGAGAATCGCTGTGACAGCAACACGGAATGGATTTTCAATGCACTGCACCTGCTCTAATAAGTTTAGGGACAACCGCTGCCTTCCTGCCGCACATACACACACACAGAACTAGACGGAGAGGGGAGGGGCAGATCACACGCACAGATATTGTACAAACTGAATGAAGTCATCGACCTTAATCAAGCGATTAAATTCCTCCATTCTGTCCTCTTACATTTCCCAGTCTCTGTAAAAGTCTGGTGGCTCTGATCAATGTCCTCTCTATGGGCTCTGTCTCTGTGGACTCATCCCAGGACATCTTCATTAGGAGGCTGTTGCCAGATCTCACAGTCCTCGACAATAAAGCCTGTTAAACCTCCGATCCATCAGTCTGATACCCGGCTGTCAAACAGCTTACATTTTACATTTGAAGAAGTTGGCTGACACTTGTCTTATCCACGCTTGGAAAAGGTATCTGTCCTGTTCAGGGAGGACGCTTCAGGATGGTTACTGCCAGGCCCCTCTCCTGTGAAACCAGCTTCCAGTCTGGGTTCAGGAGGCAGACGCCGTCCCCACATTTAAGATTTAGCTTAAAACTCTCCTCTTTGACAAAGCTTATACTTAGGGCTGACCCAGGTTTGCCTCGGACCAGCTCTTAGTTATGCTGCTATAGTTTTAGACTGCCGGGAGGCTTCCAATGACACACTGAGCTCCTCTCTCTCTCCATCTGTGCGCATTCATGTCCCTTTAATGCATGTTACTAACCCAGCTCCGGGGAGCTTATTTCCCGGAGTCCTTATGCTTTCTCGCCTCGCAGATCTGGTGGTTCAGGTGGATCGCTTTTGGCAGTTGCTGCCGTGGTCCTGTTCGATGCCCCCCTATCCTGCCCTGCACTGGCAGCTGCTGCCGTGGTCCTGCTCGACGCCCTGCACTGCTACATCTATCTATCTATAAATTACAGGAACGTCTGTCTGTCTGTGTGTCTGTCTGTGTGTGTGTTATTCGCATATCTCTCGAACCGTTAGTCCGATGGATTTCAAACTTCACACATGTCTTGCTACAGGCACGGGGAAGTGCAGTGCAAAGTTGTTTGGATAAGAAATGCAAAAGATATCGTCAGTAAAAAAAAGCACACATTGGCTTTTGCCGCTCTAGCCGCTGGCCACTCCCCCTCTCACACTGCAGGACCAGACACAGAGAGGGTCGAAGAAAGCAGCAGAGCTTTGTCAGCTAAAATAGAAATACACCTCAGACACACAAAAATGTGCAAAGTAGCACTGCTTTGGACTGTCTTTGACTTTGAATAAACAAAAGACAATTCACGAATTTAAGGACATTTCAGAATCCCATGCAAAGCACAACCAGCTACAGACAACGCTTTACAGCAGCGGGGGGTGGGGGGTTACAGATTTTGACCCTTTTCCTGCTATTGTATTAAATTGCTGTAAAAAGATTTGAAAAGAGTCATAACAGACCTTGATTGAAGTTCGAGGTGTCCTGGAAACACTTTTTACAGACATCTCTTTTACAATGGTGGCCTATGGGGTAAAACCTTTTTGGGTTGCAGAGGGATTTTTCTTTGCAATACCACCAGTGGCCACTGGATAAAATCAGCGGATGGGCTGAGCGCTCTATAGGGGCTTTCCGACCGGATAATACTAGGAAAAGTACACTTCTAAGCAGTTCTAAGAACTACTCTCCCCCAAAATCTTTTTTTTCCATTTGCATTCCCACTGGCCAAGTGGCTATAGGGACTGGTACTCGGAACAATCAATCAATCAATCAATCAATCAAGCTTGGAACAGAACCCGCCTCTGCCTGCTGCGCTGTGGACGTGTGTGTGTGTGTGACTGTGTGTGTGTGTGTGTGAGACGGCCGGCGAGCCAACACCGAAAAGACAGTAACCACAGGTTCCCGTTAATCTTATGATGGCCATGTGTTGTGATATTTAAACAAACAAAAATAAAAGCCTCTTATTTACAAGAGCGGTCTGAGAGACCTCCAGCTTACAGCGAGGTGTCTGAGCATGACTGGCCGAGCGACGAGCTAGAGGCCGGGGCAGGCGCTTGCTGGCTGTCGCCTCACTTCATGGAGCTCCTCAACTCCGAAAACTTTGAAGCAAATTGTCAATTTGCATTATCAATTTCCGCAAGCTGCCTATATTTGAAATCTAAACAGTTAATATCTCGCCTAAAACGTTGTCAGAAGTGAATTTAATGATGAATAAGATGGTGAAAATTGTTAAAAATGTCCGTTGTTGGTTGTTGCTCTATCTGCAAGTTCTGAGTTGGCAGTGGGCGTGACTTATAAGTTCGACCAATCAAGTACACCTAGGAAAAAGGGAAAGGGAAAAGACCTGCTCTGAAGTAGGAGCTAAAAAAGTATGCTACTGCGGCCAGAGGAACTTAAAAATCCCCAAATTTTTCCTATCGGAACACGACGAAAAAAGTGTTCTAGGAACGTTTAGTTGTAAGAACTGCAAAAATCCCTCCGGTCGGAAAGCCCGTTATGTAGGGGATTATGTGAACATCTGCCTGTATGATGATCTTTTTGATGGCCTTTTTTTTATTCCTTTCACCTGGTTGTTGTGAGTCCCTGGCTGCAGCGGAGGCTGAGGTGACCTGGAGCACAAGCGCCGTTGTGCCCCTGTGCAGCATGGGCTGTGTTGCGTGACTGAGCGTTTGGAGGTTGTGTCTGCAGAGGCTCGGGGAGGTCAGGGACAGTCCCACCTCTGTACTGGACCAAACAGAAAGAGGGAAAGGGGAGAGGAGGTGAAGGAGAAATGAAGGAGAGGAGAAAGCAGCCGGGTTAATGAGCAAAGTTGTGTGGATGATAGAAAGCGTGTTAGATTTAAAGCACGCAGACACTATAAAGTATTTGCCCAATGAAATATACATTTAGTGAGAGGTGGAAATTTACTTAGTACATTTACTTGTATATACTGTACTCGAGTACAATTTTGAGCTAATATTTTACATTTGATCACCTTATAAAATGCGATAATTTGGTTAAACCAGCGGTACCGGGCCTGGAATTTCATCATTTAAAGGTTAAGGCCACTTAGCCTTTGGTGTTGTCAATTTTTTGAAGGCATAAAAGCCAAATGCCTGGGCAGCAATGTCATCAAATAAGGGTGCTTTCACACCTGAAAGTCCGAACCAAGGTCCGGACCAAGGTTCACGTTTTTGCATTTGATCTGGTAAGTTTTGGTTTCACACTGCAGTTATGCAAGCGCACTAAAGATCTATATGTATGTCCTGCCGTCATCACATACCTGAGCTGCATCTCCTGATACTTATAATGGATTGTTTTGTAGACGGGCTTTGCCGTCCTCTCGTATCCTCTCTCCTCTTTAAGGAATAGCTCAGTGCTTATGTTTGTACGTGAGAGAGAGTGTGACAGTCTCAGCGCTCAGAGCAGACAGCTGTTGGCTATCAGAGCAGATTATAAATCAGCAGTTTTCTTGTCAGTAGGCCTCGTAAATGTACAGTGTAGGTTTCCGTTTGTCTCTAAATAAATGCTGCAGAAAGAAAGTTCCCGTACCTTACTTCTCAACAACGCAACAAAACAAAAAGAGCCGTGGCAGCACGGGGAGGGCTTCATTTAGGTAGCCTGCCAGAGCTTCCTGTATTTGGTCAGAAAGTCCAAACCATCCAAAAAATGCTTTCACTCTATAAATGAACCGGACCATGGTTAAGGTTGATCCGGACCGAGACCACCTCTTTTGGTTGGACCAAATTTCGGCCATTTGGTCCAGACCGTGGTACAGGAGAGGTTTCACACCTGTAATTTTGGTTTGGATCAAACTGAAAAGTCCGAAAGTCCGGACCAAACAAGGTAGGTGTGAAAGCCCCCTAAAACAATGATTTAAAGTCCATGGAAATAACGAATATAACTTAAGGGTAAGATTTTGTTTTTTAACATAAATGTTACAAACTTTTGGCTATAATACTCGTTAGACCCGTAACACTTACTAGGCGACTGGGTCAGCTAAATCAATGTTGTAGCGATATACCAGCAAAGCCTAACATGTTGAGTTTCTTGTCCTATTCGTTACCTAATTTATCAAACTTTCTTACCTCATCTCAGTCGAGATTCTCTTCTAAGTAGTTGACTAGTTAGTTTTTCCTTCCATTATCTTTTGGGGAAGATTTAAAGCTGCTTTGTCTCCAACAACCACAAATAAGAGAGTGATCTGATCTCTCAGGTGGGTTTTTTATGGCAACATCTGGGTCACTACATGCTTTGATCTTTGCTCTATTATCATATATACTTGTATAAACTGAAGGGAAATCCTAATCTCTAAATACATATAAAATAAAAATAACTAATTTATTTTACATTACATTTATCTTTGGAGCTAAATTAATATCAGCGTGGTAGTTTTGCAGTACCTGGGTGTTAACTGTAGAACCGATTATATCAATAGGAAACCGACAAACAGCTTTCTACTTTAAGGCCAGTTTATCTTTTATATGTCTAGCTCTATGTTTTCTGAAGCCACAACAAGCTCAGCTAATTGTCTCCAGTTCCATTCTCCATTTACAATTCTATTGTGGAATAGCTGTTATCTGTCACCGAGATCAATGTAAAAGTAATAGTACTTACCCGCAGTCAAGAGACGAGAAGTACAGCAGTGATGCAGTGATGCAAACATCCTGCGCCAACACATGCAGCATCCACTGTCTCCTCTGAGTAATAGCCTTTTAATTACAAAGAACAGAGAGAAATCACTGGCAATTTTAAGAAGGACGACTAATATCTCATACTGGGGGTGACGGGCTGAAGGGAAGACTGCAGAGAGAGCAGAGCGGGCCCTCTAGTGTTCAACACGGAGAAGTACCTGAACCTTTGTGAATGCACTTCAAAGTTAAGGATGCCGAGACATCAAATGCAGTCAGGACCAAGAGGAGATGTCGACTTATACTTTCAATATTGCTCCTCACTTTTAATACTGTAAATATTAAAACTCTACTGTACTAACGGCAAATGCTCACTACCCAATAAAGCAGATGGATGCCTGGGATGGATACAGACTGGGATATTCATCAGGGCCTAAACAGGATTATTGGTGGAGCATTACATCACTCAAATGTCAGCAATTCTTTGCTTTTACACGGCACATTATTCAAGTCATGTAATACACATGAGTGCATGCGTCTCATAAAGAAATATTGTAAATTTCCCCTGGCCTCCTCTCATCTTTAAACAGATAGAGCAATAACCTGAGTGAGCTTCCAACTGTTACAATAAGTGTGTGTGTGTGTGTGTGTGTGTGTGTGTGTGTGTGTGTGTGTGTGTGTGTGTGTGTGTGTGTGTGTGTGTGTGTGTGCGTGTGTGTGTGTGTGTGCGTGTGTGTGTGTGTGTGTGTGTGTGTGTGTGTGTGTGTGTGTGTGTGTGTGTGAAAACATTTGAAAACAATTTATTGAGCTATTAACCTAAGACAAAATCAGATGAAATTGCCTTGTCACTGCTTAAATATTTGTAGAACCCAGACATGAAGGGTAACCAATAGCATTGATTCATGGAAAAAAAAAATGTAATGACGAAATATGGAGATGCAAGGTCTCTGCCCAACAGCGACAATTTGTCTTAATGTGTGAGCGGTATTTTAAACCATCAAGATTTTTGGCCACTTGACAGCAGCTGAAACAAGCTGCAAACACAACGCTGACATCACCTTTTAAGTTAATATATTGAATAAACAGTTGCGTATTTACACATCCAGCAATGACGGAGCAACATTAGCATTCATTTTAAGTTGGGACTGTGGTCACCATATAAAAGGAAGTGATAATTACTCTCAGCTCTGTCTCTACCAACTCCTGAGAGTAAAATCAGTCTCTTTCAATGTTAACTGCTCCACTATGTTCACCAACTACTGCTCTAATTGTGTCTGTCTGCTGTTTGCTGCTTGGCAGATATTGAACAGTGGGTTTTTAGAGCTTTTTAGCCAAAAACGTTAGCGTTTTTTTAACAGTTCCCGGTTGCGGCTGAAAAACTACTCTGATTAAAGCTGTGAGACTGAACTAAAACAAGCAAGGAAAACCAAAACTATGAGCTGAAACATGCTAAAATTCTCCGTAAAGCTGAGGGGAACTGTAGAGTTGGGGGATAATTTTCTGTTTGTTGCCAAAGGTTACACCTTTCACATCACGCATAGCCATGTGATCTATTGTAGAATATAAAAACATTGATTGATTAGAGCAGCTTTAATGTTGAATCTGATTGAGGTGGATTTTAATGGATTCCCTTAGATTCAGATTTTTTTTAATTGAGCCCATGGTTGCATCACCTTGCACGGCAGCTGGATTCTCATAATATCACAAGATCACAGAAAAATTCATCTTGTCAGGCTTCAAGTAGTCTCGCATTGCCAGACCTTCCTGCATAGTGCTGCGGACGAGGGTCTGGCTAGTCCACACAACATTCCAGGATGGGAGAAGAACGTGCTCTGGTTTATTGGCATTTCTTTAAACCAATCACAATCGTCTTGGGCGCCACTAAACAGCATACGCGGGTACGGTGCTTCTGCAAAATAGCATCGGGAATAAAGTTGTTTTGGTGGAACATGTGTAACATGTGTAAGGCAAGCTCTGGAATTAAAATGGCTGTTGAGTGTGTGATGATAATTTTATTTTAAAAAAGATGAATATAATTTGTTTGTTTGTTCTAGCTCTGAGGATGTTTCCCGAATCGACCGGAGAATAGAAGAGTAAGGTGTGGGACGTCCGGCCAAAAATGAGGGACATCTGGCGGAACCTCCGGCGGTGCAAGAACAATCCCGTAAATGAAACATTGTCGATATAGACTAGGCTTCAAGCAATGCTTTTGTGTCCAAACAAAACAGATCTTTGACCAATCAGCATCCTGTGAGGAGCTACTGGCAGTTTGTTCAAAACAACAATGGCGGACGTGATAGACAGAATGTTCAACCAATCACGGTAGATGCTAGATCGGATCCACTATACGTGTTGACATCACAGGACGTGCCTTGGGGCCCGCCTTAATCTTTCTTATTCTGCATCTGATTGGCTTACCCTGGTGTTCTTACCCTAACCCTAACCTATACCCACTTCCCCATGCCTAAACATACTACGTCGACCATTCTAGCAGATCCTATTCAGGATCAACCACCAATCACCTGCTAGGTATCTTTTTCAAGTGCCTAACCTTTTCCCAAACAGTTTCCGATGACGGCTTCATTGGATGGTTCTGAGTTTTCTGAGGAAGGAAACACATTCAAAACACATTGCGACATACTGTAGATGAATGGATTATGTACTTTGGCAAGCACGTTTCCTCACACTATCTTTTCTTTGCTTTGCCATGAATCATTTTGATGCAGACTCTGATTGCTAGCCACACCTTTGGGATTCTGCAGTGGTGCTTCTAACTACTTTATATACAGTAATGCATCATATAAACTGATCTTATGTATAATGGCAAACCTCTATCAGCAACTAGTAACTATAGTAGCAGGTAGAAGTTTTTACTATACCTGTCAAATTAATGTTGCAGGGTAAAAAGTACCTTCAAAATCTACCTTCAAAATGCAGCCAAGAAGTTTAAAGTAGCAAAATATGGACATATGCAAGTAAAGTACAGCATTGTACCTGAGTAGAGTACTTGAGTAACTTACCTAACCCTAGTCTATATCCATGACGTTCCACTTCCGGGATTGCTCTGTTGCCGACGGATATTCTGCTGCATTTCAGTCTTTTCGGCCAGATGTCCGTTACCTTCCGCTTTCTTTTTATGATTTCTGAGGACTATGGTTAACTGCTCCTCAGATCTCTGCAGGGTAAATCCAGACAGCTAGCTAGACTATCTGTCCAATCGGAGTTTTCTGTTGCACGACTAAAACAACTTTTGAACGTACACGTTCCACCAAAACAAGTTCCTTCCCGAGGCCATTTTGCAGAGGCACCATTGCTCTGTCTGGTGCTTAGCGCCGGTCATGATGATTGTGATTGGTTCAAAGAAATGCCAATAAACCAGAGCACATTTTTCTCTCATCCCGGAATGCTGTGTGGACTAGTCAGACCCTCCTACGCAGTGCTGTGAAGGTCTGGCAAAGCGAGATTAACCTAACCCTAACCCTAAACGCATTATCCCTATTCAAAATAAATAGAAAGACCTGCATTTTTGCTGCACTGTCTGACGGCCGACACAGGCTGAATGCCCAATAAATGTACTGATTTGACATTTTGTCACTGCTTGCCTGTGTACAGTATGTGGATGAGTGTTTGACTCTTACTTGCTCTCTGTCTTTTTCAGTTGTGTGTGTGTGCTCGTGTGTTTTTGTCTGTGAGCGGGCCAAAGCCGCATGCTCCTCTGCTTCTTTGTCCCTGGCCCTACATAAGCGTCTCCTCCATCGTTAGGCCAGTGTTGGGGTGGATGTCGACAGATGTCCACGGCCCGTATGCAGTGAAACGCCCTCTCATTAATTTTGCAGAGAAAAGACTTGATTACTGAGCCTATTAGGCCAAGCCGAACCCTTTACTGCTGAGAACAGCCTTTCTCCACATGCATTGATTTCGCCGGCCTGTTCACCTCTTTCTCTATCTCTCTCTCTCTCTCTCTCTATCTGTCCAGGCACACGCTACTCCACACTGAATCATCTGAATATCATAATATAGCCCATGATGAATGCTAACTAGACAGCAGCTCCTGCTTTGATTAATGAAGATACCGCTGTGGTTCACAACAGTAGACCTGGCTCCTCACAGCCGAAACCGCAGATAACTATTCAGCAGGTATTAATCATGGTTAACCAGGCAGCAGTTTCTTACAGGACAAATGAAGTAGCTTACTGTGGACTTAGACGTACAATGAGACCACCTCTCGCTCACACACACACACACACACACACACACACACACACACACACACACAAACACACACACTTACTGTAAACCCCCATGCATTCACACAGCAGTTATTATGAGTACATAATGTACAAGGTGAGCCTTTGAAGCTGGTTTAATTACGCGTCCACCCAGGTCTTAGAGTCTGTGCAAATAACAGCCCGCAGCCTGTTCTCACCTTGTTGGACCGTTTCTAACTCAGTTATTCTTTCTTGGTGTTTTTCTCCTGACTTTGCAGCTCCATTCAAAAATAATCATCAATCTGTATTGCTTCCATATTATGGCTGCATGGATTTTCAAATTTTCTGGAGAGAGAGAAAATCTGATGACTTAATTAAGTCTGTCATCAATGACTGCATTAAAAATAATATGTATTTCCATTAGCAGCAAGCCCACACTCTCAGACAGGAAAGCTCAAAAACAGTTTGATCCTTTCTGGGTATGTTCAGCACTGCAGCGTGTAACTTATGGAGTGAGAAAACAAATGTATGTGTATGATTTTAATTTCTCCATGCTCTCGCCATCCATCAAGTAATATTTTCTTGGGGAAATTACCATTTGCAATAAAGGAGAAAACCCATACACTTTCAGAAAATGTTCTTTCATAGACTTCCCCATGCATCCTCTTGATGTTGGCACACTAAACACACAAATACACACACACATATACACGCTTTTGTGCATGATAATGAAACACTGATTCGATCAAACACATCAAACACTGCTCAAACATTAGGACATCAGTAATAATGATCCAGTAATATAAGAAATGGTAATACGTATAGCTGCCTTTTAGTAAATTTTTCTAAAAATAATACTTACTGTACACTATTTTGCTGAAGAAACATTTTGACTGCAGGACTTTAATTGTTATGTTGAAAATGTATAAATTCAGAACTACTTCCAAGTTCAACAAAAGAACTGGATACTTCTCTACAATGTTTTTGCAACTGCATGTCGGCCTAAGGAAAAGTACTGTGTGACAGAAGCAGGCGGTTTCATCTGATGGTGCAGCTGCTCAAGCCACTTTAGCCACTACTGTATGTGTGCACGTGCCTGTGTTACAATTTAAAGCAATAACTCAAGTAATGGATGGACAACATGTGCACCATGTAATTTGCTTCCTGTATGTATTTATCTGTTTCTTTTCTGATAATATGTTGGACTCATGTTAAGCTATTTGAATTTTTTTTTTTTTTACTTTTAAAAAATAAATAATTTAACAATAATTTTGTGGCCCCCCCTGCAGTAAGTCTGAGGACCCCGTAGGGGTCCCGGACCCCCTGTTGAAGATCTCAGATTTAGAAAACAAGTCACAGAAGAGCTGTCGACAGGAAATGCAGATGCAGGCATCAGCTGGAACTGAACAGAGAATGTTGCAATCACAGTGTTTTTTTCTTCTTCTTGTTATGTGTATCTGATGTATATGCAAAAACAGGAAAGAAATCTGGTTTAAAAAAGATTAGAATTTCTTTTTTTTTTTTTTAAGATCAAGCTCTGTGTAATACGTTTGGACTTTAATTAAGATGATGATGCAGGGCGCCCGGGTGGCTCAGTTGGTGGAGCGTGCGCCCATATATAGAGGTTTACTCCTCAACGCAGCAGCCGCGGGTTCGTCTCCGACCTGCGGCCCTTTGCTGCATGTCATTCCCCCTCTCTCTCCCCTTTTCTGTCTTTACTATCCTGTCAAAATAAAGGCCTAAAATGCCCAAAAAATAATCTAAAAATAATGATTATGATGCAAGTGTCAGGGCTGGGTCTGTTGGCATGTTTGGTAATTCCACAGGAACCCAAGTTGCCTTCACCTCCTATTATTACTACACTGTAAACCAGAATAAGTAAGCAGTACTCAAAATATATGTATATATATATACAAATACATACATATGTATGTTTATCATATATATCTGATATGTATATATAAATATATATATATATATATATATATATATATATATATATATATATATATGTGTGTGTGTGTGTGTATATATATATACACACATATATATATATATATATATTATATATATACACACACACACACACATATATATATATATATATATATATATATATATATATATATATATATATATATATACATAGATTATATTGGTTTTGCCTATAGCAACATATATCAATGCACTATTGGTTTGTTCTGTCAAAATAAGACAAATGATTTTAAAACTATAGAGTTTTAAGTTATTATGAAATTCTCACTTTAAGTAGTGGTTACTTATTCCGTGAAAAAAATTGTATTAATCAAAAATAAGAGTTTACTAAACTCAAAAGATAGTATAGTATAGGCCTATGCTACTGGCACTAAACAGACTTAAGAAAGTGGAACTTCTTAATAAATTTTAAGTTTACAGTACTTATTCCAATTAATTATTTGAACATTCATGTTTACAGTGTACCATTATTTAATTTCTCTTCTCTCTTTCCTTAGTGTCCCCCTCATACCTTCACACAAGCACATTTAAACATAAATAAAGCACATAATCAACACACACATCACATAGCACCACTGCATAGCACCACAATATGTCTTGTGCTTTATGAATTCAACCTGCTGCCTCCCAAAGCCTAATTTATACAAGGACCAGCCTAAAATTAACACCCGACCACGCGCCAAATGGGGGTGATTTTTGGCATTGGCAGATGAAACTGTCAATCTACCTGGCATGTTGGCGGATAGCCAATGGAAAATTGAGTGATTCATTAGGTGTTTTTTGCCACTCTTGCTTTTTTACATTTCAACCAAGTCCACCATTTCCTTAGATTTGAGCTCAGAAATGTAGCAGAACGTTACTGGGGTGACGAGGCCGGCGGAAACAAGCAACCATGAGGATGATTTAAAAAAAAATATGTAAAAGAAGTTTTAATACCAAGTGGACAGTTGGCGACAACAGCAAAGTTTGTGAGTGGCTGATTTACGGCAGCAGTACAGAACAAATGCTGGAAAAAAACCTGTGTGGCTAGTGGCCAAAAAAGTTAACTTCAGGCCCTGCTAAGGACATTTACTCAAGACCTGTATTTAAGTAGAGTGGGTGTACAGTTGTACTTGTATTTTATTTGAGTATTTCCATTTGAATGCTACTTTACACTTCTACTGCACTACAATTCAGAGGGAAATATATATATATATATATATATATATATATATATAATAACTAGCTACTTTGCTGATGCAGTTTTTACACGCAAACCCAATGACCACTTTATACAATACCATTATTTGTTATTGGTTAAACTACCAAAATGTATATAAATGAGTTCAAATTAATAAATGCTCCTTCTCCACCAGCTTCGTCATGAAAATGCTGCTGACATGGTAATGTATCAGTAATAACAATCTCACAATGTACTGCATAATAATGTAATGGTGATCATTTTAATTTTTTAATTATCTTAGTTATTTTCTCAAATAAATAAGAAAACATTTGGTTAATACAAAGTCAGGAAATAGTAAATATTGTTCATCGCAATTTTTCAGAACCCAAAGTGACCAAATCTACAAAGTACAGTCCGAAACTCAAAGTGTTCCGTCAATGTCAGACAAGGAAAATGAACTAAACCGCTGTGATGAACCCTCCCATGTGAGCCAGGAAGGAGGCAGTCCGAGTGGTGAGGTGTGGCAGGAGGATCAGCCCCACCTGAATCCTCTCCCCCTGCCTGACTGCCTTCTGTTTCTATTTAAGATGGCTGGAGCTGAGCGGTCGAGGTCTCTCCATCCTCACAGCCAGACAGGGGTTTTTTTGGTTTAGGTTGTATTTTCGAGTTCTGTTTGCTTGGTTTTTCACACATTCATCTACACTCAGGCACTCACTACACCATTGATAATACAGATATGGAAGGTCAGAATGTGTTTTGCCTCGAGTGCAATCTACCAATGTTTGATTTTTTAAAATTTGATAGAGATACATATTTGGCAGCTATATTATGTTTTTATTCATTAAAAAATTAAAAACACAGGACTCTTACAGCGAAGGTCTGGTGACACATGGTAACAGCCCCCTCCAGTGGTGTCAGAGAGGCATGGAGTATCTCATGGACATAGCAGATAAAGCCACTTCAGTACCATAGTGTTAAACACTACATCATACATAAATCACAACATTCAAAATCAAACGGCAAACAGAACACATCATTCAAATTTAGAAAACTGAACTCTGATTAATGTATCTGGTAATCCATATACTAAAACCACAAGCCCTATAATGTAATAAAGCCTACATACGAAATGATAGAAATGTTAGAAACAAGCTATACAAATATGTAACACGTTGAAAAAGATGTTGGCCAAATTCTCTGAAGGTACAGAAAACCATGGGCAGTGGTTTGGACGAATCCCGTGTTATAACAATAACCAATAACAGCTCTTTACCAAGGTTTTTAGATATTTATTTGTATATACGTTTTTTTTTTGTTTTTTTTTTTAAATTATTCATTTATTCCATTTTTTTGTTTTTTTTGTTTTCTGTTATTTATGTACTGTATATCTCCAAATGTTTTTTATATGCGAGACCAGAAGATTGTGCTAAATATTTGGCATGAACACAGAAATAAAATAAAACTAACTTACAAACTAAAAAAACAGGGGTTCTGCCTAATCCCTTGGGGGAACCAAAAAGAGAACCTGATGGAGCCCGGTTGCTTTAAAGAGTACAAAGCAAACTGCGGCCATCATCAGACACAGTTCTGTCTGTGCTGTGCTGTTAAGTGAGAGCAACCCTGCTTGGGGATATTCACCTGAAGCATCTCCTTCCACATAAAGAACTGCAGATGGCTTTCATAAGGCCCCAAAGAGAGAGACGTATTCACCACTTTAAAATGATTTGCTCTTGGCCAGAATAAATGCTCTGGAGTCACTGTGCTGTTACCCTCAGCCCAGCTCTTTAAGAACTTCTCTGGGTCTTCAATGTTCACTACTGATTTCAGTTTTCTCTCCATCTCTCTGCTCTCACACAGAGCTGTTTCTATAGCATTTAAGCTCACGGTCATTTTCTCAACAGCATCTTCCTCTCTGTGTTTCAGCTCATTATTTATCTCATCTTCTCTCTTTCTCAGAAACTTGTGCATCTCCTCAACCTGTCTGTGCATTTCGTTGAACAGCTGCTGAGACTTCTTTTTGTTTTTTGTTATTTCTTCCCTCTCCGTGTTCGCCAGGCTCTCTGTAACGAGGATATCACCACAAAGGTTCTCCATACCCTTCTCCAACTCCAGTCTGAGAGATGCAGCTGCTTCTTTGATTGGTTTAAAGTTGTGTCCTTCATGCCTCTCCCCATCCCGGCATAAGCTGTACCTTTAAGACTTGCATGTAGTTACCAGACAGACAGTAAATGGTGCCTATGCATTCCCTCACTCAGCTAAGACAAATAAAATGCTATACAAAACCAAAAAAAGTCTTGAATCACATTCATATAACATTATTTATATATTTGTATAGGCCTATATATTGGCTATATAATTAACCATGTGATATTCAACGCATATATTTGCCAATAAATAACACATTCACATTTCAACATCACATTTTATTACATTAGAAATAGTACATGTTGAGGCCAAATTGTATCTCTGGCAGGTACAAAGAAACCAAACAGACTCACTGACTAGACCTGTTCCCACCCTTGGGTGAGGCTAAAACCCACGGGGTCATAGACAATGTTTACATATGGCATTATGAACAACTCTTTCAAAAGCAACAAATGCATTGGACTACAAATATGTGAAAGATTTAAAAAAAAAAAAAAGTTTAAAAAAAAAATGCAGACATATCTATATGATGTATATAAAATGACCAAAGTCATATTAAGACAATCCCCTGGGAAATTATATTTTAATCTAAAAAACAAGATAAAAATACTTTTTTTAGATCTTTATTTAGAAAGCTCATGCTCTCTAAATAACGCCCCAGGAATTTGTATATTAGTCCCTGAACAAATCCTTATTACAACCATAGAAAATCAACAAAATAGTAGCATAAACACAAACACATTGATATAAAGAGGTAAAAAAAAACAACAACTATATTACAAAAACATCTTGATACAGGGAAAAAAAACAATGAGATGAATATGATCTTTGACACATCTTTGACAGAAATTTAGAAGAATGCCACCACCCATACCCCATTCATTTATAAAAAAAAAAAGGTTGGACAGAGAATTGTTCATTAAGCTGTGTGTAGAGGATGCATTCAACCTAGTTTTTGTTGGAGGAGATGTTTCTCAGTGTCACCCTTCAGTCTGTGTAGGAGGACATGGTCAACAGACATCGTGGGTTTTTAAAAAAAAATGTATTATGTCACATCTTTTTATAGTATCATTGAGCCAAAAAAAGTAGTATTGAGCATATTGGGCAGCCATACTATATTTTTTTATCTTTTGAAAACTGATACAATCAAGCCAAAGACTTCGTGCTGGTCACAGGCCTCATACAGCAGCGGTCTGGCAACACATGATAACACCACCCTCCAGTGGTGTCAGAGAGGCATGGAGTATCTCATGCACACAGCAGATAAAGCCACTTCAGTACCATAGTATAAAAAACAGAGTCACAAATAATGAAGTCACAACATTCAAAATTCAACGGCAAACACAGAACACATCAATCAAATTTAGAAAACAAAATTCAAATGAATTTATCTGGTAACCATACACCAAAACCATAAGCCCTATAATGTAGCCTACATAAGCAATTAATAGTATATAGAAATGTCGAACAGAGCAATACAAATATGTAAAACGCTGCAAAAGATAATGTTTTTAGAAGTAATTTTCTCATTTGTTGATGTATTCATTTCATTAATCTCCAGTGATATGGAGCTTGGATTTTGCCTCATTATATATATATATATATATATATATATATATATATATATATATATATATATATATATATATATATATATATATATATATATATATTTCCTGCTCATTAAACGGCTGAAAATAAGTGGTACTTGTTCTATTGATTTTGACTTCAGTACCAGCACACTGTAAGAGGGTTAGGATCTGGTGCTGTGGCTCTAATGTTAAAATATGCCGACAGTGGCACGGACATGACACTAGGGCTCACAGTGTGAATGTGTGTCATGTTGTCTGCATCATAGAAGGAGAGCGTCTTGGATGTGCAGTTTAGGTGAATCCCAATCTTTCGAGGTCTGGCGCCAACTACGACCTTCGTGGTTCTATTTGAACTACAGATGGCATATTCTTGTTTATCATATTTCATGAAATGATCTTTTATCCCGAGTTCCCAATACTTCATGTGTCCAACTTCTATTTCCCAGTAATGCTGCCCTGAAGTGAACTCATTGACACTAAATGCATGGTGGTTGCCTGATCTGTTTGAGGTTTGTCTTAAAGAAGGTAAATCTGCATGATCTAATCGTGCTCTAGAGCTAGAGCCAAAATACAAGTCTGATTCTGCAGGGAAATTAAAAGCAAAGGAGAAACTTGATGGAGCCTGGTTGCTTTTGAGAGTACAAAGCAAACTGCGGCCATCATCAGACACAGTTATGTTTGTACTGTTGCTTTTGAGTGAGAGCAGCTCTGCTCGGGGCTGGATCACCTGAAGCATCTCCTTCCACATAAAGAACTGCAGATGGCTTTCATAAGGCCCCAAAGAGAGAGACGTATTCACCACTTTAAAATGATTTGCTCTTGGCCAGAATAAATGCTCTGGAGTCACTGTGCTGTTACCCTCAGCCCAGCTCTTTAAGAACTTCTCTGGGTCTTCAATGTTCACTACTGATTTCAGTTTTCTCTCCATCTCTCTGCTCTCACACAGAGCTGTTTCTATAGCATTTAAGCTCACGGTCATTTTCTCAACAGCATCTTCCTCTCTGTGTTTCAGCTCATTATTTATCTCATCTTCTCTCTTTCTCAGAAACTGGTGCATCTCCTCAACCTGTCTGTGCATTTGGGTGGTCAGCTGCTGAGACTTCTCTTTGGTTTTTGTTATTTCTTCCCTCTGTGTGTTCGCTAGGCTCTCTGTAGCGAGGATATCACCACAAAGGTTCTCCATACCCTTCTCCAACTCCAGTCTGAGAGATGCAGCTGCTTCTTTGATTGGTTTAAAGTTGTGTCCTTCATGCCTCTCCCCATCCCGGCATATGATACAAGCTAACTGCTGATCTGTGACGCAGAACAGTTTCAGCTTTTCTTCATGCTCAGGGCACAGCTCAGCTGACTGTAAAAAAGAAAAAACATGTATCTATTGGTTAATACAATGGCTAAATGATTATGGCACATGAAAAAATGTGAACAGATGCAAAGCAGTGAAAGTCGCTGTAAAGAAACAGATGTTAGGGATGATTATAGTACAATTATTTCCTCTGAGTTTATTAAATATTTGCAGCTCTACAGAGTGACAGGTGTATTTAGGCTACATATACAGTGACAGTTTACATGCATGCGCATATTAATGTTTAGAATGGAGAATTAAATGGTTTAGATGTAGTTACATGCGTGGATATTACATTAGGGCAGTGTACAAACCCCTGCATTAAAATGTTACTAAAAGTTAATTTTATAAAAAAAAAATGTTAATTAAAAGTATGTAAGAATCATCAGGAAAATCTTCTTACATTATTAAAAGTAAATGGACCTAATGCAGAAAAATCCTCACATTTAGCTGGAAGCGATCCGAACAGTTCTGTGGTTAATCGGTGAATCATTTCAGCTGCACTTGTAGGCCGTTATATTGTTATAATTTATTAAAAAAAACATTGTAGTTTATAAACTACATGTGTTTTGTGTGCACAAATCTTATTGTGTAAAGTAACTACAGCTGTCAGATGAATGTAGTGAAGTAAAAAGTACAATATTTCTATCTGAAATGTAGCGGAGTAGAAGTAGAAAGTGGTACGAAATGAAGTACAAGTACCTCAAATTTGTAATAGTACAGTACATGAGTAAATGTGCGTAGATACATTCCACCACTGCATTAACATATATTATTACAAAATTATTATTTAATAATAATAATGATAATAATAATGCTGCAGGACATCTACAGGCCTATCTACACTATAATCTGTTTCAACATTTAAACCTGCAACAAGCTCAGCTGCTGACTACATACAGGGTTAACAGTGGACAAAGGAAAATGAATGGAACTAAACCAGAAATGAAATGAAATGGACTGTATTGCTTGTGTGACGGTGAGCAGGCCGTCAGGAGAATAAATGGGTCACAGCACTGAAATGTAGACAGATTGTGGACATTGATCATTGGCATGCAGAACACGCATCCAAGCAAGTTCTCCCCTGGTCCCACCTCAAGGCCTAATGTAAGAGTTAAGGTAAAATACTCTACAAATACTATGAATGCATCTTTTTTTTTTAAACCACAGTCACATTTGTTTTAGAGGACTGATACAGCCTGACCTAATTAAAAACTGTGGACAAATAATGATGCACTTTCCTTGAGAAGCTTAGATCTTCACTGAAAGGCTCTATCTCGACATTCCTAGAGACATGGAACCCTTTCCTAGAACTCGTTGACTCCCACAGCAAGGCTCAGGCTCTATAATACCCGAATCATGGAGCTGATTAACTGGTCTCTCAGCGCAATTGACACTGTATTCTCGAGGAGGAGCACTGGTACGGGTGAGCCAGCATGTCCTGACGGAACGTTTGCTGCGGGGTATACGATGGACGGCTGGGAGAAATGGCGTGTCGTGTGTCCCTCTGCTCTTTCCGTGGAGGACGTTGAGGATATCTACCTATTCGGAACCATGATAACCGGACTGCTGCTGATTGGAGGATGCTTGGCCCTGGTTTATCGAGAAATTAAAAAGACTCTGGTAGCTGTCCAAAGCCCAAGGAAGCTGCCTGGCCTGACTGGAGCTGTTGGAACAGCGATCAGTTTGCAAACTGGGACTATCAGTGCGCAAACTGGGACTATTAATCGCGTGATGGAATACAACATGGTAATGATCCGCGGCTTGGATACCATCATGAAGAAGTTCACGGATTTGGAAAGTAAAATTGACCAGTTGATCGGATGAACAATAGAATGGATGTTTAAATTAGAGCAGCCATTCGTGTAGACCAAACAAATTTAATCTTTCGGACCCCTTATAATGAACGGCCTTGCCAAGGCCGTTTCTTGGAACAAACAGTCACCCTGTTGGGGCTCTGCAAGCGAGACGCTCTGGTTCCTCCCCCGTCTTTCCTACTGCCTGCTGATTGACGTATCGGTCCTGGACTGTTCAGGGGTGTCTCCATGGCAACATGCTGTGTTATCGCTATAACATTCTGCGGACTGAGACACTAGTGGGGCTGCCGGGCTGTGCGTTTCTCAGCAGGTCAAACCCCCCCACCCCATCCTATACCCCCAGTCCCACGCCTTCGCCGCTAAATGTGCAACTGTACATTTATGTTATGTTATGTTGTGTTATGTATGTAGCAGTGCAAATGTACTGTTTGTGTGCTTAGGTGCTGAGGTGTTTGTTCCTGTTCCCACACTGTTCTTATCTTTATGAGGATAGTCTGAGAGCTGCTTTTTTCCCTCCCCTCTCCTCATGTCATGCTGTATCTGTCCCTGCGGGAGTTAAGAGAGAGTTGGGATGGCGCTGCATATGGCAACTCAGTGTGTCTGTGCGTGTTGCTTTAAGGTGACATGCACTTACGACACCAAGACAAATTCCTTGTGTGTGTAAACGTACATGGCAATAAAGCTTTTTCTGATTCTGATTCTGATTATTTCCTGACTTGGAGGACTGAGTTCCTTTCTAGACTGCTCCACTCTTTTCCTGTATTTCTTTTAATTTGTTTATGTACTTATTCATTATTTTATTTGTTTATTTTTTTATCTTTTGGATGTTGTATGTCCTTACTGGTGTGTATTTGTCTGTGTGCATGGGTCTTTGTTGTTTGTCCTTGTCTGGTTTGGACCTGATCTGGGTTGGTTTGAGGGTGGGCGAGGGACTTAAGGGGAATTGACATACTGTCTCAACTGCCTTGTTCACCATGGCCTCTGCTGTATGTCATTCATTATGAAATTCAAATAAAAAGAGTTGGAGAAAAAATAATGGACTGCACTATTTACAGTTCAGTGACCGAAGGCAGAACGTATAATGATACAAAGCGTAAAATGTGCGCAAGGTCCCGAAATAATCAACATATGTCATGCTTCACTGGCTTATTAGATATTGACTACATTGCCCATATGAAAAGCACCAACATACCTCTGCTTTCTTTTTGGCCTTTTCAGCGAGGCTTTTCAATATGTGGCTGGTTGGAAGACATGCCACATCTGTTGGAACAGCTGTGCGACACTGTGGACACTGGGGCTGTGTACTCAGCACCGCTGTAATACATCCTCTGCAGAAAGAGTGTCCGCATAGAAGAGTCACTGGATCTGTGAAGATAGTCAGACAAACAGGACAAGTCAAATCCTCAGAGTAAAAAGCAGACGCCATGGCTCACGTCTACCTCCGTCTCTATTTCCTCTGCCAGGCTGACTGACTTGACATTATTTTAAACTGTCAGTTTCACTTTCCTGTAAAAAGCCACACCCTGTGTAGCCTATCACTCACTTCAGTAGTCATTCCAAGTTTTCGTTGCCAGATAATCACCCCAAAACACCATGTTACCCAACAGAATTACAGATCACTTAGATCAAATAAACAAGGATAAATATTGTTCATTTATTTTCTAGTTTCATTAAGACTTGTTCAGAGGTCTGTGTTCTGGGGTACATAGATTAGTGTAACAGCACACTCTAGTGGCCAGATGTTGAAACTGCTGGTTGGTGTTGGTGACACATTTCTCTACACTGAGCTCAGAACTCTTCACATAGTTCATGCAGCTCAGCACAAAAGTGGATCTCACATCCAAAATATGTGTTACAGATCTCAGGATCAACTCTTGTGATAGAACACAACAACCTAAAAGACACAAACAACAGGTAGTATTACAATATGTATCACTATATTGTCCTTGTATCAGTTATTTACATTGTTATTACCATTGGTATAGTCTAGATCCACGACGTTCCACTTCCGGGATTGTTCAGGTTCTGCCGGAAAATTTTGTCTCTCATTCCGGCCGGATGTCCGTCACCTTCCGCTTTCTTTGTGTTGGATTTATGAGGACTATGGTTAACTGCTCCTCAGATATCTGCAGGGTAAATCCAGACAGCTAGCTAGACTATCTGTCCAATCTGAGTTTCCGACTAAAACAACTTTTGAACGTACACGTTCTACCAAAACAAGTTCCTTGCCGAGGCTTATTTTGTGGCGGCACCGTGGCTCCGTGCTGCGCTTAGCACCGCCCAAGACAATTGTGATTGGTTTAAATAAATGCCAATAAACCAGAGCACGTTTTTCCCCCTATCCTTGAATGCTATGTGGACTTGCCAGACCCTCCTCCGCAGCGCTGTGAAGGAAGGTCTGGCAATGCGAGATTACCATTGGTATAATTGGTATACACACAATTCTTATACCACACAGTAGAAAAACAATGGTTTGGCTGCTGATACTTTTCTAGTGACGCTTCTCGGTGCGATCGGTCCCTGAATATACCTTACAAATTCAGGGTTTTGCTGACCATTGTAGGGAGGGGGGAATCAGGCCCAAAACCGGCTTGATTCTCGTGTAATATGTTTACCCGGCATAAATCAATTTGTTTCAGCTGAATGTCACAATTCCCCTGAGTTGATTGTAGGGTTATTCAGATCACCTGTTGCGTAGGCTGTAGCTACTGACTCCTAAATAAAAATTGAGAACAGTTTGGTGCATTTTGCTCTTGGCCAATCAGCGTGTGACGACGCCCTTTCTTTAGGGCTTAAGAAAGGTAGGAACTTGCACAGCTGGGGCCTTCTGATTCTTTCTCGACTTAATGCAGAGCTCATTTTATAGGATAATGTCAGTGTCAGGATCCTGCTGTGACTGACTGCCTTTGTGCCACTCTTGTGGCCATTTTGTATATTGTGTTGTTTTTGTGCTTGTTGCTGTTTTCCATGTGCTCTGTCATTACCTGTCAGTCATGTGTCTTTGTCTCCGCCCATCCCCTTATATGGTCTGCACTACCTGTCTTGTTAGGTTCCCTCCGGTTCTGCTCTCACTTGTTCCCAATTGTCTCGTTAGTTTCCCTCCGTTTCTGCTCTCACCTGTTCCTTGTTACTGTCCTCTGTCTTTCTGTTGATTGGTCTGTGTATTTCTACACCCCTCTGTTCATTTGTCTCTTGTTGGTTCGTCTGTTTGTTCCTGTGAGAGTCCTGTTCGTTTGTAGTTGTGAGTTTGTAAGTTGTAGAGTCAAAATATAGTGTTTGTTCTGCACATCTGCCTGAAAGAGTCATTTGGAGCATTTGGGTCCTCCTGCTGAAACTGTGACAGTCAGCCAGAAACTCTGGTCACCAGGCCCTTTTGAAACTGCTTTGCCTTTTGCTTTCTGATTGAGTGGTGACTTTAGATATTCTGAAATCTAGCTTGAGTGAATATTTAAGAAAACCTTTCCACTAGGTTAACTGAATCAGGGCAGATCTTAGTGCTATTTGTGCAAGAGTTCGTTTTCTTGCCTTAAGGCTGCAGGCTTTATTTTCTTTAAACACAAAATGACCAAAACATATAAGTGGGGTGATTCTGGAGTGGATGAGTGGAAATGTGCTGCATGGATGTTGTGCTATTTAAACAAAGAAAAGGAAATAAAGGCAAGGCAGCTTTAATTTGTATAGCACATTTCAGCAACAGGGCAATTCAAAGTGCTTTACATAAAACATTAAAGAGCAGAGAGATAAAAGCCACAACACAGAGGTGTGTGTGTGTGTGTGTGTGTGTTTAACTACAGTCGTGGGGTCAAAAAACCAGGAATACAGTATACTTGTGGGGCCAAAATGCTGGACCCCACAAGGTTAAAGGTCTGTTTGAGGATTAAGACTTGATTTTAGGGTTAGAATTAGGTTATGGTGAGGGTAAGGGTTAAGGTTAGGCATTTAGTTGTGATGGTTAAGGTTAGGTTAAGGGGCTGGGGAATGCATTATGTCAATGACGGATCCCCACAAAGATAGTGAGACGCTGTGTGTGTGTGGATCTGTCCAAAGGACTGGCTACTGCTCAATTGATCAAGTTTTATTACCACATTGCCAGGCTGGTGGAATTAATCTCACCACATATGGAATGGCTATCAGTGCCACATAGGACATAAGCACAAAAAGAAAAAACAGTACATAACTCCACATAGTATTATAATTAGGCCGACTTTGTGTGTTTATCAAAAGTGTAGGTTTAGGGAGGAAGCTCTGGTTAAGGCGTCCTGTCCTGTTCCTATGATCATTATAGTCTCACATTGCCAGACCTTCCTCCATGGCGCTGCAAAGGAGGGTCTGGCTAGTCCACACAGCATTCTGGGAAGGGAGAAATACGTGCTCTTGTTTATTGGCATTTCTTTAAACCAATCACAATCGTTTTGGTCGGTGCTGAGCGCCGGACAGAGCCGCAGTGCCGCAACAAAATAGCCTCAGGAAGGAACTTGTTTTGGTGGAACATCTGTACGTTCAAAGGTTGTTTTAGTTGTACAACAGAAAACTCAGATTGGACAGATAGTCTAGCTAGCTGTCTCTATTTACCCTGCAGAGATCTCAGGAGCAGTTAACCATAGTCCTTATAATTCAACCGGAGTTTAAAATTCCAACACAAAGAAAGCGGAAGGTAACGGACATCCTGCCGAAAAGAGGGACATCCAGCAGAATTTCCGGCGGCAACAGAGCAATCCCGGAAGTGGAATGTACCTTCTGTCAGAGGGGAAGACGCTGTATAAGATTGTCAGCCGAGTGGAGAGGGTCATCTGTGATTTGGATTGCTCGTGTATATGGATTAGAGTGTGGGGAGTTTGCCGCCCATGATGTTTTATGCTTGATAATTGTGTCCTTTTTCTTTGTTGTGTGTTTCCATACTAGACTCAATTGTGACAGGATGCTCTGGATTGTGGCTGTGTGAAATTGGACCAGTTAGACCTGGCTCTGTTGTTTTTTTTGTCTCGAGAAGCAAAGTGTCTGTAGGGCTTTTTGCATTTAATTGTTTCCGTTGAGGTCCAAATTAAGGTTAAATGTATAGGCACACCAGGTGTGCAGCCCTGGAGACTGAGAGCAAAGCGAACCACAACAAGAGAGGCAGTCACAGATGCCTCCATCTGAGTTTCAAATGATTTTTTTTTTCAAAGATCCTTTCATTGACTTACTGTGTTGGTAGTAAATGAACTGAAATACATTAAATCAAAAGGGCCTTTCTGTGTGGAGTTTGCATGTTCTCCCCGTGTTTCCGTGGGTTTCCTCTGGGTGCTCTGGTATCCTCCCACCATAAAGACATGCAGGCATAGGAATAATTTACAGGGGGATAATAATAAAACTGGCCAGTACCAGCCCCCACCCCCTGAAAAACCTATTATAATTTCCTGTACATAAATATGGACATTTGCACCATAAATTGATGCAGAAAATTCACCAGAATGCAGAAAATAAAATGTTCGTAATGTATCCAAATTTAAATTTTGCTCAAAAAGTGAAGCTCTCAAGCCCCCCCCCCCCCCAATGTTAACCCAAAGTTATGCCCTTGCATGCATGCTAGGCAACTAGGACTACAGTTTAAAATAAGCCATCTGGCCAACATTAGTGCATTAACATAAGTGTTGATTTATGTGCATTGTCCTAATCAAATAAATATTTCTACTAAAATTTCCAATAGTCTTTTTTTCTCCCACTGTGCATAAATTTAAGTACCAATAGGAACCGCTAAGTATTTTATTGGTGCCAATTACTTTAAATAAGTGCTTTACAGTATACAGTACATTGAGTGTGTGAGGGCCCCTCTGCTTGGTTAACTCTGCTGTTGCTCTGCTTCCTGTCTCCAGGGCTGCACACCTAAGTTATTCAGTGGTATGGGACACACCTGCGCCCGGTGTGCCCCATGCATGTAAGCCAAGCACAACATCCATACAGCACATGTTCACTCATGCAGGAAGTGGACTACTGACTTTAGAGATTTCTCCAACCTATTTGTTTTGATGAAAATAGATGACATTGTTATTTAGTATTCCTGTGTGTCTCCTGTTTTTGTCCTAGTCTAAGAACCAGTTGCAGTGATATGTTGCAGTTGAGGCAGTTCCAGTTTCCACATGCTTCTGACAGCAATGCCATTGTGACTGTCATTTATTAATTTCTAAGCCCCTACAAAAGTTAGGGATGTTTTATGCTACTTATGACATTGGATGGGCACTTAAGTGTGTTTTCAAGCAACCAAAGTAAATATACTGTGGCTAAATATGCACATAGAGCTACACACTGTTGAGATGTCATCAAACTGCATTTCATATTTCATATGTAGAAATGGGCTAATGAAGACGGACATGGTCGGTGACACATATTTGAATCCTGTATTTAGAACTACGTTATTGGCATGGCCAAACCACAGAGCTACGCATCATCAGTCATAGTGGTTACTTGTCTGTCGACTGCTGGTTCAGCTTGACTCTTCAGCTCAGCGATTGGTCCAGAACTGATAGCACCACAGGGGTTGAACATCATTGGACAAGCGGATCTCCTCTCACTTCACTGAATCCTTTATATAGAGGGTGATTAATGCCAAAAACAAGAAGCAGGAGAAGCACGTAAATAGGAAGACAACATATGACGTAAACAATATAATTTCATCAGAGAGCTTATTCCTATGTTAATTTTTATTGTTTTAACCAACGAGCACAAGGCCCCCAAGTGTCACAAAAAGGTTAAATGTGGAGGTGAAATGACTTTGTAAATCGAATTCCAAATTGAATAAGGATGGCAGCAAGGAAATGTATACGAAAATGTGTTGTCCTTTTACATGCCATATTAAAAGCTGTGTTCTTTATTTGGTTTGTTTATTCAATAATTCATTTCTGTTTTTCAAAACTGCACTTTCAAATAGATTTTTAAATTCTCTTTTTTAATTCAAGAATTCATTAGTGTGTTTTTAAAGTATGTATGTATTTACTATTTTAAAGGTGCAGTGTGTAACGTGTTTAGTTGTTCAATATCAAAATCTGTGTTGCCCGTTCACAAACTTTTCCTTTTTCATGAATATTTACCACCACCATCAATTCCAAGTATTCCTTTTGGCTTGAAATTTTTCTCATGAACTGGGGTAGACACTCCATATTCATGCGCCATCTTGAAATACATTAGCCGATAAGGGACATACAGGACATACTGCTCCGCCTTTTGCATTTTCGCTATCACACGATAAACTCACAGGTGCTACTAATGCTGCTAATGGGTATCATAGCTTCCCGGCCCGGCAAGTTTGAAGAAGGACACATGGAGGTCCACACGTATTCAAAATCCAAATTTCAGGAACAGGAGTCTTCTTCTTCACCCAGAAAAAGAAAAGGGATATTGAAAAGAGTAAGAGACCGGCTTTTTGAAACGTGAAGGCTACCGTAGCTGTAATACGTACTTTGAACTGCGTGGTGCGAGAGAGTTGATTGCGATATATGATCTCAGCGTTAGATAGGAGAAATTCCTACACATTGGACCTTTTTAAAGTTTAGTTTGGAAAATCTTGCTATAGTGCCTCCATTTAATAATGGATTTGTAAACCAATTCATGAAGTCCTGTTTTTAATGTACAATTATATTAAATAAAGAAATGCTCTATTTCAATTTCCATGCCCCTTGATGTCTTCTATAGCCTTTCCATGCAAACAATAATATGTATTTATTTGTTTTCTCATATTTCTTTTTCTGGTCTGAAGCTACAAGCTAATCTTCTTTGGTGGCATGAATCACCCTCCATACAGAAGGGCTTTCACCGCGGTTACAACTCGCTCGCTCCCTAAAAGAAGGGCGATAACCAGTAGGCTATACAACGTTGCAATTATTTCTACCACTTTTGTAGCCTTTTTCCCCACGAATGACAGAACGTTATGTGAGAAGAACGGACTAATAAACGTGTAACTATTTCAAGGTAAGCCTCGTCATTTCATGTGATTTTTGAACTGAAGGATGCGCTCCGTGGTGCGGCTGCTGCTCAGCATCAGCAGCGTGGGTATCCATCCATGTATTCACATGTCCAACGCTGAAATGGTTGCCTTAAAATACATTCTCTCTGTAATCTGCAACATCTTTAGCTATACCGATCATTGGTGAACATTTGGTGACAGAAACGCTGCCTCTCTGTATCATGTCTAGGTGTATCTATAACACTTGAAAGGCTAAAACGAACAAAGTGCTTGTTCATCAACAGCATCTGGTTGCATTAATCCCTCACATGGAGCTTTCTCTAATCTATGGGTAGCCTCTGCTCTGTCATACAATACTGCGCTGTTCCAAATACTGTAATGTAACAAACACTCATGGAGACCGCAGTAGCCTAGCTATAATTCAAAAACAACGCTTCAGTAGGCTGTGACACGATTATTAGAAGAAAGTGATGACTCCTTCGTTCATTGCAGTTATGCTTTTGTATTAAGTAAATGCAGAATAGAATAGGATAGGCTACCCGTGGCGAAACTAACGCAAATCACAGATATCCTTCCCAATCACACAGTGTCCGTGCCATGTGCCTTTTGATTTCTTAATGGCTCAAATCGATTACCTAAAGCTACAGCTGTACATGCTAACGCATTCCTCCATGTATGCCAGTGAAGCCACGGGTTCCCATACAGGGATGGACCACTGCTGGGTGTCCCTGGGAAAGGGATGGCATGTCGACATCAGAAGTCAAACCCTATGATCCCTAATCATGTGGTCATGCATTTATTTAAATGTATGTATTATTCCATTAGACAGTTAAATTCACTGCCAAAGCCACACACAAAACAATCGTGGGTCTTTTTTTTCGAAGCAATGGTACTCGACTAGTGTGTCTGTGTTACATCAGCTTCATGAAAGCACGTGCAAAGCCGACAGGAGCGACATTTGTGGTATCCTGTGTAGTCTATCGCGTTCACGCGTTGTTTCCCATAATACGCCTCACACCTGCGCCTCGGGGAGACTGACTGACTGAGCATGCTTGATGGGCTTCATGATGTGATGCAGGAGACAGGAGATATGGGAATTCCCAAACTGCCTCTGACTCATATGCTTAGAAGGAGTTAGATCTCATAAAAAAAAAGGATTTATACTTAGTTGTACGATGTGATGTAGGGTAGGGGTTTTCAAACTTTTTGTGTGGACCACTATTTGTAATCAAGAATTTTCGCGGACCACCTCATAATACACAATAAAATATGTCTACACACAGTCCTACCTGAATTAATCTGAACCTCTTCATAGGCCTACCAGCACTAAAACTATAACTGGTCATCACATCAGTACAACAGGCTTGTTAAAACAAGGTTTACTGCCACATATTTAATTTATTTATTTACTATACAATATACATATTCTTAATATAAAGGTTACAAAACTATTATTTTATTTTGCTTTTCCACGGACCACCTGCAGTACACTAACGGACTAGACTAGTGGTCCGCGGACCACAGTTTGGGAATGACTGATATAGGGCATTAATAAATGACTTGCCATTTATTTGTCTGCTGGGTTTAGGTGTGTGTGTGTGTGTGTGTGTGTGTGTGTGTGTGTGTGTGTGTGTGTGTGTGTGTGTGTGTGTAAGTAAAATGTGACAAAATGAGACCAAATATGAGGAAACATTTCAGTTTAACTGAACCCTGTTCTATGTTTTATTACTTGGGTTTTTTTTCTGATACCGGCGCTAAAACGATACTTTTAAATAGAACACACCATTAATTCCCGTCAGTGTTGTTTCTCCGACGACTCCAAAAGCGACAGTGGCTACGGTGTCTTGCAAAGACACCTTTATTCAGAAACTGAATTCTGAATTCTGAAACAAAGTGCAGTTAGTCTCCTCTGTGTCTTTAGCTGCAGACTGTTGTACGTCCCGATGTTGGAATCCTTTCGAGTGAAATACAGCCACACGCTAGACCGTTTGGCTGACAGCATTTTAACCGTGTTTAATCCAGCTACTAGCTAACTGTAGGCTAACGTTACCTGTTGCCCAGTGTCATGTTAACTAGCGTCACGTGCATCGTTGCTTCTGTTGCCTGTAACATCTGTTTCCGAGCACCAGACAGCTTAGATACCGATCGTTAGGGAACGGCGCCGGGTTTTGGTACCCAAGGCTGTTTACAACCAGGTGCTATAATGGCGCGTTCTATTTACCACTGAACTCATTTTTACGAGGTCAAAGTCGTAAACACGCCCCCTGACCTCGTATTTACGAGCTTGTAACTCGTACAACATCGCAGTAGAGCGAGTTCAAAATCCAACATGGCTGCCCCCTGTATCAACAGTTGTGAAAGCTGCAGTAACATACAGTTATAAGCACTTCTGTCTTATTTGTGTCACTAAATCAGTCGTTCACACAGGCATGTCCAACTTCTATCTGTGGACATGTTGTTACGTTGTTTGCATGCACAAAACACGGCGTAATGCGTTGTTATCAACTGGTATTGCTAACAATAGCTAACCGGGCTAGAGCTAATGAAAACAATGAAAATCCGACTTTTAAATAGAACGCATTCAACTCGGGTATGACGTCATTCCCAGTTGCGGCTTCCGAGTTCGGAGTTAAATAGAACGCGGCATAAGCTGTTCATTGCTTCCTTTTCAGTTTGAGGTAAAACCATGACATTACACTTTTGTTTGTGTGAATATGCAGGCTTGTTTCACAAAAGTGAGGCACCTCTGCAGTACACTAAAGTCACTACTAAAAAAGACACTAAAGTGTGTCTGTGTGTGGGCTGTCAATGACTCAGCATTTCCTGTCAAACCATAAGAAACATATTAGTCCTGTCAAAGGTTGAACTTCCTCTTCATTTCGTTTTCGCTCGTTTCTTACACCTCACCACAGCTGCAACAAGCTGTTGACTGACGCCTCCGTCCGTGATTTAATCTGTGAACAAAGGTGTATTATAATATTACACTGACTTGTGTGATGCACCATTTAAAAAGCTCAGGCTGTACATAATATGTAACATGAGATTTTGACAGCAACAATGACAGCATAGTGATTTCACAGGGAGTTCTCTTTAATTTGTGATGTTTCTTTCAGATAATAATAATAATAATAATAAAAAGCCTAATAATAGACTGCTTCCCAGTGCTTCCAGTCTTTATGCTGAGCTAAGCTAGCTGTCTCATGGCTTTAGCTCAACATTCAACAGACAGAAATGATCATAGTATCAACTCTCTCCTCTCAAGCGAATAAGCGTATTTTCAAAATAGTAATAGGAAATGTATCTCAGATGTCGTCAGGGCAGGTCAGAGAGGCAGCATGGTTCTGGTTAAGAGACTAAGTCACTGTCTCTTTCCAGAGATTAGCTTGTTGAGGTCCAGCTGGCAGACAGGAGCGGTGATAAAGGCTACCATAAACTGCCACTGGTCGCTGTGGTGATAAGCATTGTGCAGAACTAATGCAGTTTAAATTATGAGATTGTCTGACCCAGTTCACAGGAAACAGATGGGGGCAGAGCAGGATACAGGACTCACAAATGCGCCACATGCAGTAAAGTGGCAATTAAGTTATGCAACTTTTCAGCCATGAAATCTCAGTGGCACCTACCGTATCATGGGTTAACATACCACGCTATAGCTTTACTATCTGTTGGCATATTAGTCTTTGCATCGTTTTATCCGCCAAGTCAGCTACCCATGCCTGTTGGAGTACAAACCTGTTTCATCAGCCTCATTCAGTGGTGCTGAAATGATTTAACTAGGGGACTGTATGAAAATGATTGGGGTGGAGAACAGGGCTTAATCTTAGATTTCATTTTATTTAAAAAATCAAGACCCTCCCCTTATATGTAAAAATATAGCATGGCAAACTGTCACTTCTTTAAGAGCTGCTAAATAAATGTCTATTACAGGCACAGAATAAGTGAAGGGAGCAACACATCGAGCAACTCGGTGACTGATGGACATTTTGC
Organism: Zingel zingel; assembly: GCA_023566125.1. Classification (NCBI taxonomy): domain Eukaryota; kingdom Metazoa; phylum Chordata; class Actinopteri; order Perciformes; family Percidae; genus Zingel; species Zingel zingel. Next base: position 6,142,868 of record CM042318.1, read on the forward strand.
AAAGTTTTCACCCCACTCTGGATTCCAAATAATAAAACTAAATATGAATAAGATTGGAATGATGTTAAAGAGAGCCAAAGTCCATTTGTCCAATTGTCATACATTGCACCACTTGCTACTAAATATTGAAACCTTTGTGATTTAAACAAATGCAAACATTGAATAATTTGTTTGCATACAAAAAGCTACAGCAAGGCAGTGCAGGTACCTACGTCATCTTAATATGGTTTAATCTATATCCATAAAATACCCAAAAGCACTTTTCTAAAGTCATTTTTAGTTGTCAACTATAAAATGATTCACCAACTATTGTTATTATCAATACTGTTTGATTTATTGTTCATAAAAAAAGGAAGAATTCTCTGATGCCAGCTTCTTAAATGTGAATATGTTCTAGTTTCTTAACTCATAACAGTAAACTGAATATATTTGAGTGTTGGACAAAACAACATTTGAAGACGTCATCCTACATTTCTTTTACATAATCTACAGACCATATTAATAAATATAGTCATTAGTTGCAGCTCTACTGGGCTCCTTATTAAAGCCTAGTTGAGACTGCTCTTAAGCTCATCTAGCACAGCACCAGCAACACAACGAACAAAGGAATAGAGAGAGAACACATGTATGGAAAGGTATGCAACGATGAGGTGTATATGTGGTAGAGATGAATAGCAAGAACAATGCAGAATACATGGTCCTGTGCACCACTTGTCACTCACTGACCATATATAGAAACATCACTTTTAATAGGACGGTAACGGTAACACTGCTGTCATTTGTGTCCTGTGAAATAATAGTGTGAGAGTGAAGGCAAGTTCCTGAAAATATGATTAAGAGACTCGACCACATCCTCATTTACACATTAAGCCTGCAGAGTCGGATGAACCTTGTACCTAACCACGCTCTACGTGCACTTTAGTCCATACTCATTCTTTTTTTAATGACGCTCTACTATTTTCTCTCTGTGTTCATGGTGACACACTAGCATTCTCTCTCTCTCTCTCTCTCTCTCTCTCTCTCTCTCTCTCTCTGTTTTTCGCTGGAGCTGCAAAGAGTAATCGCTTAATCCAAGTTGTCAACTATTAAACTATTAACAGGCAACTATTTTGATTGCCGGTTTGAGGCTTTTTTTTAAGGAAAGAAAAATCTAAATTCTCTGATTCCAGCTTGGGGATATTTTCTAGTTTCTTCACTCCTCTTTTAAAGTAATCTGGATATCTTTCAGTTGCGGACAAAGCAAGACATTTGAGGACATCATCTTAGGTTTTAGGAAACACTGATTGACATTTTTCACAATTGTCTGACATTTTATTGACCAAACAACCAATCAAGGAAATAATTGACATATTAATCGAAGATGAAAAGAATTATAAGTTTCAGCCCTATTTTTTTTTTTTTTTTTTTACAACACACATTTTCACACAGTAATTTCCCTCCTGAACCCTAGTCTTAGCACTTTGAGATCTTTGATGAAAAGTGCATTATAAATTAAATGTATTATTATTATTAGTCTATATCCACGACGTTTCATTTCTGAGATTGCTCCGGTGCCGCCAGAAATTCCGCCGGACGACACTCTTTTTGGCCCCATGTCCGTTACCTTTCGTAAATCCAGACAGCTAGCTAGACTATCTGTCCAATCTGAGTTTTCTGTTGCACGACTAAAACAACATTTGAACGTACACATGTTCCACCAAAACAAGTTCCTTGAGTCACAGTGGCTCTGTCCGGCACTTAATGCTGCCCATGACGATTGTGATTGGTTTAAGGAAATGCCAATAAACCAGAGCACAATTACTCCCCATCCTGGAATGCTGTGTGGACTAGCCAGACCCTCCTCCGCAGCGCTGTGGAGGAAGGCAAAGCGAGACTAGCACCCTCTTCACCTCCATGATTCCTTGGAAGGCAGAGGTGCTGCTGAGGCTCAGTGCAGCTTCAGGCGCAGACGGTCAGAGAGCACCAGGCGTCGCCGGCTGCTATCTAGGTCTCATCTCACACACGCACATGGATGTCCCTTCTTGAACAAGTTGCCTTTCAGACTACGTCTACATGGTCTGAAATCCGAAGCCCCCTATTGGCTGGCTCTCTAGGTCATTTCTCCCAGTTGGTTTCACCACCAACAGGAGGCAGCAAAGGTTACATGTGCTGGCATCTGTGAGATGTAGGGCAGTGGGGGCTGATGCATGTCTGACTGTGTCTCTACGTCTGCAGTCAGACACATACAACATATAAATTTGTATGTCTTTGTGTCTTTTATTTGTGCATATAAAACATAAAAAAGAAGAAATATACAATAACATAAGAAAATGCACAGATGGGATGAAAAAAACCCTGAAGGCTTATAAAAGGAACCCACCTAACATTAAAATTAAAGACAGCTGTACATGCTTGCCACCAATTTACAAATGGACCTACATATTTTTATTTATTTTTATATTTGAAGGAAAGAGCAGAATACTAATTACATACTAGAGAAGGGGCACTACAGATAAAAAAAACTAACATATTTACACTGCGTTCATACACTGTATCATAACTAAATGTACATAGTGCTGTACTCCATTAAGAAAAGATGTTTGTTTTTTTTAATCATAAATGAGGAGTGACTGCGAAAGGAAGTAGGAAAACAGCTCTGTACCTGATAGAAAACTGGCCGAGGTTAGTTCTGTAGAACTGACGACATAGAAGATCAACAGATATGGTGTGATGACTGGTGATTGGAGACCTAGTTACAAAGAAATTGTGAAAGGAAACAGGAAATGAATGGTTACAAAAGTACCTATATGAAGTGTATTGATGTCAAATATGTTAACTAACTCCAGGGTTTGGAATAAAGGGGCAGTATGAGCATTCCGGCTATAGGTGACCATTCAAACACATTGTTTTTGTAATAACTTTATCCAACACAGAGCATTTTACACACATGTCAGCATTTGGCCTTTCTTGAAAAAACATCAACCACATGTCAAACTTGTATTAAAGAATGATATGATCTCTTCTGTTTACAGTTTATGTTGCTAGTCAACCTGATCTCACAGAATTCCGTGAACGGCCCACGAAAGAATTCCGTGAAATAAACATGGCCCCTTAAAAGTCTGTGATGGGCCCACGTAAATTCAGTGAAATGGCCGTATACAGCGGATGGGTTGAGTTTAGGATAACAACAACAGGTTGGGTTTAGGAAAAGAACAACGGGACGGTTGGGTTTAGGAATCCTGACACGCGGGACACGATCCCCGGTCTCCTGGGTGAAAGTCCTGTGTTTGACCCATCCACCACCCCAACCAACCTCCCTACGTGGATTATCGGGCTTTCATACTACTCGCTACCGTCTGCTCTTAATGCTACGTCATCTTCTCATTGACTTTACTTTGGCATTGTTTTCCGTGGTGGCCACACGGAATTTTTACACATTCCGTCCCACCACCACGTAATGTGCTGTGTGTGTATAGTACAATGACTTAAAGTTCGTGATCATTTCACGGAATTCTCTGAGACCAGGCTGTGCTAGTTTGCCTACTCATCCTACCACATTCAAAAAGCTTTAACAATTTTGTCTAATGCATAATTATAGAATATGCCAAGCATATGATTACGAATCATGTTCCGACAAAATAAAAAACAATAAAATACAAAATAGGTCTGCACATGGCAGATAATTTAGGGGCCCTTGGGCAACAAAAGGCCACTGGGCCTCGATTAATGAATCTATTATCACACTTAGAGCTGAAGTGATGAGTTGATTAATTGATTAGTTGATTAACAGACAATAATCTATTTTAAAAATTAATTCATCCTTTAAATCAGTTATGCCAAATACGTTTCTTGATCCAGCCTGTCACATGTGAGGATTTGCTGCTTTTCTATCATTGTAAGCTATATTCAAAATCTCTGATTTATGGACTTGATCAGACAAAAACAAGACAATTGAAGACTTCACCTTGGTCTCTGGGGAACTGTGATGGATATTTACATTTTGTACACTGATTAATTGGAAAAATAGTAAACAGATGTGTTAATGATGAGAGAAAGAATCTGTAGTTACATCCCCTTCACACACTCTATGCTATTTATCTGATGATAGTGACTTTGACTAAAAGCTTAGCTTCTGCTTTGTATCCTCATCTTCCTGTTTTCTTTTGCCAGTTTGTGATATACTTGTATGTACTCTCACACTGCGTGGACTTACTTCCTCATAACAATCTTCTAATGAATATTTATTCAAACCGCAAAGTTTTATAAATGCCTGGAAAACAGGCAGTAATGGTCTTCTTGTACTTTCAGCTGTAGTTCAAGTAGAAGTAGATTATGTAGTGGTAGTATCTGCACTTTTATCACCCTCTGTTCCTGTCTTGTCATTTTTGTTTTTGTGGAATCATAAAAGAGGATGGAGAGAAGATAATAAACAGCTGAGCAGACAATATAGTTGCTTCATTCAGGTGAGGAGTAAATGAGCAGTGCTGTCTGTTGCCTGTGGGGCGAGTTGATGTTTGCTCTCTAATCTGCAGCCAAGCAGAAGACCATTATTGGGTCAGTGCCTACTTTGTCCCATCCCATAAATTCCCCACAGTGGCAGTGGGGCCCAGAGGGCTGGATTACCCTACCTACTAAAACGGCTGATTACTTTACTGGGCAGACTGGAACTGGCTAGAACAAGAGATGGATGCAAATGACACTGATGGATGCAAATTGACGTTCGATAAACTATGAATAATGTATAAAAAATGAAGAGGGGGTAGGAGAAGAAAACTTCTCAATGTCTTCCTACCCCTTTTGAACATGAACGATATTATTTAAGTTACTTATTTGTTGCTTAAATGTCGCTGAGGATCCTGTTTTTTGTTTTGTTTTTTTTGCTTATAGGCTTTACTTTGTGTTTTAAATTACGTCGGGATGTTACAATCGGATCTGAGCCGATATGGGCATTTTTTAACTTATCGGGGATCGGCGGTCCCCCGCATCATCTTACTCCGATCATTTATGTCAGTAAATTCTAAGTAGAAGTTGATTTTGTATGTGAGTTTTACAAAAATGCTAGCTGCACTAAGTTAAATGTACTAAGCTGAAGACATATTTTAGTTACTTTGTTTACTTAGTTATTTTTGTAAACCAAAAAACAACATTGTGCAGCTCTATTATCTAGGCAATTACAAGTATCGTATCGGGACTCGGTATCGGCAGATATTCAATATTTTAAAAATTGGATCGGGATCGGGGGCCAAAAAACCTGATCAGGACATCCCTAAAAATAGGGACTTGCCTGGGTGCAAGTAGTTATGTGTCTATTAATGTATAAAAGAACTTTAAGGGCACCTAGGGGTGATTGTTTAACGTCATCAACAACATTTCAGTTAGCACATGATGCAGCATGATAGATAGATAGATAGATAGATAGATAGATAGATAGATAGATAGACAGACAGATCCTCTTCTAACATTTCTACTCTGTTAAACAAAAGTTACTGTAATGTTAGCTTTTAGACACATCAAAGCTGTATGGGGGAATTTACTTAGGCCAGACTGTAAGCTGTAAGCAATGACTTAAATGCTATCTGTCTGCTCATGTAAATGTGTGATAAAGTAATAGCATACTATATCTAATTCCTTTCTCTATAAGACAAGTTGTCCAAAGAATGCTATTTAATTACACTAAGTAAGTAACTGCGCTGTGGATTGGTTCAATCAGAGTGTCATTTCGCTGTGTAGTTTGGCTTGCATGCAGTATAACCCAAGAACCAGAATTTTAAGGCCTACATTTAGGCAACATCTACATATTTATTTAACTTATCACAGCCAATGAATGCAGAAAGCTCAGTTGGTCAGAATATAGCTAACATATATAATGAAATCATTTAGTTTAGGCTCTGCCTAAGTGCCTAGACCTGCCAACAAATGCTTATTGTTAGAAGAAAACAAAACACCCCACATATCCTTAGACCTATAGACCACTACTGACCTCAATCACGCCGGCTCCCTCAGAATCAACTGCCCTGCCAATCTCCTGCTTCTCTTTCTCTCTGCTGAAATATCTTCCAATATCCATCTCATCTGCTCACTGAATTGAAGGATACACCGGTACAATAGCATTAACAGCGACCCTATGACATTTAGTTTTCACTGACAACAACATTCTATGGGGACTGATATTGTTTTAGAATACTATAGAGATAGGCTATATTATCGCATTATCATTGGCATATTATTGTTTTCCATAGTAAAATAAAAAATCCCCTTTCCTTTACCTAAGAAAATGTAGCTAAAGGTAAGCAGGTCAACTTACAATTCCACTGTGTATCACTCACTACGGGTAAATAATCTTCCTTCACCATTCGTGTGTGTGTGTGTGTGGGGGGGGGGGGGCAGTAGCGAGTTCAGACTAAAGAGTAGCGACGAGACAAGATTAATTCTCCAGTTACTTGCAACTCTCTGGTCTGCAACGCTCTGAAAGCTGCCAGTTCACACCACTGCAATGAGACGGTACGGTGCATCATCTTGATAGCACGACGACTCTTTGTACTTCTGTTTAATTTCCAACTTTTCGGCTATTTTGTAACTGGATATATATAATTTGTTGCATCTAAATATGAATGGGGATACGGTTAGTGATAATGAGATGCTTGATACAGTTGCAGAATCTTTGATTCTCTGCTTTGTTTTAATTTTGCTTGGCTCTCTTCAGTAGCTAACTCTCTCGCACTTGGGCGTACGTTGAGCCTCTAACACTGCCATTTCGACCAGCTGACAGTTGTAAAATAGAATTAAAACACACACACTACACACCGACACACACAGATGAATGGTGAAGGGAGATTGATTCACCGTAGTTAGTGATACAGGGTGCACTGTAAAAAAAAAAAAATCAAATTATTATTGAGGGGAGCTTAGGAACATTTTAGGGTAGCTTCAGCACCCCTAAAATAGGCCTAGTGACGTCCCTGGTGCCATTGTATTGATTTTAGAAAATTTGATTTAAAAGATTTCTGCCATCTTGAATATAGAACATTTTGGAATAGCTAAATTGTTCAACTATTGACTGCATTTAGCTGTTGTAATGGGCATATACTGCCCCAGTACTATGTTTACAACCAGATGGTAATAGAATTTAACTTTTAGTGCTGTTTGTTAGTGCCGCATTGGGTGTGGCAATATTTATGTAGATACACCCGACTCTGCCATCGCCATCTTGGGACAGGCATGTTCTGACATAACCCCTATTGGCTGCCAGTAAGATACACTGCTAGGCTATTCAAATACATATTTAATAATAGTTTTTTAAACTGTCTTATGGATTCCCATGAAATTCTGTGCAGATATTCATGGAGGCTGCTGCTGACATTAGTGGGTCCTTGCCTTTTCCATTAGCACCAAGATAAGGTTGACAATTTTGGTTTTAAGTAAAATGTCTGCATTTTTGCCAGGATTGCCATGAAAGACAGTCATGGTGTCCAAAGGATGGAGCCGAATGGTTATCCAGTGACTTTCCCGGTAGCCACGAGCAGGTCAGAGATTTTTCTAATCCAGTGAAATGTTTCAACATCTACGGAAATTGATTTCCACCAACTTTTGACATTCATTGTCCCCAGAGAATGTATCCTATCGACTTTGGTGATCCCTTGACTTTTCTTCTTGCGCCATCATAAGCTTTTGTGCGAAATGTCTTGACAACTATTAGATGGATTGACATGAAATCTGGTACAGACATGTATGTCCCATTCTGGATGAATCGTAATAACTTGTCACTTAGTGTATAGTATTGGAACTCTTCCCAGCCATGAATCACTGAGTTCAGAAATGACAGCACTGAAGCAGACCCATGAGCAGCAATTTAAATTCGGTCTGTACATTTTGGGAAATGAAGGATCTAAGAAAGGGAGACTACCATGAAAACAACAGATGCCTTGTTTAATGCCAATTGTCCATCCTCCACCCCCATCTCAGGCATGCCTGCATTTGCTAACTGTTAGGCTGCTGATGAAATTAAACAGTGTGTCTCGTTGTTAAAGGGAACATACTTGTAGAAAATTCTAGGCATATCCCAGGCATGAAATACGCAGTACAGCAATGTCAGCCTTAAAGCAGACTCATGAGCAGCATTTTAAATTTGACCAGTAAAACCCCGGAAAATAAGCTACCCCGAACTGCAGGTGCATTGTGTATTGTGGTTAATGAGGAAGTTGTGCCGCAGTGTGACAGTACTATTGGCTGAACCAGAGACACTTTGTAGTCATGGAAACAGGTAGTGTAAAACACTTTACAGTGTTCATATATACAGCAGATGGGGATGATGTAAAGTTTGTTTGTCCTTTGTGTAAAGAAAGCTATTAAAACAAGTCTGGAAATGCATAGGTATTTTAAAGGCCCAGCTGGACCGTCATTGTAAACTAGCTTAGGCCATAAATGCGGTGGTACAGTATGTTGCATTGATTCATACGATATACCTTCATGTCCCCTTAGGGAAATTTATTTTGGACTCAAAAGCTGCACACATAAATCAGTGCCTCGGCCGTTACAAAGAAAACATGAACAAACAATACAGCACCAACTGTACCAGTCACAACAATTAATTGCACATAAAGTATTGCATGCATCCCGAGGTAAAAACACATATTTCCCTCACCCTACAGTAAAACACCATATAACTATTGCACAATCTCTGCAGCCTCAAGCAGCATTTTTTTAAAGTTTGACAGAGGTAGGAACAATTAGTTTTTCAAATTGAGTTTTTTTCTTTAAACAGTTGAGTTTACAGTAAGGGACATTGTATCGTTTGCATTAGGTTTGGGTTCAAACGCAACGCCCGGGAAAACATCTAATATTGACGTCGGTGGTGGAGAAGTTGCATATTACATTGGTTTATTCTGTATGAATTAAGCTTGTTTGTGTCAATTAAAGGAACACGCCGACTTATTGGGACTTTAGCTTATTCACCGTGTCCCCCAGAGTTAGACAAGTCAATACATACCCTTCTCGTCTCCGTGCGTGTTGTAACTCTGTCTGACGGCTCCAACGGTAGCTTAGCCTAGCACAGAACCTGCAGGTAACTTGTTCCAACTAGCCTACCGCTCCGCATAAGTGACAAAATAACGCCACAAGCTACTTCTGCTACTTGGGCGGCGTGCAAGCATTCCTGAGAATATAGTTCCCGGTTTGTTTACGGTTAGAAGATGGCTGTCTCATGTCACGTTGTTTTTTGTACATGCTGTGACTATACAAATCACAACATGTAAATAGGAACATGTTGGTGTTATTTTGTCACTTATTCGGAGCAGTAGGTTATGGAGAAGGTATACAATAGAATATTGAGCAAATTCTGTAGTGTGCTTGACTCAGTTTGACTGCTTTCAGTGGATCCTTCAGTTAATACAATGACACATGATGGAGACATTAACCTCACAACATGTGCAGGGTCAACAAGGATAAATGGACAATGCTGCTGGAGTTTAGTTTAGGGCTGTATGCTTTTTTCTAATTTAGGTTCAAGGAGCTGGTTCCTAGAATTACATCAGTGCTCGGTTCAAACAGGGTTGCACTGAATCACAGCTCCGCTCCAGTCTCACGATTTCTCACTACTTAATGACCAAAGGGATTTTCTGCTACAGTAAATATTGTTTTCTTTACAGAAAAAAAAACTGATTCCACTTCACTCATTGTGGTGAACTCTCATAGCCATAGCAGTGTATCCAAACACCAGTGTTTTTGAGTAAGATTGACACATTGAGACTTTGTCTACATCTGTTGTTTCTGAGATGTGTAATAACCACATGAGAGGCTTTCTCTTGATACTTCAAAAGCCTTTGTTTACCGCAGCGGAGGAAAGGTCCTCCAGTCCAAGGCAAATACGTTTCTGCTGTGAAGATAAAGGACCCGGTAGATAGGGCAGAGGCCATTGCTTATTAATATTACAATTCCTCACTCTGATCTCACTTTGAAAACAGAAATGAAAAGGGCGAGATAGAAAATTAGATGGGAATGATCTAAGAAAAAATAACCCATTGAGAACTTTGAGAAATATTTGTCTTTGTTTGGTTCATAAGCACTCAGGGACAGAAAAACAAACAGTGGGACAGGAGTGTATTACCTTACCATAGTGCATTGTTAACAGAGTGCCCCGGTCCAACTTTCTAGACACTCCTACCTCTGGTCACATCATCATCACCTGATAATGATTCACTTGCTCTCCCCTCCCCTGCCTCTCGTGATGCCTTATCAAACCTACTCACAACCTCCTTACAAAGCGAGAGACTAGTCCTAAATTAATTTGGCCATTGAAGAATATATTTTGTAGAATATTAGCAAAAGGCCTTAAGCTATGTTGACCTTGTTTTCTCTGTGAGTGATAAAACTGAAGTATTGCGTAAGGTGTACTGTTTCACAGGAGTGTCTGATGAAAACATGTTGGAGCAAGAGGAAGTTAGGATAGGTGACACATAAGGTCAAGATGCCCAAAGTGGTTCAGTTAGCTAGCAACGAAGTAGAAAGTTTAAGTTGTGAGGGCCTTGCGATGGCCTTGCGCAATATTGCTGTTGGAAACAGGATGCCTGTTGCGAGAAGGATGAACCTGAAGAGAAAAAGAGAGGAGGGCAAAGATAGGTCGGGGTCAGACTCCGAAAAGACTTGTTGGTGTCAGGGCGAGAGAGAATTGTCTTAAAGGAAATCTGAACCTTATGCATAAGTTGTATTTTGCTTGCAATATCATTTACTAAAGTTTTGTTATAGACTAACTCAACGAATCCTGTGTATTGATTTCTGGTCTACCATACAACGAACACAACTTTAAAGGTGCTATCTGAGAGGTGACCAATTGGAAAGACATCTGGCCTCTAGGGCCAGACCAGAACCGGTCAAAAACCTTCACCATCCATCGACCTTTCAATTAAACATGATAAGATTTTAATTGGACTTAATGCTCTGGCTTCTCTCCCAAACCTTATTATTCGTACTTATCATGAGCGATCAGCTGGATAGACAACAGCTCACAGCAGCATGGTTGGAGAGTCCCTTTCATTTTGTGTTGTACAGCAAACAGCTTTGCTTGTCAGGACTCTCTGGTATTCTGTACTCGGTGATGATCATGCGGAATAATGAGATAGCGTAGCTTGCCACCAACCATTTTACAGACTGCTTTTTAGTTTTCAGTGCTTAAAATTGCAGTTATTAGTTGAAAGAAAAGAGCCGTGGCAGTGAGAGCATTTCATTCTGTGCACATGACTATATGTTTTTCAGAAATAAATATCAGCTGTTGTAAGAGGTATGGAGCTTAGCAGTGTGTGGTTCCTTTTAATTATTACCCATAATGTAAAAACTATCCAATGTAGACTTACCACAAGCTACAAGATTGTGAAACTATGCTTTATGCCCCTGTAGAAGCCACAAGAACCTATGAAATCCACCTTGTTTTATGAGCAATTGAATGCGGAGAATCACTTACAGAACTGGAGCCGTTCAAAGAGTGGGCAGTCACTGTTAAGCTCTATGGTAGTACAGTAGTTTGTTAAAGCTGCAATTTTAGATTTTTGTCCACCGGCAGGCACAAAATCATCAAAACAAGCTGTCAGTTACAGCCACCCCAAATCACCACCTTATACGTTATGCCTAACCTGTCAAACAGATCTACATCTGGCTGACACGGATCAAAAATCCATTAGCATGAGCAAACATGTCGTCAGTGTCATCACTGGATGGCTCTAGAGGCCAAATTCAGAGCATTCACTGTTAGATGAATGTAGTGATCAAGAGATACAGACTGATGAAAATTAGGACTGTCACTTTTAGAAAAAAAATCTACTTTGAATAAATGCGAACAAAGCTGTAATCAGCTGGCATGGCAAGTAAGCTGTTAGACCTCAACAGTGTGGTTTCGGAAGTAAAAATCCCAGTCATTTTCAAAGGATTTTGATAATTAGCCATAATGTCTAAACCATCCAACGTAGACTGACCATGAGCTACGAGGTTGTGAAACTAAAGTGTATGCTCCTGTAGAGTAAGGTGACCAGATTTCTGAGACAAAATCAGCACATTTACCAACAAAACCTACAGCAAAAGACCGTGCAAAACATTTCAGACCGCCCTGCTAACCTGTACACATTTTAACATCAACGTACGCTGTAACGTTTTTTCACTCTAAAGTCAGCAGCTGCTGTTTCAATCCTGTCGGCTCTCTGCAGCGGGCGGGGGCGGGGCTGCTGCTCATACAGTTCCCCCCGCTACTAACGTGCACAAACACACACACAAACACACACACAAACACACACACAAACGCACACGGTAGATGCAGGAAAAACCGCAGATGAGACGACACAATGACCTAAATTGAGGACAGCTCTCATTATTGTAAGTGCAATGATAAATTAAAGTCCAATAAGTAGCTACTTTATCAAACCATATGAATGTGTCCCAGGCCAGGCCAGGATAGGAAATGAACTAACAATGTAAAGATCAACAAGCCACTGACACATATGTTCAAATTTGATTCATTCAATGAATTATTATTTTTTGTCTTAAATCCACCAGCCATTTTCATATTATACCAACATTTGCAGCATCCTGAGCCTTTTTGGTAAGGTTACTAGGAAAACTCAGCCCAGAGTAGTTTTATTCTCCCCGAAACAAGTTTCCTTTTTATTTTTAAAGAACCACTGCAACTTTTTTTGCAACTTTCACTGTCTCCCACAACTTCATTGCAACAAACATACAAAAGACATCGCAATATAGCCACCTTTTCAAGCCAAAGACCAGTAAACTGATACAAATTAGACCACAGACCCCCATTTGATAAGATTTCACCCCAGGGGCTCCATCCAATAGGATTTTCACTTTTGATGTTTAATTGCAGAAAGTGTATGAAACCCATGATCAAAATAGTCATACATTCCATCATTGTGTTCCTTATCGACGGAGTTATAGTGAAAATAAATGATTCCCCTTTGTGCTATGGACCCCTTCAAGGACCCCAGGGGGTCCCTGGACCCCACTTTGGGAACCACTGGCCTACTGTACTGATTCCAACTATACAAACAGATTATTACAGACCAAATATATTTTTCACCCAAATTTGCAGATTTGAACAAAGATTTTGATTTTTTTACTAGCTTTTGAACTTTGCTGTGTGCAAGTGTGGGAAGTGTGTTAAGGGTTAGCAAACAATTTTGTTCACCTCCACTGAGAGGCAGCAGACTTCCAGTGCAGTATCAGTGAGCATTTCTCTCTCAAGTGGATTATGTACTGCCTGCAGGACTCCACTGATGGGGCGTGTGAATGCACGGATGTTCTGCATCAGCGCTGGACTATAAGAGGCTTAGAGAGACAAGCTTATGACATAGCATGGACACTACTCTCTAACTCTTACCCTGTCTCTTCCACTCCGTCTCTGTCTAGGAATGGAGGTAGGAGACTAAGTAGAGCATATTTATAATTTAATGTATTGTTATATATTTGGAGCTTTTGTTTGTGAAGTTTTGCGGCCGACTATATTAATAGGGGTTGCCTTATTTCTAAAGCCTGAATGCTGCTGTGAATGCATTTGCTGTATGTAATTATTGGTCAATCTTTTGTTGTAAAAGCAGAGAGCATTTCATTTTTGTTGAGAGAAAAGTAGTTCTCAGTGAATTACAAGAAATACCTACTTTGGAAGCAGTGGTTTTAAACATTATGGATGCACAAATATCGGCTAGTGCAACCTGAAAGCAATCTTGATGCCCACAAAACATCATTTTGTAGGGCTGTCATTCAATTCAAATCACTTATTGGGTTTAAAACATGTTATGTATATTACCATGTTTATTGACATTTCTTTGTGTAATTTCTGTGTTTTTAAAGGTGTCAGAGTTCAAATGATTTTGTTTTTGCCTGAAAATGAAATATTTCCGTACAGCATACGTAACCAGTTACCTTACATGTGCTGATTCATTTTACTGTGAGGTGTGTATATCAGCTAACCTGTTTACTTTTGATGGATTTTATGAGGAAATGAGTCAGTGATGGAAGTTCTCTTTTTCCTTTTAGTACTTTATCTTTAAGTTCTTGATATTGTTAAAGGTCACTATGCACAGTAGTGTACTTAGATGACATGTTAGGGGTTAAGGGTAATATTGGAATTTTTCAACCTGGACCATATTTTCCGATGCATTGATTGCTAGGTGACTAATGTGAACAAAAATCTTTGAAATTGGTCCATTATTGAGCGAGAATGCTGGAACCAGCAGCGGCGAACAGGGCTGCAATGCAATCATATAGGGCAAATGTGCACCGCCAATTTCCGTCCAATAAAAGTGCTCGTTTTGCCGCTGACAGGCACAGATGATTATTATTCTAAATGTCTGACAACGTTATGAAAAAGATCCCTACATAGATCGACCTTTTTGATAAACCAGAAACAGCTAAAATAGTTTTAGCGTGTATAGAGCATAATTTCACATGTAAATGTAAGTGAATTAAGGGATTCTTTCATCCAAACCAGAGTGGTGATTATTTGAAGTCTGATGGGTTTGGCGAGAGTGATTTCGGGGCTGTTTAATGGTAAACCAAAAATATTTTACTCTTTAACAAGAAAGTTTAGCTCTGTTGGGATTAGGGTTAGGTACCGTTTTTGAATTTTTACGATTCTGAACCGGTACTTTTAAAACGATTCCGATTCCTAACGGATTCATAAACCGATTCTTGAAAAACTGAAAAATGACATCAAAGAAAGGCTCTTTTATGGAGTTTTTTTTAATATTGAAAATTATTTAAATTTAACAATATATTAACGTTTTAAAGTACTTAAATATATAATAAGTAAACCTAAGTCACCAACACATAACTTTAATAATTTAACAAATAACAGTTACACTATTAACAAGTAACAACCAAATAAATGTTTTTGAGTTGGTATGCCAACCAGCTTCAAACTTTAGCAGTTCTTTTGCAGAAAAATTACCATATTTGCCTTCTCTGGCAATATACTACACCCTTCCTGACTTATGGCATGTCCTGCACAGGAGAAAACTCTCTCAGATGGTGTCCAAGAGGCCTGGACACACAGGTATGAGT
The DNA here is from genome assembly GCA_023566125.1 of Zingel zingel. Classification (NCBI taxonomy): domain Eukaryota; kingdom Metazoa; phylum Chordata; class Actinopteri; order Perciformes; family Percidae; genus Zingel; species Zingel zingel. The sequence continues at coordinate 6,157,898 of CM042318.1, forward strand.
TTGAAAGGGCAGACAATTTGGGGAGGCTGTCCCGCCTCCCCCACCACCAGGCTACAGGGTCTTGTCCTGAATGACAGACTAGCAGAGCAAGTGTAATATGTTTACTAGCGATCACGTGCAGTGCATGGTTAATATGCCGATATGTCCGTATTGGTGAGCCCAGAGGGAAAATATGGCCTGCATTTACGATAGCTAGCTAACGGTAGACTACAGAGAAAGTGTGATATTTTTACGCAGACACACGCTTCACACCGCGAGCGGGCACGTGCGCCACTCGGCAGAAAAGGGAGAAAGAAAAAGTGTGTGTGTGTGTGTGTGTGTGTGTGTGTGTGTGTGTGTGTGTGTGTGTGTGTGTGTGTGTGTGTGTGTGTGTGTGTGTGTGTGTGTGTGTGTGTGTGTGTGCGTGTGCGTGCGCGTGCGTATGCCTGCCCTGGCATCCATATGTGGCAAATATCTATATTAGGCAGTAGAACAAAAAGGAAAAATTCTCTGATTCCAGCTTCTTAAATGTGACTATTTTCTAGTTTCTTCACTCCTCTATTACAGTAAACTGAATATCTTTGAGTTGTAGACAAAACAAAGACATTTAAGGACGTCATATTGGGCGTTGGCGATCACCGATCAACATTTCTCCCCATTTTCTGACATTTTACTGACCAAACAACTAATCGAATAATCGAGAAAATAATCAACAGATTAATCAACAATGAAAATAATCGTTAGTTGCAGCCCTGTTAGGCAGCAGCGAATAACACAATGACAGAAATCACATTGTCAGTTAAAAATGTATACTGTTCTGATGTTTTGATGTGAGGACCACATTGTTCTCTAGGGAAAAAAAATGGTCACGGGACACTTCATTTTTACTTGGTGATGTATGTTCTCAGCTGTGTCACTGAATCATCCAACATCCGGTAATGCAACTATTACAAGCTTTAGTGCCTTATTAAAGCCGGCTCATATTTATTAAATATGTCTCTCTTTGCTCTCCATAGGATGCCATTGCTCAACGTCAGTATGAAGCAGTCTTTACAACCTGTACAACCTTGTACAGATAGGCAAACAAAAGCACCTGAAGAGCCTTAATGAATATTCAGCACTGTGGACACATGGAGCACGCGATACAAGCCAACAATAGATTAGAGACGAGCCTGACAGAGATCCTGACCACAACGCATTCACCTTGAGCCTCAGCTAATTCACATTTCCCCTATTTTCTGCATTGTGGTTGTAAACATATCACTCTATCTCCCCAGTTCAAAGACCTCCCACGTCTACCCTCCTTCTGTGCCACGGGACCCTCACAGTGCCCCTCAGAGGGGAAATGCCCATCTTGCTCAATGCCGACGCCTCCTTCAGCTCCAAGCAGGAGCTGCTGGACCTTCAGGACTGCCCTCTCAGCGGGGGTCACTCCCTGGACACCCCCAGCCCCCCAGACTCCCAAACAGGCAGCCCAGTAGGCTCAGGGCCCAGAAGCCCTCTCAGCCCTGGGGCAGATGGCCCTGTTCGGCCCCACATTTTCACCGGGGCTTCCACACTCCCGGGGCAGCTATACGGAGTGGAAACAAGACCGCATGCAGAGACCCCAATGGGGTTAAAGCTGATCCCCACCGACTCGGATCAGCTATGTGGCTGGGGGGCTCTGGCGCCCAAAGCTGTCCAAGTGTTCAACACCCCTCGTTGGGTGCTGTTCTTCCTTTGCGTGGCCTCGTTCCTCCAGGGGATGATAATCAACGGCTTCATTAACACAGTGGTCACCTCCATCGAGAGGCGTTTCGACCTGCGCAGCTACCAGGCCGGCCTCATCGCCAGCTCCTACGACATCGCCGCCTGCGTGTGCCTGGCGTTCGTCAGCTACTTCGGCGGGACGGGACACAAGCCTCGCTGGCTGGGATGGGGGGTGGTGATCATGGCACTTGGTTCTCTGGTGTTTGCCTTGCCTCACTTCACCACGCCCCCTTACCAGGTCAGCCTGACTGAGCCAACAGTGATGTGCTCCAACAACCGTACCAGCCCGTGCCAGGACAAGGAGGGCGGAGGACTGTCCAGCTATCGTTTTGTGTTCATGCTGGGCCAGTTCCTCCACGGTGTCGGCGCTACGCCTCTCTACACGTTAGGAGTCACTTACCTGGATGAGAACGTCAAGTCCAACTATGCGCCTGTTTATATTGGTGAGTGATTCATTTAGTTTAGCATGTTGCTGTTGGGTTTTGATTTGTTTGAAGTAGCAGCAGCTCACTAACAACAGTAAGGATTTAGATTATGTTACTAAAATAGTTCTCATTTCTTCCTAATTGGCCAACTTTTTTCATTGCATGTCTCAAAATGTGATGCAAATGTAACACATTGACATTATATCAAAACTTGTGATTCAAAAGAATGTTCGTCCTACACTTACACTCACATTAGCTTTGCTTAACAATGTGACTCATTGACCTGTGGCAATAGGGTTTGTCGACAGATAGATAGATAGATAGATAGATAGATAGATAGATAGATAGATAGTCTTTATTGTTTACCCGGGAAATTTGTTTTCACAGTCTGTACAGGGCCTCACAAATATATTTACATACAAACATAGACACCTTCACCCCAATCACCCTATAGTACACAGTTCGATATATCAATATTATCTCACTTCTTACCATTGTCAGCACACTGATGAGGCACTAACAATTGGTATTGGTCATACAGTAAGAATTTGTGTAGACCTTCAGAAGGGAGCTGTTTGCTCAGTAAGTGTCTGTTCAGCCTCAGCTCATATTGGCAGCTGGGCTGTGACGTACACTGATTATTCTGTTTCTGAATGCTAGTTGTTTTCAATGCTCTTTGATTGGATAGAACAATTAGAATACATGCAAATGCAAGTAGCAGGGCTTGGAAAAATTCCCACCTCCATCTTTTTGTAATAATTGCACAGCTTTACACTAATTGTCTGCTGCAGACGCAGGCTCAAATACTCTTGGTCTGTTGTTTGCATGAATGTGAATGTAGATGTTTGTTTGAGCATGAGCATACAAATGCCAACACATATGTCGCAAAGTGTGAGTTGATGAGAGGCTGACCTGTAATATATCTGTTACAAAAGTCAAACCTCATAAAACCTCATTTATATAAGTTAAATCAAAGTGTTTTATATTCTGAATTAGTTGAATGCTGCTGTGATCTTTCCCTCTAGAATCAAATAAAGTACTTATGTGTCTCTATAATGACACTGTAATGACTCCATTTAGCGGTAGCCATCCAGAAGACAATCACAGTACTGTTATTACTAAGAATTGGATACTGATGAAAGAGCTTATTGCGTCGAAATAACTAAATGTGGCCTCTGTGCACTCATACACACAGGCAAAAAGTCAGTAAGGCTGCTAAATCTCTCTTTTTATTCAACTTATCATCTATGATATTCATTATTGTGTTGCCATCAACAAATATACCCTTTTTTTTTTTAACCACTCAGCATCCAACCTGGACATCAATAGTACAAAACGCCAATTTCAAATAGCAGCATCAAAACAAAAAACACACAAACACACATGCACACTCTCTCACATCAACGTTTTCTCATAAAACATTCACTTTGTGGACGCAGAGCCCAGTGAAGAACAATAGGGCCCTTTTAACCTGTAGGAAACAGGAAGTAGACACTGTACTGACACACCCATGGACTGGTACTGTGTCTGTGCGCTCTCTCTCTCTCTCTCTCTCTCTCTCTCTCTCTCTCTCTCCCTAGGGATCTTCTACACAGCGGCCATTGTTGGTCCGGCCGCAGGCTACCTGCTGGGAGGATACTTCCTCAACATTTACACTGAGATCCACCTGACGTGAGTCTGCTTTTGATGGCAGAATGGATTTGAATAGACTACAACACCCAAAGATAAACTAACTAGAGCATATTAGAATAGAACAGACTAGGCTAGAGTATAATATCATTAGGGGTGCATGATATATCGACTCAATATCGTTATCGCAGTATCACATTGCGCAATATTATATCAAAAGCAATATTTGGTTTATATTGTAGAGCGCTGCGTCCCGTCTGTTGGCTGTGTGGCTTAGTTGTGTTTGATTTAGAGCTCGCTTGAAACGCTATAATGATCATCCTTTCATTGGCCAGTTACCGTGCCACTTGCACACGTTAGTCCACGTCAATGCACAGGTCCACTACGTGACAGACCCTATGGAGCGTACCACGTGTATGCATATTTCGACAGAGTGACAGTGTAAGTGAAGAAATAGATAGAGACAACTAAACGGAATGAATCAGAGAAGCAAAAGAAAAGTTGTGTCCTGTTCTCTTTATTTATATATTTTATACTGTACCACCAGTAGAACATGTCCTGTTCTGTAGACATGGTCCTTATTTATTTGTTCATGTTGGACCAGTCCAATATGACAGTCAGTTGAAATAAACCTTGTGTTGTAAGAAAACTTGTTTTATTTGTTATGAATCTATTTTGATGCATTTTCACATAATTTCTGTAATATTACAAATTAATTAAAAATATCAAAATTAATATCTATATCGCAATATTCATAATCGATATCGCAATAGCATATTTTGTCAATATCGTGCAACCCTAAATAGAATAGAACAGAGTAGAGTATACTGAAATAGAACTGAACAAACTAGAGCATAATAACATAGAACAGACCAGATTTACAGACTATTAAGTATGTAGAATAGAAAAGTGGAGAATACAATTTCAATTTCACACCATATGTAGTGGACTAGAGTTTAGTAAATGTCAAGTGATTAATACTGTGTGTGTGTGTGTGTGTGTGTGTGTGTGTGTGTGTGTGTGTGTGTGTGTGTGTGTGTGTGTGTGTGTGTGTGTGTGTGTGTGTGTGTGTGTGTGTGTGTGTGTGGTCACAGGACAGAGATGACGCCAGAGAACCCTCTGTGGGTTGGGGCTTGGTGGATCGGCTTCCTAGCAGGAGGAGCAGCAGCTCTGCTGATAGCATTCCCCATCCTGGGCTACCCACGACAGCTACCGGGTACCACTCCTGTCGCGCACACACACACACACACACACACACACACACACACACACACAATTTATTTAAGTCCACTTGAATGGAATAATTTACAGGGACATGAATATTATACATTAGATGCATTTAAATACATATACAAAATCATATATATCCCTTCGTTCTCATGGGTGTAAGTAACAGCATCTTCCTATGATAGCAGACAGAGCACAATACTTTGCTAGCCGTTTAGCCCTCTTTTTGGGCATTTCAAGCTAATGAAGCCCTCTTATGACCAGCCTGTGTGTGTGTGTCCTAAACTGCAAAATATGAAAGCAAATAGACGGTACCAATATTACACGCACACACACACACACACACACACACACACACACACACACACACACACACACACACACACACACACACACACACACACACACACTGTCTCCTAACAGGGAGGCAGTAAAGAAGCTCACATAAGACTTATTTTAATTAGAGGTAGGAATTGGTATGGGAATTCCACATGTCACTCACTTTCTCTTCCTCTCCCTCTGCCTCTTCCTGCAGGCTCTCAGGAGTACGTAGCCATGCGGGTGTCTGAGGCCCACCAGCTTAAAGACGGAAGCCAAGCCACAGCCTCAGACCCTCAGTTTGGCAAATCGGTCAAAGACATGCCAAGGTAGTGCGCTTTCTTTCATAAGAAGAGGACGGTAGAGGAGTAGTTGATTGCAGCACACAGATTGCAAAGACAGAGCAATGCGTTACACTGCATGTTATGTAACATGACGAGATATCTTGGTGTTAATCTGTATTAGAAACGTCTCCAGGCTGTTAAGATTGAAGCAGCCTGGTTTAATTAAAAAGGAAGCTAGATTTGATTCAGTTGGTTGCACACACTGTTGCCCCATACTCACTCTTCTCTTTCTCTCTCCAGGTCTGTGCTGCTCCTCTTGAAGAATCCCCCCTTCCTGTTCCTCTGCTTGGCCGGGGCTACGGAGGCCACCCTCATCGCTGGCGTGTCCACCTTTGGTCCAAAGTTCTTGGAGTCACAGTTCAGTCTCAGTGCATCAGAGGCCGCGACATGGTTCGGTGAGGGACTAATCATACAACACATGACGCAAAGTCCAGAGCAGACACCAAATGTATTTCAAAGCCATCTCAGCACAGTATATATATATATATTTTTTTTTTATGTCTCATCCATAGTGAGAAATGGAAAGAAAACGCCAAGACAGACTTTTGTTATTTCGAGTCTGAGGTGTTTATTTGAAGATGTTGGAAACATTAAATATAGCCTCAATCACAATGTTCACAGTAGCTTCTGAGTAGAAAACTCCTGCGTCCCGTACATACAATTTAATGGCATTGAGCAAACGGGGATGATGGACAGCTGAATGTACTCTCATCTCATTCATCTAAAATGCATGTTTGATGCTTTCATATCTTAAGACTTTCACTATCATTATGTTGGAGACCTAATTTACCTACCTTTACAGACTAAAGAAAATGACACCACCCATAGTGAGATGTTGCTGTTCGTAACGCTAAATTTGTTTTATCTTACACGCTAGCAAAGAAACATAGTACAGAAAATAAAAACAGGAGAAACGTCAGATAGGTCAGACCTCCGTGTTTAACTAAATATACTGTATCTTAAATGTTACAGTTACGATTGAAAATGACAACCGAAATAAACAAGTTTACCGGTTTCACACATCACTGCAATTCAAATCAATGGCCATTTGTCTAACTGTTAACAGATGTTGCATTCAGCTGTGGGGTTTTTGGTCAAGTAAACACCATCAATAGCAAGAGCAAACTAATCACTATTTTTCTGTCGAGAAAAAGTCTCTGAGGCAATGCCTTATGTTACATTCCACAGAATGTATTGTCATTCTAAAGGGCAGTGTCTAGCGATATACAGTATATAATGTACCTTCTTCATTGATTCTAAGAGACTGACATTAAAATACACTTCAGTGTTTCACTGTCATTAAACATGTTCAGATGTGTCTCTAACTGGCCAAACCATGGCCATCTTTCATGAGATACAGTATCTTCAGTGCAAGCTGCAGGAAATTAAGCCAATGTGATGTCCACAACGACAGGAGAGGGAGCATAAGTCTACTCAGTACATTTCGCATTAGCTGTGATTTTTCATGTCTAAAAGTAGAGATTTTAACTTGACGGTAGTGGTTAAAGGAAGGTCATCAAAACATTTGGATTTATCCTCTGGAGGCCATGAATTCTGATGAGCACATTTCATGGAAATCTGGCCACTTCATCAAGACTTCCTACTATTGTTTTTCTTTTTAGGTGCATTTTGCTTTAAGGGCCTTAGAGTAGAACGGCAGCCTGACTGCATGTGTATTCATGCGATTCTTCTCCCCCTCCCAGGATACATGGTGGTACCAGCGGGTGGTGGCGGCACCTTCCTGGGCGGCTACATTGTGAAGAGATTGAACCTGCGCTGTCGCGGCATCATCCGTTTCTGCATGATGTGTGCGGTGGTCAGTCTGCTCGCCATCTTCATCTTTCTCATCCACTGCCCCAACATGCCCATGGCTGGTGTCACGGCATCGTACCAGTACGATGTGATGGCGAAGCACCAACTGGACCAGTACAAAGACCTGTATGACAAGCCCAGCAAGCTGCGCCTTAGAAACAGGTGGGGGGTATTTTTGTTATCGCCTAATTCAGTTTTGTCTTTGTCTCAAATGTGTATTAGGGCGTTTACACACTTATAGTTTGTTTGCTTTGGTCCAAATCAGTTGATGAGTTCGTAAACTTGGAGCAATTTCCCCTTAGTTCTGTTTCCTTTCACACCAGGAAAAGTCCAAGCGTACCAAAATGCGGCATTACAAATCAAGCAACGTTCACTCCTCTTATTGGTCAGATGTGTCTGGGGCGGGAGCAAGAAAGTAAATACATGGAAGAAGGTCCTGTTTTCTGGACTAGTGAATATTTCTTACATCTCCATGGTCAAAGCAGCTCATTTCATTTAAATAATCAGACATAGCGTTGCTCTGGTTACCAAGACTTCACCCTGCTTTGCCGGCGTCTGTCTCCAACTTTAGCGGCGGCTGGTTGGACCACGGAGTTGCCAGTGATGGACGGTGAGCTTGACTGCTGTCTATTTCTGTGAGAGAAACACTGCAAGCTGCTAGAGTTTGCTGTTCTGTCCACACCACAGATTGCTAAGCACACCTGACTACAGGAGACAGTAGCTCAGGCTTACAGAGTATATATAGTTGGTGCCGTTCGAGGTCAGATCACGTTCTCACCAAAAATGAACCGCTCCAGAGTTGGATTGAAAGCGTACCGAGACCGCATCTTCAAGCAGGTCTCGGTTGTTGTGCAAGCATTGCCATGGATGATACATTTTTACCAATGAGGGGCATACAATGTGTGATTCTGCAGATGCATTCAGGCCATTTAAAGGTCCCATGGCATGAAAATTTTACTTTATGAGGTATATATGATATGAGTTCCCCCAGCCTGCCTATGGTCCCCCAGTGGCTAGAAATGGCGATAGGTGTAAAACGAGCGCTGGGTATCCTGCTCTGCCTTTGAAAAAAAGAAAGCTCAGATGGGCCAATCTGGAATCTTCCCTTTATGACGTCATAAGGGGAAAGGTTACCTCCTCTTTCTCTGCTTTGCCCGCCCAGAGAATTTGGCCGACCCATGAGAAAGAGAGAGACATCATGGCTTGCAAACGAGCGAAGCATGGCAGCAAAAAAAAACTTGTTTCAGTTGTATTACTCCTTGTGTAAGTTCTCTATACTCAACACCAGTTGAGCGTTCAGTCATGTCTTTATACGTATACTTCGGAATATTACCTTATCTTATGACTGTTAGAGTAGTATTCTTGCATTGCCAGACCTTCCTCCACAGCGCTGTGGAGGAAGGTCTGGCGAGTCGACACAGCATTCCGGGATCGGCTAAAAACGTGCTCTAGTTTATTGGCATTTCTTTAAACCAATCGCAATTGTCATGGGCGGCCCTAAGCGCCGGACGGAGCCACGGTGCCTCTCCAAAATAGCGTCGGGAAGGAACTTGTTTTGGTGGAACATGTATACGTTCAAAAGTTGTTTTAGTCGTGCAACAGAAAACTCAGATTGGACAGATAGTCTAGCTAGCTGTCTGGATTTACCCTGCAGAGATCTGAGGAGCAGTTAACCATAGTCCTCACAAATCCACCGGAGTTTAGAACGCCAACACAAAGAAAGCGGAAGGTGACGGACATCCGGGCCGAAAATGAGGGACATCCTGCTGAACCTCCAGCGGCTCAGGAGCAATCCCCTAATTGAATCGTCGCCGATGTAGACTATTACAGTAGTGGCTTAGGAATTATAGTATGAGAAATCATGAGCAAGCAAATTCATGCCGACTGACTTCCTCTCTCTGTTTGTGTCCGTCTCTCTTCTCCTTTTTTCCTCCCTCTGTCCATCTCCTGTCTGCCTCTCCTTTTCCTCGTGTCTGCAGCTCTTCTTTAGAGGAGAGCCTGACCGTGGGCTGTAACGCAGGCTGCAGTTGTGTCAGAGAGCTGTACAACCCGGTGTGTGGGGCGGACGGTGTGATGTATTACTCCCCCTGCCACGCCGGCTGCAGCTCCATCAACCACACCGAACGCTCCACAGGCAAACAGGTACCGCACACACACCGTCCCGGGTCATCTAACTCTGACTAGAGGGAAAACCGACTTGGCCTACTTGGATCTGAGCTAGTTTGGGCAATAAAGAGCACTGACGGAAGAAAGCACAAAGATAGGGATGTAATGTTGCATCGTGAATTGGTTAGAAATCGATGTAAATGTGTAAAGATTACAACCGGTGATTAAAAAAAAAATTTATCGCAATGCCATTTTTAAACGGCCTAGGGCGTGATCAACTTTAGACTTCAATTGTTTGACTTCAGATGTCACTACGTCTTCTTAGTCTACCCAGAGATTTCTATTAAGTTCTCTTTTTTTTAAATGTAATAATTAATTTTTATTTCATTTTTGTTATTAAAATTACCATTTCAGGTGCACTTGTGATAATGACACATCTGTTGTTTTGCACAGTTTATATAGATAAAGGAATATTTTTCAGTCATTTGTCTGCAGCTCATTCCGTTAAAAACGTATTCGTGAACTTAAAATAGTGAATCCTATCGAATCGTGCTTTAAGTGTATCGTTACATCCCTACACAAAGGTGTAACTAAATATGATATGATATATTTTTCATAATATCCTATAGTAATTTGTATAACATTGCTGTTGTCATTCCATTTAAACAAAAATGCTGTGATTTAATGATTCAATTATTTTGATTCATCAAAAATACCTAGATTGGTTTTGATCTCGAGCCTGTAGATCGGCTTCGGACATCCTTACATTTCATTTCAGATTGTGAAATTACAACTTTTATCTTTTTTTTTTTTTTTTTTTTTTTTTTTGTGAATTTAAAGTGCTCATATTATGCTCATTTTCAGGTTCATAATTGTATTTAGAGGTTGTACCAGAATACGTTTAAGTGGTTTCATTTTCAGAAAACAACATACATGTGTTGTACTGCACATTGCCGCAGCTCCTCTTTTCACCCTGTGTGTTGAGCTCTCTGTTTTAGCTACAGAGTGAGGCATCTCACTTCTGTTCCATCTTTGTTGGGAGTCGCACATGCTCAGTAAGTACTGCTAGCTAGTCAGTTGCAGAGCATGAGGGCGTGCCATGCTAGCAGCTAGGCGAGAATTAGAACGTGTTACAAAGTGACGCGCGTTCGTCTCTGAAGTAAAGGCTGGACTACAATAGAGCTGTTTGGAGTTTGTGAACAGTGTTTTCTCTGGAAGATGGTAAGTCCCTTTGGGGTGGACTTTGGGCTTTTTTACTTTGTAAACCTATAACGTGCACAAAAAGATATATAACACAATAAAGGAAAGGGGAAAAGCTAAAAAGCGTGATATGAGCACTTTAAATCAACATGTGATCGAGTAGAGGACACACCTGCCCATTGCAATATGCCAGTTATGAGTCTTTTTTTTCAGTTTTGATTATATTCAAAATATGATATAAGTAACCACCTGGTTATTTATGTCCCTGTTCACACTGGCACAATGGAAGCTCTCCCAAAAACATTTTGTCAGATGACATACATGCGGGGCTGTAGTACGAGTCGAGTCCGGACTCTAGATGTTTTTCTATTGTCTCGGACTTGTCCTGGACTCGTTGGTATTTGGACTCGGACTTGTCTCGGACTCGCCCATTGGACTCGCCAAATATTCTCGTTGGTCTCGACCGAGTCCAGCACTATAAGCTTTTTTTCTTAAGTAGCTCTCTCCTTTCAAACCAAAACCACCGATGAAGCGTGCTTGTTTGGATAACGGTATGGTACGGTAGGTATTGGTTTAATTCATAATCCATCTATCGGATTAAAAAGACTCAACATCAAAAATGGGAAGTTGCACTTCAGCTTTTATGTGACTTAAGTGACATTGTTATACTTAAAGTAATTAATATGGCCTAAGTTGACCCTTTCTTTCCTTGGTCTTGACTGTCTCTCATTTGGACTCAGTCTTGATTAGGACTCAAACCTCTTTAGACTCGGTCGTGACTTGGACTCAAACCTTTTTGGACTCCGTCTTGACTCGGTCTGGACTATTCCTGGTCTTGGACTTGTCTTGGACTCGACAAAGGTGGACTTGACTACAGCCCTGTCTTATTCTTAAATATATGTAGAGAACTGATAGTAACATTGGCCTTTGGATTCATGGGAACATTACACGTACTGTATGTTGAGTTAATGTTGTCATTTTATAAACTAGTGACCTCATTACCGTTCAGTATGTTTATAGGTGACAATATGTGTTTCCAGGTGTACTCTGGATGTAGCTGTGTAGTGGGTAATGTGTCCTGGGGCGAGGAGGGCTTCGCTCTGACAGGGAAGTGTGGCAGCTCCTGCCACCACATGCCAGCCTTCCTCTCCTTCCTCTTCATCATCATCTCCTTCACCTTCCTCTGTAGCATCCCCGCACTCACCGCCACGCTCAGGTGGGTGGACACGTGCATTAACAACCATCATTTTGTGACATCTATGATTTGAAAAAAGTATCAACCTATATTGTAATGAAGTGTGAGATCCACAATGCCTGCATGTCTGACCAACCGTGTGTTGTGTAGGTGTGTGCCAGACAGCCAGAGATCCTTTGGACTGGGCATCCAGTGGATTGTGGTGCGCACACTTGGTAAGTCCACTGTATTCTTTCACTAAGTTTACTTTTTACTTTTAACCTCTAAATCACAACCATTTTTACTTAATTCGCCCCATGCAGATGCAATGATCTTGCCCAATCTGTGTCGCTGTTTTCCCACAGGTGGGATTCCAGGACCCATAGCATTTGGCTCTGTGATTGACATCTCCTGCTTACTGTGGCAGGATAAGTGCGGTGAGCAGGGCTCCTGCTACCTCTATCAGAACTCAGCCATGAGCCAGTACACACTAGTAGCTGGCATCATCTATAAGGTAACACTAACGCACATAGTGGCAGGCCAATTATTGTAGTCTTGCATCCAAACATTATAACCTACATTTTTGTACTTGAAAAAGTATGCTTGTGAGAAAAGATATCTCTGCTTCACTTCAAAACTGATAACATTGTTTCGTCATACTGCTGTTGGGAATTGGTATGGGTACGGATTCAGTTATTGGCAAATTATCAAAGATGTTTTATCAATATTAATAAAGTCATGAATATGGATATTAATAACTTTACCAAATTGACAAACTATCAAAACGGGGCACCACCCTGAACTCAGGGGCCAATAGCTGAACTGTGGAATCAGTCTCAAAGGTGGTCAATTTTAAATACAGATCTTAATTAATGTCATTCATTTATCTTTGTAGCTTTAAAAGAGACACAAGGTTGTGTGAAAGATCAAACATTGACTTGTATAATCCAGCTGCTATTGCAATACAGTACACAAATAACCACACAGCAACTTCTTGTTAAAGTCTAATAGGGTTTATTTAACTTCAAAAATACTGATGGTCAGTCAATAATTCTTCAATCATCCAAATGGCTACTCCTAACGTTGAAATAGCAGGGAACACGTTTTACAGACAAAGAGGGTACACACCCCGGAGTGCTATTTTGGCGCCGAAATGGCAGTTGAAACTCCGTTAACAATGGCCGCGTGTGTAGAATGTGTGTGTATAGTGTTTCTGCGAGCCCACAGCTGACTCCGCGGTACGATAATCCCACGCTCCGTCTTCCTACAGGTCTATGATATAACGTCTTTATATCATAGCGCCGTAGTCGAGTGACCAGGAGCAGGATTATGGCTCCGCTTGTACAGTAATTATCCCTCCTCGGCAGGAGGTAGTTACAGCTCAACACAACTTTCAACACTATCTTGATCAGGGATATTCTTCACAGCAATACTTGGGACCCTGCGGTCCGATCACACATTAATGGCAAACAATAGTAGCAATAACCTTTACTCATTAATAAAACACACTAGTTCTAAAGTCTGCCCAGAACTACATAAAGCCTCTTACTTTTCTGGTGTGCAGTCTGTTAGTTTGTCGGGCGGACTTTTCCCTGGTGAACAGAACTCGGTTAACCTTTCGCCAGAGATTAACGGCCCGTCCCGTCCAGGGCAGTGAAGCGAAAAACAGGTCCAGTCGACTTTGCAGGAAAGAACAGGGTGTGATGTTCTCTTTTTCCTTGAAACAGGGCTGATTTACCCTCTCTGCAAATTTGGAGATACTGGGTTAGTATCTCACTCGGATCCTTTTGTATTATTTGGGGTTGGTGCGCACTATTTGTTGAAGGCAAAATATGTGTCAAACCATTGTGAATTAAGTACTGTGGAGCTGCAGAGACGTCCCAGTCTACAAATGGTATCCTACAGACTAAAGAAGATACTCGCAAAAATCACACTATAATCAGTGAAAAAAATGTCATATTTATCAATGTAAATGAGAATAATGATACAAAAATGATCATTTCCTCCAATATCGTCAATCATATCCCAATATGAGTCAAAAATATCGCAATTAGATATTTTTCTCATATCATGCAGCCATACTTTCCATTTAAAATGTACCTGGAGGTGCTGGTAGGTGTATTTTATAACTTAGAGAGAGACAGGCTTGCTTTTTCTCCATCAGACGTTATGCTATGCTAAGCTAATCGCCTTTGGGCTCTAGCTTCATGCCTAAGTGAAACTTTTGCCTATTTTCAAATATCAATGTCCGCACAGTGTGGGCAGTGTGTGCAGACAAACGGCGCCTGTAGCCCCCTTGCCGGCAGCGCCTGCAGCTCCCTGCCCCTCCTCAAGCTAAAGTTTAGATTTTGGCAGGGGAAGGAGCGTGGAGCTCCAGGCGCTGGCAACTTGGAGGGAAGTCATACTCCGTTTGTCTGCATAAACTACCCACACACTGCAGTGACACAAAGCCAGTTGAAAAGTATCCCTTTAGCTTTAACAGACATGAGAGTGATATTGATCTTGTTCTTGAACTCTCGGCAAGAAAACTAAGTGTATTTCCTAAATTGTTAAACTAACTAAACTTACATATGCAAGCAGACACAGCTGATGTAGGCCTGTTTGTGAATTATCGTCAGGTTTCCTGTAGTAAAACTGAAAAGCAGATCAGACCAGGAGAGTGAGTCAAGCAGATCATTTACAGACCAGAACTATGCAACAGACTGAGTTGGCAGGTGAGGGAGTGGGGAAGAGTCCAGGTGGGTTCCGGCACAGAGAGCAGCTGGCTAGCAGACTTGAGTGTGGGTTTGGGTAGGCGACGGGGTCCCCAGGACCGAGATCAGAGAATCCTTAACTCACCTGTTGTTGTCCTCGTGACAAATTTGACCCAAAGTTTTCAAAAAGTTTCTATATCATAAATTTGTGTTTCTTTCAACCAAATTGTCAAAAAAAGAAATAACCTGGAGGTTCCCTGCAACGCTCTGCACAAGTAAAACAAATGATCAGTTCACTACTTGAAATTAATTTGGGTATTTTTTTCAATAGCATAGCATTTGAAAAAAAAGAAATGATAAAAAATTGGTGAAAAAAAGCTTAAAAAACGTGGGGAAAATGCAGAAAGTGATATATATATTACAGTGAGGAAAATAAGTATTTGAACACCCTGCTATTTTGCAGGTTCTCCCACTTGGAAATCATGGAGGGGTCTGAAATTGTCATCGTAGGTGCATGTCCACTGTGAGAGACATAATCTAAAAACAAAAATCCAGAAATCACAATGTATGATTTTTTAACTATTTATTTGTATGATACAGCTGCAAATAAGTATTTGAACACCTGTCTATCAGCTAGAATTCTGACCCTCAAAGACCTGTTAGTCTGCCTTTAAAATGTCCACCTCCACTCCATTTATTATCCTAAATTAGATGCACTTGTTTGAGGTCGTTAGCTGCATAAAGACACATGTCCACCCCATACAATCAGTAAGAATCCAACTACTAACATGGCCAAGACCAAAGAGCTGTCCAAAGACACTAGAGTCAAAATTGTACACCTCCACAAGGCTGGAAAGGGCTACGGGGAAATTGCCAAGCAGCTTGGTGAAAAAAGGTCCACTGTTGGAGCAATCATTAGAAAATGAAAGAAGCTAAACATGACTGTCAATCTCCCTCGGACTGGGGCTCCATGCAAGATCTCACCTCGTGGGGTCTCAATGATCCTAAGAAAGGTGAGAAATCAGCCCAGGACTACACGGGAGGAGCTGGTCAATGACCTGAAAAGAGCTGGGACCACCGTTTCCAAGGTTACTGTTGGTAATACACTAAGACGTCATGGTTTGAAATCATGCATGGCACGGAAGGTTCCCCTGCTTAAACCAGCACATGTCAAGGCCCGTCTTAAGTTTGCCAATGACCATTTGGATGATCCAGAGGAGTCATGGGAGAAAGTCTTGTGGTCAGATGAGACCAAAATAGAACTTTTTGGTCATAATTCCACTAACCGAGTTTGGAGGAAGAAGAATGATGAGTACCATCCCAAGAACACCATCCCTACTGTGAAGCATGGGGGTGGTAGCATCATGCTTTGGGGGTGTTTTTCTGCACATGGGACAGGGCGACTGCACTGTATTAAGGAGAGGATGACCGGGGCCATGTATTGCGAGATTTTGGGGAACTACCTGCTTCCCTCAGTTAGAGCATTGAAGATGGGTCGAGGATGGGTCTTCCAACATGACAATGACCCGAAGCACACAGCCAGGATAACCAAGGAGTGGCTCTGTAAGAAGCATATCAAGGTTCTGGCGTGGCCTAGCCAGTCTCCAGACCTAAACCCAATAGAGAATCTTTGGAGGGAGCTCAAACTCCGTGTTTCTCAGCGACAGCCCAGAAACCTGACTGATCTAGAGAAGATCTGTGTGGAGGAGTGGGCCAAACTCCCTCCTGCAGTGTGTGTAAACCTGGTGAAAAACTACAGGAAATGTTTGACCTCTGTAATTGCAAACAAAGGCTACTGTACCAAATATTAACATTGATTTTCTCAGGTGTTCAAATACTTATTTGCAGCTGTATCATACAAATAAATAGTTAAAAAATCATACATTGTGATTTCTGGATTTTTGTTTTTAGATTATGTCTCTCACAGTGGACATGCACCTACGATGACAATTTCAGACCCCTCCATGATTTCCAAGTGGGAGAACCTGCAAAATAGCAGGGTGTTCAAATACTTATTTTCCTCACTGTATATATATATATACACACACACACACACACACACACACACACACACACACACACAGTGGAGAAGAAAGGGACAAAAAACACTGAATAAAGTGACAAAAACGTTGAGAAAAGCAACAAAAGTGTTTAACAAACAAAAACATTGAAAGTTTCAATTTTACATTTTGAAACAGAAAAACTAAAAGTTGCACGGTCGACGGGAAGACAACACGAGGGTTAACTATGACAGAGGAATCAATAGTCAGTTGCAGGCAAAAAACACTGGCAAGAAATTGAGGACTAAGCTGGCAGAAAGGCTTGTATCTAACGCTATACTGGTAGCTGTTTAAAAGTATGCAGTACTTGATACCGATCCGGCGGGGACTGGATGTCTGGTTGTTCCTTAAGATTTGTTTTCGACGAGTGAAGAGGATTCTGTGTGCATATCGGATTAGCGGCAGTCAGTGTTGGAGAAGTTACTTCTAAAATGTAATACATTATTGATTACTAGTTACTGTCATTTCAGAGTAATAGTTATATTACAATATTACTGTCTCTGAATTGTAATGCTTTACACTACTTTTGCGTTACTTTTGAGATACTTTCACCAAAATAAAAGCGGAAGTATGACTTGGTAGGTAACTTGTGAATTTCACCACAGGATCAACAAAGTCTCATCTTTAACCACTATATACATCATAATTTATTCATATTATTTTGTATTATTAATCTGAATCTCCCAAGTAGCTAAAGCTATAAAATAAAATGTACAATAGCCTTTGACTCTGAATTGTGGTGGAATAGAAGTAGCCTAATAAGTAGGAGAAAATGAAAATACTCCATTAAAAGCACCTTACAATTGAATCAAAGTAGCCTACGATATAGTTACTTTCCACCGCTGATAAAATGTAATGATATTACGTGTAGCAAGACTAAACATTAATTCCCGACATGTTGTTGTCCGTCAGTTACTCAGGCACATTGCTGTCGGCGCTGACAGGACACAGATGTCCCTAGCCTACCGTCTCTGGTTCTGGCTCTGACCACGGGAACAGTGACGGGACAGCTCGCTTCAACGCAGCGTAAACAACTCCTGAAAATAATGTCCATGTCGCAAATGTACCCGTCTCTGCAGTCATTTACACCACCGAATCCAGCAACAGGAAATAACACTCGCAGACTTTTTTTTCTGTGCCGAAATGTTTCGCGGTGTTGGTGAACTCTTAAAAAAATTGACAATTGACAATTATTTTCTGTGTACGATTTATCTAGATGTTTGACTTTCTCTCCTCACTACTATCATCCATCCTCCTCTTTTTTTTTTTTTTTTTTTTTTTTTTTTAGGCTTTAGGGACAATCTTTTTCATGTTAGCCAGCATCCTGTACCAGCCTCCTCCCGAGTCGCCTCAGAGCAGCTGTGAGAGCACCGACCACGGACTAGGAGACTTGGGCGACCTGCCTGTCAAAGACCTGCCTGAAGACGGCGTCATCGTCAACCTGCACGCCAGGTTATGATGTCAGAGACCCCCTGACCGCTGACCGCCTCTGTCTGACTGTGTGTGTGTGTGTGTGTGTGTGTGTGTGTGTGTGTGTGTGTGTGTGTGTGTGTGTGTGTGTGTGTGTGTGTGTGTGTGTGTGTGTGTGTGTGTGTGTAGGTTCTACTTAGTGTGAATGTGTTTTCGGGTGGTGAAAGGGGAGGGGGCTTCCTTTACACCAACAGCCTTCTCTCAGCCATAATAGCACCACCCCCAACATAACCATACGTGCAAGCAAACACATGCAATCAAACAAATAGACAGAATTACTGTAATGCAGACACACAAAATCAAACAGCCCCAGGATGCCTTCATGCACATCTCTCTCACACACACACACACACACACACACTTTCTATAGTACACGATGACTTCTAACATGCTGCTCCATTGGAAGAAAATTCTGCTGTGACTACACGTGTGCGTATCTGAGTGTATGATTGATAGGGCGATGCCACACAAGTTTTTCACAAGCATTTCTACAGATATCCCATTACTATGTTGAATCAGTTCAAATGACTTTTTCAGAATGTAAGTCTGATGATGTTTCTGTTTCGTATTTTATGTCATTTTCCTTCGAAAGACAATGAAACAGCTGAGGCCTATGTGGTATATGCCAATGTGTATGAAGCATTTATGATGTGGACAAAAAAGGTATTTATATCCATCCTCTTGTCCTGGTCTTTCGCCTATTACTGGAAGGTAGTTACACTGCTTTATTTTCCACCAAGAGTAAAAAGCCATGGTATACAGGCCAGTAATAATGAAGCCAAAACATTTCATATCATACAGTATGTCATATATTTTAAGCCAAGAGTATCTTAAAGGCACTTATAATAATGCAATGTGAATATAGACTATTGGTCACAGTACAGCAGCACAACTATATTTTCAATTAGAAAAGCACATGTGTATTTTTGATTGCCACTTGAACACATGTACCAGAGATTTATGACCAGTAATTGGCTTGCATTTAAACGTGGAAATACAGAGAAGAAAACCGCAATGTGTTTGCGATCTACATATATATATATATATATATATATATATATATATATATATATATATATATATATATATATATATATATATATACATGAGTTATATATACATGAGTTTGATTTCTGTGTTGCCAGAGTTTAGTAGAAAGAGCTTTGATGCTTTTCTTCCATAGAAATCGCATAGTTGCACTTTAAAACAAACAAACAAAAGCACTGAGAAGCTTGGAAAGTATGTGTTGACACGATAAAACCCTGATCACACCAGCATTTCAAATAAACACACAAACTAAAATTATTTATTTTCTAAGAAATCAGTGCTATCAGTTCATTGCGGGTGATGTAAATCGGCACACATTTTTCGCGCCAAGTTCAATTTTGGCAAGTGAATCTGTGCCATGACCAATTTAATCCTCTGAGAACGAAAGATGCACCGGCGCGCCCAAACGATGTTTGACAAAACTCCTACTCAAAAAATGATATTACAAAATTTCATTTCAGACATTTAGCTACTATTTCTTATCCTATATTAACATTACTTTGTGAATCTAAAGACTGTGGTAAACTCATTTCAAGCACCGAAAGACATCCTTAGTTCAGATTTGTTTTTAAAAGAGATTTGAGGAATTTCAAAAAGCCAACCTCAATGTTTCAGCTTTAGCACCAAATTATCTCTTTACACATTGCTCTGGGACTAAGTATTAAGAGCGACAACGGTAGTGAGTATTATGAAAGCCAGAAAGTCCGCGTAACGAGGTTAGTTGGGGTGGTGGATGGGTCAATCAACACATAATCTCGCTTTGCAAGACCTTCCTCCACAGCGCTGCAGAGGAGGGTCTGGCTAGTCCACACAGCATTCTGGGATGGGAGAAAAATGTGCTCTGGTTTATTGACATTTCTTTAAACCAATCACAATCGTCTTGGGGGGCGCTAAGCGCCGGATGGAGCCACGGTGCCTCTGCAAAATAGTCTCGGGAAGGAACTTGTTTTGGTGGAACATCTGTACGTTCAAAATTTGTTTTAGTCGTGCCGGAGAAAACTCAGATTGGACAGATAGTCTAGCTAGCTGTCTGGATTTACCCTGCAGAGATCTGAGGAGCAGTTAACCATAGTCCTCAGATATCCACCGGTGAATGCCAATACAAAGAAAGCTGAAGGTAACGGACATCCGG
This sequence comes from Zingel zingel, assembly GCA_023566125.1. Classification (NCBI taxonomy): domain Eukaryota; kingdom Metazoa; phylum Chordata; class Actinopteri; order Perciformes; family Percidae; genus Zingel; species Zingel zingel. The sequence continues at coordinate 6,178,263 of CM042318.1, forward strand.
CTGAAAAAAAGGACATACGGCTGAATTTCCTGCAGCAACAGGGACAATCCCGGGAAGTGGAAGGTCGTGGATATAGACTAATTAACACAGGACTTTTACCAAAAAGACCGGGGTTTGTGTCCTGTGTCACTGAAATGTACCTTTTGTAACCCCACACACACTCTTTTAGTAAACTTAACTTTCCCAATCTTGGATCCTGCATGTCAGTTAAAACGTAGTATTTTTTTAAACAACGTCAAATCGGGCCTGACCCAGAGCGTCGAAAAAGTGACGCCAAGAGTCCCGACCAAGCGCGAATTAGTTGAAAGCCCAAAGGAGACTTTTTTTGCGTCAATAACAAATGCTAAAATGTTGCCATTTGAAATGCTGGTTGTGACCGTGCCTGTGAAAGGGATATTATTGGAAGCAGCTTGTAAGTTGGAGCTGCCAAGGGCAACGCACAATTGGCATGACATGCAGTAGAACAAATTAGCTCTGTTATTCGGACCTAATCATCACAGTACTGTAAGTACACAAATGTGCCAAAGCAGCCTTCCCTAACAACTCTTGTGATTATTTTTTACCATTGACTTTATTTATGCAAGTAATTTATTTATAATATTTCAGCACTTCTGTATATGTATATTTTTTCCTTTCTTTTTGCATTCACTGTGCGATGATAAAAGGAATGATGCCCTGGCTCTGCTCCTGCCGTCCGTTGTCCACAAAAAAACTCCTCCTCTTGTCTTTATTGTTTCTGTGATAGTGAAATGCAAGTTGACAACCTGCTGTATGTTGCCTGTGTTGTTGTCATGTACTCTGCTCATGTAAGAATTGACCCTAACACCCTCCGGCTGATGATGTTGACGACTTTGATCATGTGAATGTGTAAATGACGTCCTCCTAGTAGCTTTTCAATCAATCCCGAGCTTTGACAAACCACTCTGTAAATTGATTTTTATTCTTTTTTATTTTGTTTTTGGTACTGTATGTTTTTTTTAAAAAAAGAAGCAGTGGACTGAAAATCAACAATTGATCTTTTCATGGAATGATTCAACGATGTCAAGTCTTTTCTAATTACAATAGCTGAACAGTGGATTACTTTTTGTGTCGAATTGTTTTTATCGCGTGTGTGTGTGTGTGTGTGTGTGTGTGTGTGTGTGTGTGTGTGCGTGTTTCTGAGTGTGTGTGTGTGTGTGTGTGTGTGACAAAGATCTTCCTGAGTACAAACGGGGACACCATATGACATAACATGTTGCAGGAAACACAACAAACACACAAAATAAGAAATGAAAGAAACCTCATAGGTGCAATGCCAAGCATTGTTCAAACCCATAAAATGTTTAAAAAATGTTTGGGTTCTTTCCTTCCTTCCTCCTCAAATCACGCGTCTTTACAAGCAGATACATAATAAACAAACAGCATTGTCATGGAATTTGGGAAAATAGATCTGAGTGATATTTAAGGGGAATTTAAAGGTTACATTTGTTAATAAGTCTGTTAACTTGATGCAGTACTTTATACCTGTATGGTCAGTCGTTTTCTCCTTCCCTCCCTTGTTCCGTTGCCTGCTTCAATGTCCATCTAAATTACCCACACTTTTGCCATGTGCCCCACCGCCAACCCCATATACTCAGAAACTGAAGCGACTGGATGCGTTTTCCTTTGACGACTGTCGAATCGCCACTCGTTGAGTTCCACTGACGCTCCCTGGGTTCCTCGCCGACATGTTTTTTAATGAAGCCTGCCTGCGACACACACACACACACACACACACACACACAGACCACTGAACACCACAAGCACTAAAAAATGACACGCACTCTAATAAATATCGACATTTTGTGCTAATTTTTTCAATATTTTTGTCACTTTTTTCGACCTCTTTCACGCTTTTTCCGATGCTTTTGTCGCTTTTACAGCTTTTGTTGCTTCTTCTTTTTTTTGTTGACATTTTTTTCAAATGTTCTGTGTTTTTACTGTAGCTACACACAATTTCCATTGGGTTTTTTTATTACGGGGAAAAGTCCGGGTAATGAGCAGCTTTTCTGTTATTTTACGGATTAAGTTCTTGCGTTTAAACACAATGCCAAGCTGAACCATGACAGAGGAATACTAAAAAGGCTTATGTGGTAGTCTCATAATCACAAACACATTTTATTTGTTTGACTTTTTTATTTTATTCAAAGCTATGCTTTACATATCCCAGCATTAACCCATAATGTATGGTACATTGTAAACTGAGGGACAATATAATCCTCTCTTTTTTATCTCAAATCCTTGAAATTCAAATTTGCTTTCATTGTACGGAAATGTATTGCATTCAACAGAGTCCTAATTATGAGAAAAAGGACCCAATTTCTTTTTTCTTTTGATGAATGCAATGTGCTTCTGCATTATGGGCATTACCATAATTAAATACAGTATTGCCAAAGCATGTAATTCAAGGTTTACAGCTGAAGTATAAAGTTCAGAATGAGGGGGGAAAAGAACGGTTAAATACATTGTACTTTACTTAGTATATTATCAGACATGCCAACATGTACGCATTTTTCGTACTCGGCACGCATTTTGACCCTTAAGTACGCTTGTACGATTCGCTGCTCTCTAGGTACGCATTCTGTTACATCTTTCATTTCACCGGTTTCAGTTTCTATGCAATCTATGACATTGATTCTGCCGCTGAGCCACAGCGTGTAAGTGGAGTGAAAGGCTTTCGGTCCATCAGAGCGCTGCATTTTAACCCTCCGTCCACCTGCCCCTCCTAGCCAAATTCTTTGCGTGTTTAATTCAGTTCAGTGCCTCAAGCAAGCCAGGCTGGCCGGATAACTGTAGGCTTGCATGCCATGGCTGAACCGCCTCAAACAGCTATCGGGAGAGATGGCCTTGCCTCCACATGTCCAGGCTAGCTCATCACGCGTTCTGCAGCGTGTGCAAGACAGACATCGATATCACAAAGGGGCAACAAGTAACGAACACGGTCCCACACTCAAATACTGACGGTACGGATCCATTTGACCGACACGACTGAAGCGTGGTGTCGCAACGTCATACATCCATGGTTGATGCTCCACGCCCCTGACCGGCAGCTGATTGGACAAACGCGTGGGTGGGACGAACATGGGTCTGGCTTCTCGAAAATTTCAACAGAGTGTCATGGCAGCTCGTTGAGATATGTTAATAATAATAATAGTTCATCGAAACGTGTTTCTGAAAACATTTTAAGCGAGAAATAGACCATGCATTTGCTTAATCTGTCTTCATTTCAGATCGACAAAGTTTAGTTTGAAAGATTTTCGTCTACTTCTACTGGATAGTCGCGTCACGTTCAACGGGTTCATTTGCATAAAGATGGGCATTGGCCAGCTTTTTGACGCGCAGCATTTTTTCAAATGCAGCCCCGCCTTCCCTGAATGCTTTGCGTGCACGTTGAAGTCGCTTGACGTCACCCATAACAATAGAGTGGAGCACGGCGCGACAGAAGCGTTGCACGGTCAAATGGATCTGTACCGTGAGTCGGGTATGGCTCCAGCCTGGATACCTCCCGTCTCATGCCTCCCATGGTCATTAACTTAACCGTGACTTCATTTAGAAAATAATTCACAATTTCGTAGGCTATTCTGAACATCTGAATTTACTGTTGTATTCTGAACATATGAATTTACCGTTGGACATGCCCAGGCATAAGACGGGAGGAGCATGAGACAAGAGGTCTCCAGGCTGCAGCCATACACTCTTGCAAATACTTCCCGCCCACCCCCCGAAACATAATGATATTAAAAATAAAAGGATGATAAGAAAAAAAACGTTAATAGTGTCAATAGGCTAGCCTATCACACCTGCCATCCTTCCCATTAGTTGGGGGCAGTTAGAAAAGTGGTGGAATGGCTAGAACACTAGGTTTTAGACAGGCCAGGTGCTGATTAACGTAAGATAAAGGTTACAGGCTATTTTTTAGCTTAAATGAATTCATGAACATAAATAATGACCATGACATCATAACAGGGAGTCCAGCTGTGACGAGCTCAGTTAATGATTCATAGCATACAATAGGGCTGTTTGCTAGGCCAATGTGATGGCAACTGATATAATGCAATGTCACCCATGTCAACCTTTTAAATCTGACCCATGTTATTTATTAGCCTATACTTGTGTCTCTGCCAGGCTTCAATCTTGTGCTTTTTTAGTAGTTGCTTTAGGCCTATTTAAAGTTGCTTTATGAGTAAATCATTACTTAGACTACTTCATTTCCCTTCAGTAATCATAAGCAGGCTATGTGTTAATCTGGTCTGACATCTCATCTTTAACACAGAAGTACTTAGGCCTATTTATTAGCTCATGCCGCCTCCTATTGGTTAGACTCACAAAAATATATGGGCACAAAATATTGGACAGGATTATATAAGAAAACATTTGTGTAGTTTCACTGTGCTCATACAATTTCTTCAAGGTTGGCAGGTCTGTATTATAAAGATAGAAAGAAAAAATCATTACATCAGTAAATCATTATAAAAGTTAAAGAACATCAAGATTAGCTACATTAATAATTGAATTTAATGGTAATAGTGAGAACCATTTTGAAAGAGCTCCGCACAGTTTTTATGAGTTGTTTTGCCGGGTTAGCCTCAGGCTCTGAATTTGTGGTCAGAGTGTGTTGAATGTGTCATGACTTCTCTCTTTTTTTATTATTTCTCTCTCACTGGCAACCCTTAGGTGGAGCCAAACCACCACTGAATGTGATGTTGGAGAACGTGATTTACCTCTGAATACAAACATTGGGCGTCTGTGTACATTCAAACTTACTACATAGTCACTGAAGTGGCAGAAGACGGCTCAGATCCTTTCTTCTTTCTTATCTTTTTTCAGACTAGTGGAAAGACAAAAAAAAAAATATGCAACTGATCTCAGCTGGTATTCTGTCTGTAATGGAGTGGAAGGGAAATTTCTAAGTGACCCCAAACTTTTGACTGGTAGTGTACATAAATGTAAAATTCCATACATTTTGCAATCCACTACAGGGAAATAGAGTGACAGAAGAAAACAGCTGATTACTTACATTAAGACATGTTTTTGTATTACAAGTTTTTGGAAATTGTATGTTTAAATATGCAAATTAGACATTACTTGCTACTTGCTATTTGCTGCTTGCTTGAAAAATTTCCCAATTTGGCATTAATAAAGTCTATCTATCTATCTGTCTGTCTGTCTGTCTGTCTGTCTGTCTCTATCTATCTGTCTATCTGTCTGTCTGTCTGTCTGTCTGTCTGTGTCTGTCTGTCTGTCTGTCTGTCTCTATCCATCTATCTATCTATCTATCTATCTATCTATCTATCTATCTATCTATCTATCTATCTATCTATGTATCTATCTGTGTGTCTGTCTGTCTGTCTGTCTGTATCTATCTATCTATCATTATCTAATTGTAACTTCTAGTGAATGTAAGAGACATCTACAGACATAAATAGATAAAGTGTAGTAAAATAACACCTACTGTAAGTATATGCAGTTTTCAGATTACATTATGTGCTTACATAATTGCAAAAGTGTTCTTGACTGTCGTAGAAAGAAGTGGCTGATCTTTAATGTAATATCTACATTGCCCATTATCAGCAACCATTCATCCAATGTTCCAAAGGCATATTCTGTTTACTAATCTGATATCATTTTAAAAGGCTAACAGAGAAAACATTGGAGAAGCCTTTTGCAACATTATGTAAGCACATAATGTAATCTGAAAACTGCTGCCCTGGTTAAAAAAACAATGCAACTGATCTCAACTGGTATTCTGTCTGTAATGCAGTGGAAAGGACATTTCTAAGTGACCCCAAACTTTTGACCGGTAGTGTATATGTTTTCTCAAAATGGGGCGACGCCTGCAAGCTAGTTCAGGCAATCAACTCGAGCTGCACCACTTTACACACACGTAACATGCCTCACTCCCCGTATCATTCAACAAAGACCCTCACTTTGGCGGTCTATTTAGGCCATGTTCACACTTCGCATCTTTTTTGAAAAGAAAAAGTTGAGTAGGGCGCTTTTGTAGTAAAAAAAAAAAAAAAGCTGGCAGTGTTTTGGATCCAAAGCAGCCGAGAGCGTCTTTTGTTACTAGAACAACAGCTACTGCTACAGTATCCTAGCCATAGACAGTAAAAGAATGGACACAGCAAAGCCGTATATTTTAATGGAGACCAGTGAAGTCACTTTTCCGGTGATGGCTGAGCGTGCTGCGCAGCCTCAAACTGAGCTTGAAGACGTAGATGTGACGTGAGCAACCCGTCTGAAAGTTGTAAGTCTTCTGGTAGCTGTGCCAAGAGAAATCTCAGTCATTCCCAATCTAGCAGAGATGGAGAGCGTAGGTATATGTTAAGAGATAGGCACAGGCTAATTATTGCTAACTAAAATGCTAGTTAACATTAGTAATTAAACTTAAACAGCTAATGCAAGTCAAAACTGCCTGCGAGCTTCTCCTGACTATACGGTAATTTATCTACTATGTGACAGTAAGTCTTTATACATTGTCGTGTTTCTTTAAAAATAAACATTGGGCAAATAGTCTTTAAACGCTTCAGATGTAAAGTTATTCGCTGTCAAAGTGACGCCAAAATGAATGGGAGTCAATGGGATGCTAACGGGAGGTGATGGCTTGTTAGCCTACAATCTCTCCATAGGAGGTACGCTATTCAGATGCTCGCTTACCCCCTTGATTGAGAAAGAACAGAGAGAGAGACTTTTTCCTCAGACTCTGTGAGGCAGAAATCGTTACTTCAATAGCACTTACATACACCAAACGTCCTAGTTTTATTCCTATCTATATTCTGAAAGTTTTTACAGAGGGGTTTGTTCACACATCATTCATAGCCTGATTTATGTATTTGAAAAAATAAAATAAAAAATCCTTTATTGCAAAATCCCAGTTGAAATCATTGTCTCTAATATGTCAACAACAATGAAAAATAAGAATGTTGAACAGCTGGTGATATCTAGTTACAATTGTTACCCTTTCACCTGTAGTGATCCCCTCTAGTAAAAGTACAGCTAAATGTACTTAAAGTTTCAAAAGTAATACTGCCTGTTTTTCAACAGGTTTGTTCACACATCATTCATAGCCTGATTTATGTAATCTAAAAAAAGAATAATAATATTCCTAAAAACATGACGATAATTAATTGTTCTTATAATTCTTTAGATATTTCCAAAATCCCCTTTGAAACCATTGTCTCTAACATGTCAAGAAAAATGAAAAAACAAGAATGTTGAACCTGGCTTCATCCAAAATTCAGATTAATGTTGTGGAAATGTATCCAAATTAGCACACATTTAATAAGATAATGCCTCATTGGCATATATATTTTTTTAAGATAATTTTTGTGGGCATTTTAGCCTTTAATAGACAGGACAGCTGCAGAGAGAGGGGGAAGATCAGCAGCAAATGGCTGCAGGTCGGACTCAAACCCTGAGCTGCTGCGTCGAGGACTGAGCCTCTGCATATGGGTGCCTGCATATTTAAACATAAAATATCAGAACACTTATAATACAAAAAAAAGAATTGCCTTAATGTAAGTAATCACCTTTGGAAGTTTCAGGTTGGTTATAATTGTTACCCTTTCACCTGTAATGTCTCCCCTTAAGTAAAAGCACAGCTAAATGTACTTAAAGTTTCAAAAGTAAATGTTTTTTTTTGAAGATTACGTTCTGACTGTCATGTCATCATACATTTCATTACTAGATTGATATTATTGATGTCCATTCAGTCCGGTTATTTTCATTGTCCAGCCCTAACCACCAGGTGGCAGTAAGTCACAGTTTCAGCAGCCACCATCTCATCAGCCTATCTCATGTTTGCTGAAACTTTTGTAACATGTTTGCCCTGACCTTCACATATGTGAACAAATAAAACATATAGTTATGCACTTTAATTTGACTTGTTATGTTGTCATGGTTTTGAATTTGTGGTCCTTTATTATACCTGTGTCTAACTCTGCTGTCATTTCAGACCCTGCCACTCCAGTCTGCCTGCCTTCCCATCACTTGATGCACTTCACCTGCTCATCCTCCCCACTCAGCTGTTCCACATTCACTCGTTGGCTCCATAGTATATCGCCATGTCATTTCCACTAGCCCTCTGTCAGATTGTCTCAGTGCTTTTGGCCTAGTTTTCCATTGTCTTGTTTGTTGAACTGTACCTAGTTTTTGACGGTGTTAATGCTTTTTCGGACATGGCCTCAGCCTCAACCCTTTTTGTACTTTTACCTGTCTGGATTTTTGCTTCTATCTTTTTGCCTCAGGAGCTGTGCTTTTGGGTTCCTTTGTCTCTGATCCCTGACATATGTACTGTTGCATATTAGTGTGTTAGTATTGTTATCAAGCAAATACAAAAACTTTTACATTATACTGGAAAATGTTCAAATGCTGTTTAAATGTGACTTGACGTCATGTTATCCTCTATGGCAGAGATTTCAACAGGGGGTCCTCAGAGTTACTGCAGAGGGGGGCATTCAATTATTATAATTTCTTTTTTTAAGTTTCCAAGAAAATTTAAATATGTTAACATGAATCCAACATATTAGCCAATATAAACCAGCCTATTTGTGAAAAAAAAAAACACTGATGATACACATACTGACCTATAGGTAAGATAGTCACAAATTTGACCCGAGGAAAACAGGAGGGTTTGGGGCTCCTTGGCTAATCCCTCATGTTGTCCTCGGGTCAAATTTGACCCATTTTGAAAGTTTCAACATCACAAAAATGTGGGTTTCTTTCAAGCAAATTTCCCAAAAAAAACATGAATGGGTTCTTACAACACTCTTCGCAGATACAATTGAGGATCAGTTCATTACTTTCATTGAATTTTGGATGTTTCATTATTTATTTTTGTATTGATTAGGTTCCTTTTGAACATGTTAAAAATAAAAAATAAATCAATAAGAACATGTACGTTTCAGTTCAAGCTAGAAAATACAACAAAACAAAATATTAACAAAATGCTAACATATCTTTCAAAATCATTGTAAATGATTCAAATAAGGATTTCCATGTTCAAAAAGGAGTAGGAAGAAGTTAAAAAATACTTTTTTGGTCCTACCACCTTTTTCTACTTTTCTACTTTAGTTACATACAAACAATTAATTAGATTTTATAGCATTTGAAAGAAAAAAAGTATCTTAATTTCATATAAATGAGGTTTATTGACCATGAATTCCCCAAAAAAGTGTAAAACTAGCAGTAAGAGGATATAGACTACGCTAAACGTGACCCATGCATGATCAGCTTGTATTATGTATCAATTGTTTCTACTATATTTTGGGTGTTAACCTTACATTTTCGAAATTCATTATTATTCTATGGGCCGGGCTGGATGTTTTGATGGGCGGTACGTGGCCCCCGGGCCCCCAGTTGAGGGATCGCTGCTCTATGGCATAGTGGATGCATAGTGACTATGCAAACAATCAGTATTCAGGCTACTCGTGCACACAAACGTCAAATAACCTTAATTTCAGTGACCAGTTATTCTAGTTATCAGAATACAAATTAAAAAAATATGCAGGAGGTAAACATCAAAGAAAACATGGAAGAATATTGGTACGCTTATCTATCACCGCCCTGGTAACCATGGTAATATTCTGAATACCCTCATCGTTATTTCCAGATCAAGGACAAAGATAATGATGAATGAATATCCTGTGAATGAAGAGGCTGCATGTGAACTATTATTCAGAGAAAGACATAAGTGTTTTGACCTTTTCTCTCTGTCTTGCATTATAAAGCAATGATTGAACAACAATAGAAATGCCACATTTTTGTTTTCCGTTCTTATTTTTCAGGAGTTGAAATAAAAGAGGTGCAATTTTTTTTTTTCCCATGCACACAAAAGTTTATTTAAATCTGTGTAATTGAGTAATTCACCTTTGGCAAGATAGTCCATCCACCTGACAGGTGTGGCATATCACAATGCTAATTAAACGGCATGATTATTCCACAGCCTTGGGCTGGTCAAATAAAAGGCAACTCTAATTTGGGCAGTTTTATCACACGACACAAAGCAACAGTTTTAAGGGAGCGTGCCATTGGCACACTGACTGGAGGAATGTCCGCAAGTGCTGCCATGAGCTACTCCCGCAAAACAAAAAAAGTTATTTTAAGGAATAAACATCCATTTAGTTCTTTCTGATGCTGTTTCAGTCTGAGTTAAACCTGCAGCATTAAACCAAGGGTAGTCTATATTTTATAGATCTATATAGGATTGCCACTGGAAATTCCGCCGGATGTCCCTCATTTTCGGCCGGGTGTCTGGTACCTTCTGCCTTTTTTGTGTTGGAATTCTAAACTCCAGTGGATTTGTGAGGACTATGGTTAACTGCTCCTCAGATCTCTGCAGGGTAAATCCAGACAGCTAGCTAGACTATCTGTCCAATCTCAGTTTTCTCCGGCACGACTAAAACAACTTCTCAAACTAACTTCAACAGTCACCAACCTGGGTGTAAGATTTGACGCTTAGCTCACATTCAACGCCCACATTAAACATCTGTGCAAGATCTCCTTCTACCATCTCAAGAACATTGCCAAACTACCACAATCTGAAAAACCGGACCACGCCATTGTCTTCTCAAGGCTGGACAATGCTCTCCTCATCACCGACACCTAGCAAGAGTCTTTAAAAACTACAACACATCCACAACAGCGCAGCTAGGATCATAATGAAGATACGAATGTACGACCATATCTCACCCATGCTTCACTCACTCCACTGGCTTCCTGTCTCATACAGGATTGAGTTCAAAATCTCCCTACTCACCCATCAGTGCATTCACAGCTATGCCTCCTCACGTAACCTCCACTCCGGAGACAAAGTCCTTCAACCCCCCAGGACCAAGCTCCACACCATGGGGGATAGCACTTTCTAATCAGCCACTCCTCGCCTGTGGAACTCCCTCCATGACCAGATGAGAGCTCCACAAACCACCGACTCTTTCAAGAAGGGCCTAAAAACCTTTCTTTTTAAGCAAGCTTTCGCAAAAATCCTTTTTTTTTTTTTTTTCCTCATTTTTTATATATAAAGTGTTTGTAGGGTAAAGTGCTTTAAGTCAGGGGCAGGCCTAGAAGGGGGGCATGGGGGGGGGGCACGGGGTGGCACCGGCTCCCCTTGAAATATGATTCCCATCCATTGGGCTAGAGTCCTGTCAATCTGACAATTGTGAAACTAATAATGAATGTGATGTTTTTTTTAGAAGAATTACATTATGTTCTATCTTATCCAATATTTCCTATATTTCTAAGCATATTTTCTATGCTGTATTATGATAATAATACAGCATAGAAATCACCCTCCAACCACCACAACACTTAAAAAATCCTGTAATCACGCTTACTTTAAGTTGTCTAAATACTAGACAGTCGCAATAAAAATTCAAGGTGATTCCGACTGAACAGCCAGTGAGAAAGTGCCATTTAAGATTTAGTAGTCTGTAGATCCTTTTTTTCTTTAGGGAACAGTTCAGTATCTCACTACAGCGCTCCTCAGGGTGCATGTTGTCATCATGTAGTGAGATACTGAACTGTTCCCTTTAGAAAAAAAACAGACTAACATGTCTGATTGAGCAAACATTTGATCTGAGAGTTTTGAGCATTGCTCCAGATCAAATGTTTGCTCAATCAGACATGTTAGTCCTGGATTGTTTCTTTAAGAGCTGTGTCAATTCACATGTTTATTGCCATTCATACATATATCAACGCATATCAATTGAAAATTTCTGCCCACCTTATTATCATGTCTGAGTTGTCATTATTTGTCTACCCATCTTATATCCCAAAGACAAAACAAAAACATAAAACTAGGTTTAAATTAAATTAAAATTAGTGACTCTTTTTAACAAAACTACTCACTACCTGCTGTGTTCCCTCTTACTGAGGGAACATTGTGTAACTGTGCAGTCCTGCAGTATGTCTCGAAGGTCAGCTTGAACGTCATAGTGGAGAAGGAACTGAGGAGAGTAATGGTAGGGGTACAGGTAGAGGTGAAGAGGATGAGGAAGATAAAGAGGCAGATGAAGGGTAAAAAGAGAAAAAGCTGTTATTAGAAAAGGAACAAGAAGAGCAGCGAGAAGTACGAGAGTTGTGATGGAGAAGCAAGCACGTAGAATTCCACACACACAAACTTTTGGACTTCTTCCAGCTGTTACTATTTCTTTTATTTCTCACCAGTAGTAACTGATCTATGTAATGGTATTTTCCGGATCCAGATTGTCAATGTTGCTTTATCCATTTAGCTCACCCTAAAAGCAGCCTTTTCACAGGTAGGCATTTTCTATGGGCCCCTCCCTGCATCGACAGCTATTCAATCTAGCATCTTTTTGGGCCCTCCTCACATGAGGGCCCTGGGTACTCAGTCCCCTTTTTCCCCTTTTTGGGGGTTGCATCGAGCATGTGGAGCCGACATACGGGGGACATGCTCCGCAAAAATGCGGATGTGGAAAAAGTGTTACATGGAGCACATGGAGCGTTATTAAACATCCTAGATGCATAATGCTATCTTCACTTCTTCCGTTTCTACCCTCCACAATAAAAGCCCAATTTAAAGTACGGCCACTAAAAGTCAGTGGCAAGCCGTTGCAACTCAAATCGTGTTTGTCATACTAACTTATAACACTAATGACTAATTACATTAATTACCTCTGATAATAAAATCCATGCTTTAAAGCAACATTATGTATTTATATTACCTTAAAATAACTTTATAACCAGCAGTGGTCAAAGCAAGCGACTACTTGGAATGCCTGTTTAAATGAATCCAAGACTCGCTGCCCCTGTGAGTTCTCTCTGCACAAACACAGACAGGACTGTCCATGATAGGTTAGCCGTTTGACCCAAAACGCTGAGACACACGCACACAGAGGCAGATGGCAGTTCAGAGAGATTTATTAGACAGTCAAAAATCAATTGTGCAAAGAGGGAGAGTTTAGGGAGTTGTAGCTTCAGGTTGGTACAATGCGTGAGGCAGGCAGACAGAAAGGAATCCAGGACAGAACTGGGATTAGGGAGCTGGTAGATTGGAGGGGTCCAATCCTGACTCTAGAAGCGAAAACCAGAGGAGATCCAGGTGAGCTGTGTAGGGTGGATGTAAGCAGCTTCAGCAACTGGTGGCAGAGCAACAGCCTGGACTGGTCACGGCAGGGAGGCAGCGAAGCAGATCCTTCGGAAGATTGTAGGGAGCTGCGGAGTCGGAGTTGAGTCTGAGTCGAGAGAGTAAACAGAGTTAGGAAAGAGCTGGGACGTAAACTGAAACGCTAGTAAGATACACTGAGCCAATGTTACCAACTGAGTAGTTTTAACGATCTGGCGCTGGAGACGTGAACAGCCCGGGTGGATATACTGCCGAGGTGATGACGGGAATGAGCTGCAGCTGAGTGAAACAGCAGGAGTGAATGGCCACGCCCCTTGACCTAGATCCATAACCACGCCTCTAGCAGCCTCAGGTACAGACGAAAACACAGACAGACACAACAGGGGGGAAAAAAAGGAAAGAGAAAAAAAACACAAACACAAGAAGGGAGAACACAACCAACCCATAACAGTCCGCTCACAGACAAAGGCACTTTTTATTCTCACGTCTGCTCACACACACTTCCAACATAAATACACCACTGCCAGGCTTTTCTGGTGCATGTCATGTTACTCCAAAACTCCCGAAACAAACCGTTCTCACTCCCAACTCGTCAAATTCTGACACTTGGTCCTCTCAGCGTCAGATACATACGCAAAAATCACCCTTTAATGTCTGTATGGGACGCACTGGGCAGAGCAGTAGCTCGACCGCGGCGCTGTAAGATGACGTATTAAGAGCGACAACCATAGCGAGTAATACCAAAGACCGAAAACTTGCATAAGGAGGCAGGTTGGGGTGGTCAGACATTGAGGTTCCAGCACACTACTGCATTTGAAGGGAGAGTATAAGTAGTGTAAACCATGCACACATCCACAAAACTAGGCTACCTCTGCTGATTACCCGGAGTAACTGCAGAGTTGCATACATAATCATTCAACCAGGGGTTAAAGTGGGCCCAGAACGATCCAGAACTGCTCTGGCATCTTTGATTAATAAGTAAATTAATCTAATACATTCAACACATCAGTATTTCATTCATGCACTGCTATTAGTCCATGAACAAGGCAATTGTCAGTGTTTAGTTCAAATGTCTCTTTAACACAGTGGTTCCTACCTTCTGTAGATACAATATTTTCAAGAAAGAAATATGCTGTACAATGTCTTCTCACAAAGTATTTATAATGATGATCTGGCCAATAAACAGACCTTGCACAACATCAGACAGATACAAGGACTGGGGGGGGGAGCTTTTGACATCCTCAGAAGATCTACCAGAGAACAACACATACATTCAGGAAACAACACAGCAGAATACTTTACAGCAAGTGAAAACTCTTCATCTCCAATTCAAACATTTGTTGGAGAAGTATTATAGTTCATGTAACCCCTAGTTGTCAACTGGTAGCCAAATGAAACATGCACGTCCTGTCGTAACAGCCGCATATTTATTGCCTCATTAATGTGGCGCTGTTTGTCTTTCTATGAAAGGCAGTGATGCAGCTCTGGCAGTTGTTGTGCAACAGTAATAGGCTTCACTGTCATATATGACACATACTGTAGAACTGAGTACTCAGTCCTGATGGTTGACAGCTGGTAAATCTGCCACTACAAAAAGCTGTTCTGAACTTATCTGTAAGTAAGTCAGTACATTGTGTGAGTGTCACAATTATCTAAATCCACTTTTGATTTTAAACGCCACGATTTCTTTTTTCAACAAATGACAATGCCACATTAAGAGTCACTTGATGGCAGAAGGGTACTTTACAACAACAGTTTGACTTTATTAGTTTGCAAGGTACAATTGATTGCACCATGAGTTTAACGAGGTGTCCCAGAATGCACCATGAAGAGAAGTGACTTTGAGTGAATTAAGGCATCTTTTTATCTAGCACCATCATGGAGGGGAATCTATTTCGGAACGTTTATTTTCATTTCTGTTCATTTCTTTTTTCATAGTTCTCTTGATGGTACAATTCTGGGGGCGATCCTGAGCTGGTGAACTTATTATAGTTATTACTAGCAAATGATATATTATTAGCAAGTATAAATCCCCACTGATTATAGGCTTACTGGCCTATAGGTAAGGTACTGTAGTCACTAAGGTAGCCTAAGGATTATCCTAAGGATTCACTGTGCCACATGTATGTTTTAATATTAAAACATGATTTATAAAACCATGCCAACAATTATTAGGCTATTTTAATAGCTTAGTATTATATGGAAAAAAGGTATAGGCTTTAGGCCACCCTACACGTTACTGTAGGCCCATTTTAATATGCAACTTAATTTTATACAATATATGTGGTAGGGGGTCCCTGCTGTGTCTCTCTCAGTTAAGGAGTCCTTGGCTTTAAAATCATCGAAGACCCCTGGATTAGACCATTGATTATGAGTGAGTACAGTCAGGTGAGAATGGGTGGATCCATGCAATTAAAGTGGGCATAGGGTTACTGAATAGTAGGGCTCTATTTTACACTGTTGAAGAAGCAATACACGTACGTGAACAATGCATGTGAACAGTCGAGACAGAGGCTTCCTAACAGATTAACATCCCATATGGATTATTTTCTTTGTTTTGTACTTTGCAGAGGATGTTCTGTACCTTCAGAAAACACATTATAATTCAACACGGATCTCAACAGAAAAAACATAAGAAAAAAACAAATCTTTCTCAACATGATGTATGCTACCACTGATAAGAATTATTTGATTAGTATAATTACTTTTAGTTCCTGTAAGAAGCATTTGTATTACTCTCTTTGTTTAATGCTGGAATGTAAAACATTTCTCTTGCTCTGATTAAGAAGGATGAACAATGTTGACTGATGGTTTTTCTTTCAGTGAGTGCATTATACTGCATTGTGTTCTCAAAGAATTGTTTTGGTGTTCCATCTTTATTAAAAGATATGACTGAAAATAATATGATACTGCGGGCTAGAGCGAGAGAGAACATTCAGGATCCGAATGTTCAGATAAAGGAGATAATTTCATTTGTAGATGACAAAATAAATGAAAAATAGCGGCTTACATTAGGCTGTCTTTATGACACTGACACAGCGGTAGGTGAGGTTTAAGAAGGTTTATTGTCGGTCAATATGGAATTAAGGTGGAGTAGAGGGAAGAAGATGGCTGGCTGAGGCAGAGGGGCAATGGTGGATGGCAGACGGGTGGACAAGGGTGAGTGCATGGCGTGGGCAGGCTGAAGTTACCTGAGGGTTAGCTTGCAGGCAGATGATCCTGGCCAACACATTCTCACTCCCATCGCGTCAAATAGCGACGCTTAATCAAGTGCCTTTTGTGCTTGTAATCAGTACAAAAAGTCTCCTTTAGCGTCATATTTAGACACGCTTTGTCGGGACTCTTGGCGCCACTATACAACGCTCTAGGTCATTTCACTGACATGCGGCACAAGAATGGGATAGGACAGGACAGGACAGGACAGTTAGGTTTAGGAAAAGATCGTGGGTGGGGTTACAAAATGTACGTCTCAGTGACACACAGCACAAGTACAGGACACAAACACCTGTCTCCTGGGTGAAAGTTCTGTGTTCACTCATCCACCAACCCAACCAACCTCCTTATGCGGATATTCAGTCTTTCATACTACTCGCTATTGTTGTCGCTCTTAATACATCATCTTACAGCGCCGCGGTCGACCTGCTGCTCTGCCCGGTGCGTTCCATACAGACGCTAAAGGGGGATTTTTGCGTTATATCTGACGCTGAGAGCCACTGACCAAGTGTCAGTATTTTACAAGTTGGGAGTGAGAACAGGTTGTCCTGGCACACAGGGGAACAGACCGTTAAAATCAGGCTAGATAAAAGCATGGATATAGTTCTCTGAATTCACTAGACTAGAGGCATGAAGAGTGTGACTACCACAGTAGTTTAGACAACAATCTGGGGAAGAGTGGGAGAAGAGCCGCAGTAAATATAAAGGATAGGGAATGAGCTGATTAATGACAGGTGCTAATAGGCACTAATACCACACTGTTTAAATACTGTTACAAGTAAAACTGAGATGTAAAAGACAGATCAAGAAGCGAGTTGGGAGGGATGGAAGTAGTTGGCAGAGTTATGAAAAGTAGAATATGCTAAGGAAATGTAAACACACAAAGAATCAGTAAAGAAATCAGGGAGGTAAGGAGTGCTACAGTATTGAGAAATGGATCACTGCTGATTATGTGTAAGGAGTGCAACAAGGGAGAGCAATCAGAATGAATAAGTATTTTTTTTTAGTAGTTCTTCTGTTCTTATTATATTTTATTTTATTACTTATTTATTATTTCTAGCATATTTCTTGTTTTTTTCTGTATGTGTGTGAGTGAGTATGTGTGTCCTTGTAACTTGCTGCTTGTTACAAATTAGTTTCCCAATTTGGGAAATCTATCTATCTAGCTATCTAGATACCGTGCAATGTTCTCTGACTTGACAGGAAAGTGGACAGGGGAGTTGTCACAGAATTCCAGGTAGCGGTCATCTGTAAAAAAAAATAAAATAAAAAAAAACAGCAGATGAGCTTACACCTCATCTTGTACACGTAAGTATTTGCCTTACCCACAAACAGCTCAATTTAGAATATTTGACTCAATAACCCCTTTGACAGGACAGAGGGTCCACAAGTCCCGGGCTTATTTGTCTTGACAGGATTCCATGAATACAAATGGACTCTGTTCGCAATTAATCAACATTATCTTGTATGCCCTGTAGTTTTCACAGTATTGTCTTTGCTTTTTTTTTCAAAATTGCTGCTTCCAAAAGGACAAACATTATTTTCCCTCTCATCTCTATGTTTTTAGTGAATATTTTATTTGGAGGCAGCCCATTTCCTGTATATGAATATAGTATACAGCCTGCCATTTCACAGAGAGACGTGTCATGCTCAGTTTAATTGAAAATCTTAGTTTTCCTCTTCATTTGATTTAATATTGACTTTAACCACTATATATGTACTCTTTGTAATTTTCTGGAACAGAAAGAAATTATACGAAATGTGGGTGATAAGATTTAATGGAGAAGTTGGATCTGTTGGTAACAATTTAAAAACATTTAAACGTATAGTGCTTTGCTGCCCTCAAAGACTTTGTTATGGTGGTTTTCCATACACACGTGCTGGCTTGGCTCGGCATCAGCCCAGCACGGAAAGGATTTGCATCTCCATTATCACAAGGTCATCCACTTGAAGGTGTGTAATCAGTGTCGGTGACATGGCGCTATGTTAAAGTGCTCATATTATGCTCAGGTTCATAATTGTATTAAGAGGTTATATCAGGTTAGGTTTACACGGTTTCATTTGCAAAAAACACCATATTTTTGTACTGCACATTGCTGCAGCTCCTCTTTTCACCCTGTGTGTTGAGCTCCGGAGCTACAGAGTGAGGCATCACACATCTATTCCATCTTTGTTGGGAGTCACACATGCACAGTAGCTAGGTAAGGACTACTAGCCAGTCAGAAGCAGAGTATGAGGGCGTGCCATGCTAGCAGCTAGGCGAGCATTATAACGTGTGTTACAAAGTGATCACGTTTGTCTCTGAAGTAAAGGCTGGACTACAATAGAGCTGTTTGGAGCAGTTTGTGAAGAATCCCTTTGGGGTGGACTTTGGGCTTTTTCACTTTGTAAATCTATAACATGCACACAAAATATATATATAACACAATATAGGAAAGGGAAAAAGCCAAAAAGCATAATATGAGCACTTTAAAAATAACCTGCATGTGAAGTTCCCAGACATGGTAGCTGAATCCATCCATGAAGAAATTCAACAAGATTGAGCTAGCAAGGCAGTTTTCTGTTTATGTGTGTGGTATTTATTCAGTTGTAAAAATCCCACAATCTGCAAATAAGCATAATTGGACCAGTACTTGAAGGTGGGAGCATCCAGGATCTTCTAAAAGTCCTCCACTTCTCACCGCAGGTTACTGAAAAAGGCCATGGTCAGGAGAAGGAGCAATACTTATGGATGCAAACCGCTGTTAAACTACATAGAAGCCCATGAAGAAGCCTTGTTAAATGTTTCAGAGACGCTGGCAGAATCTACTTGACGGTCCTCCGGGTAAGTTGATATTATTAGGACTTTGTCGTCAAATAAATTACATTTATGTTTTCAGCATCATTACATACAATTTGCTTTATGTTACGTTCACGTTCTTGTAGAGCGATGCTAACTCTCGTTAAAGTCAGCCCTATAACATGGGCTTTGTATGTAATTGGCAGTCTGAAATGTTATTAAGCTCTGCTTAAACTGTTAGTGGGCCCGGTTGTAATGCTAGTGAATATATTTGGTATCATAAAATTAGATGATCTAAGGCAGTGGTTCCCAACCTTTTTTCCTTGGCGCCCCCCCCCTACTCATCTCTAAGAAAAGCTGAGCCCCCCCCCCCCCCCCATACAGATACAGAGGAGTTATCAGCACTTTTACGTTTCTCCGCCATGTTTCATTCATAAAATAGTGATGCCGTGGCGGCAGGAAAAACGAGGATGCTAGCAGCTAACAGCTAGCAGCTAACAGCTAGCAGCTGACCTGATGACAGCAGGGTCACAGCTTAAGAGGTCCCAGAGGTTTGGACTACTAAGTAGCCTGCCTACAATTTTAAGCGAGAACAAAAATATATAGTTTTTATACAGACTTTTGTATACATTATATATTCTAGTGTATTATCATGATTTGTTTAACGTGCTAATTTTTTTTTTTTACCTCAACCTCAAACAAGATAAAGACTTGCGCACCCCCTGTGATTTTTATTCTATATCTTGTGGTGAGAGAGACTCCTTTGAAAATGGCTTAACTTTAGAACCTTATTTTATATATCCCAGTTATGGACAAGCATGACATGGTTGGTATCAATGGATTTCTTATTTTGTCTAGTTTCAAATGATACCAGACATATTCACTAGCTCGCCTACAGGTTTAAGGAGTGCTTAATAACATTTAAGACTGCCCATTCCATACAAAGACCAGGCAAAGCACATGTTACAGGGCTGACTTCAACGAGCTAAGTTAGCATCGCTGTTCAAGCTGTAGGCTACAGACACGTGAACGTTAGCACGCTCCAAAAAGTAGTAAACTGCCACTGCTGCCAAAACAACACAAATCAAATTGTAAATGCACTGCAACAATGATGCTGAAAACATAAATGTAATTTATTTGACGACAAAGTCCTAATAATATCAACTTACCCGGAGTAACGTCAAGTAGTTTCTGCTAACCGTCTCTGAAAAAATGTACAAGACTTCTTCACGGGCTTCTATGTAGATTAACAGCGGTTGGCATCCATAACTATTGCATTACCGCCATCTACTGGAGAGTGCTGGGATCGTCACTTAACACCGCCATCTACTGGAGAGTGCTGGGATCGTCACTTAACACCGCCATCTACTGGAGAGTGCTGGGATCGTCACTTAACACCGCCATCTACTGGAGAGTGCTGGGATCGTCACGTAACACCGCCATCTCCTGGAGAGTGCTGGGATCGTCACTTAACACCGCCATCTACTGGAGAGTGCTGGGATCGTCACCGGAGACACAAATTGTTTAGTGGCAACAACGGCGCGGAAAAACATTCTCAAAAGTACCCACACAAAAGAAGTAGATTTACACATATATTTACATTGAAAAATACTAAGTTCATTTACAAATGATGAAATACGAGTTACAAAGTAGACACATGGACACAGATACTCTGCATTAATTTGTGAATTGTGTTTTACAAGTTGCAAATACTTATGAGACTGTTACCATACCCGTCTTCCATTTTCCATTGCAGATTTAGTAAGGCCTCATGCGTAAGGCGAGCGTGGCTAGTCGTCATAGCGACGCCTCAGGAAACTGCCGTGACCTAACGCGACACACACACACAACGCCGAAGGTGTGTTGTTTTTGATTCTCGGCATGTGGCTGTTGCCACCGTCTATATATGTCTATTGTTGCCACAGCCAGAAGAAAAAAAAACAAAACAACGCTGGCTAAACTATTTTAAAATGGCGGTTTTGTGATGATACATGATACAAATGAAGATATATATATATATATATATATATATATATATATATATATATATATATATATATATATATATATATATATATATATATATTTTTTTTTTTAAATGCATTAAACCATTCACTTTTGAGTGTGTTCACATTGTGGCGCTTTGCGGCATCCAGATAACATTATGGTTGTATTTTATATAATTTAACATGACAAAAAATCAATTGATTGATTGAGAAAAAATGTAATTGCACACAAATCTATACAGTATTTCTTGTGTCACATACACACAATTTTGCCAAAGCATGAAAATATATTTTCCTCCAAATATTCAGACTCAAAATTAAGTAAATCACATCACATCACAAGTTCACTATGATTTTCTTCATAGTAAATATAAAATATGAATATGCCATGATCTTATATCATCTTGATTATTTTATCATGTGATCTTATACCATTTCACGAACTGCCATGAGACTGGGCTGGACAGTCTCATGGCAGTTCGTGAAATGGTCACGTTATTGAATCTATTGATTCATGAACAGGACACGAATATGTCTTTTTTTCATGTAGTGATTACGAATTTTAATTTAATGGTAAGCATATTTCGTGATCACAGCACGACAATGTTAGGGAGTAGTATAAAAAGCCAAAGATCCGCGTAGGGAAGTTGGTCGGGGTGGTGGATGGGTCAAACAACACAGGGCTTTCACCCCGGAGAGCAGGATCGCGTCCCGCGTGTGACGGTTCCTTTCCCAGTTCTTTTTTTCCTAACCTCGTAACCTGTACACGAAATGAAATTCGTAACCTGTACACGAAATAAACAAGAAAACCATGACCTGTACACGTATCAATAAATAAAAATAACATGACCATTTCACGAACTGGCGTGAGACCGGGTTGGTAATTCACACATTTATCCGGTGTGTGACCACTATAGATGCTTGTTAGAAAACAAAAAAATTATTTCAGCAACTATACCTTTTTCTCCCTGCCCTGACATTACCCTTTTTATAATTTCTTGTGCCTCCCAGAATCTGTCCCATCATATTAGCAGCTTCATGTAAGAATCTTCGGCTAAAGCATATCGATGCTGAAGTGAACAAAGGACCCTTAACCCCGACCTTCCCATATGTGTCAGCTCCAACTTTGACATTTCTTTAAATTGTTGCAACCGTTCTGTCTCTTCCAGTTTCACAGTACACCTGAATCAATAGTCCACAAGCTTGGTGTGTTCCCTGGGCACCTAGAAGGAAATATAAAAACACCCTATTCAGAACACACACACAGACACACACACAAAGCACTATCTCAGTTGGAGCTCTCTTAGCAGTACCTGTCCCTTGTCTTCAGAACAATCTACTCACCAGAGTCAGTGGTTAATCATTCATGTAGAAGTGGACCATTTCAAAATGCTGAAATGTCAAGTGGATGTTATTGGAGCACTTATTGAAGGAATATCAGCAGCTGTCCCACAATTTCACATAAAAGGTCCATGACGCACTTGTTCTGGATTTTTCTCAGATTAGCCCTGCTTTAGAGTTGCACAATTCTTTAGTCTTGCTAATGCTATAAAGCATTTGACAATTTGTTATGCTGTCTCTGTATCATCATTTTCTTCAATGATTTAATTTAATGATTTAAATTAATTTGGATAACTAAAAAGTGCAATAAGATTTGTTATTTTGTTTGTGTGCGTTTCGAAAATGTCTTTTTTCCCGTTATCGTTGTGAAGTGGGTAGTCTATATCCACGACCTTCCACTTCCAGGATTGCTCCGGTGCTACACGAAAATCCGCCAGATGTCCTTCTTTTCGGCCAGATGTCCGTCATCTTGTACTTTCTCTGTGTTGTAATTTTAAACTCTGGTGGATTTATGAGGAATATGGTTAACTGCTCCTCAGATCTCTGCAGGGTAAATCCAGACAGCTAGCTAGACTATCTGTCCAATCTGAGTTCTCTGTTGCATGACTAAAACAACCTTTTGAACGTACACATTTTCCACCAAAACAAGTTCCTTCCTGAGGCTATTTTGCAGTGGCACCGGGGCTCAGTGCAGCAATTAGCGCTGCCATGATGATTGTAATTTGTTTAAAGAAATGTCAGTTAACCAGAGCACGTTTTTCTCCCATCCTGGAATGCTGTGTGAACTAGCCAGACCCTCCTCCACAGCGCTGTGGAGCAAGGTCTGGCAATGTGAGATTATGAAGTGGGTAATCTGCATGCACAGTAAATCCTGACCAGAGAAGCATCGCACCTCACTTTAGGGCACACAGTGAGAAAGGGAAAATAATTATACATTTTAATCAATATTCATGGCAAATATTAAGCTCTAATATTGGATACACCAGTGATGATAGAGGGCCTGTAATCTATGTAATAAACCTATATGCATTATTTGACTTCCTTAAAATACCCTGACTTAGGGCTGACCTGAACGATTAGAACCTTTGATGCCTTGATCTTTGCTATAGTAATCGATTTAAATCAGTATTCAAATGCTTAATACTACATGCAAATATTAGTGCTGGGCGGTATGATGAAAAACTGTGACCAGCTGAATTATTATAAGTAATGCTATATGTTTTATTCCTCTGTGACAGCCTGTCAGCCAAACGAACTGCAAAAGACAATGGCCCTGGGGCCGGAAACATGAATAGTTTTCCTATTCAAGAAGAAGGGCATTTTCTCACAGTCTGAAGAATATCACCAGCAGGGTGTTGATGTATGTAACAGTTACCATTGTGAAATGTGCCTTAAAGATATACTGTGTTGCCTACATACGAGAGAAGCAACGTCTTCATTTGGTGCCCCGTATTCTTGAGTCAGTTGGGGCGGCACATCTGTTTCAAACAGGGTTATAGTGCTATTTGTTTGAGTACCAGAGTGCACCTATGACATGCAAGTTTAGATACATAACTTAATTATAACTCTAAAATGAAAGGGTGATATACTGCCTTTTCATATTTACTTGTTAACAGTTAGCTATAGACTGAGAAAAAGTATCCTAAGTCACTGTGCCGCTCAAAGGCTACGGCCGGCAGCTACCAGTAACTTTTAAAGGTGCACTATGAGTTCCTGCATGGTCACTTCTGTTGACGTTCCAAGTATATTCCAAACAAAACCAAAGCAAGCTCGCTCCTCCCCCCATGTTTCCCCCACTAACTGTCACTATCCCCCACCTCCTCCTCCAACCATCTTGTCGGTGATTGGGTGGAACATGGTTTGTTGTATTTTGGTGCACAGCCTGTGCCCCTAGTGTTTGTTTGACGTTTACGACCCCTGTGTTGTCTCCTGAGACCAGGCTTTTTCACAGTGTTTTCAGGGGGCGGGCAGCTAGCGGATCAAGGAGAGATGCCTACGATTTGAGACAAAAATTAAATTGCGCTGAAAACATGCAGGAACTCATAGTGCACTTTTAAGGTGGAATGTTTTCTTGCATGTTCCTCAATGCATGAGTTGATGCCAATCAGAATCCTTCAGCGGAAACGCAATATTATACTGCAGCACATAACCACACATGCTTTAATCTGTTACAGTATGTGTGTGCCTATGCATGAAACACATGATTAATATTGAGCTCCGAGGCGGAGACATGCCCACTGATACTTGCCCAAGCCCTAGTATCTACTCATATTTCTGTCATACACACTGTTGAACTGATATGGATAAACATTCTTTTGATGTACCACTAGTCGTTTAACTATGTGTGAAGAAATGCTGTGTGTGTGTGTGTGTGTGTGTGTGTGTGTGTGTGTGTGTGTGTGTGTGTCAGAGAGAGTTGAGGACCTGCTTTGCTACATTGGTCCCAGCAGGGACAGCTGCAAAGTAACCATTAAAGGAGCATTTCTTCTCTGCCTGTCCAGTGATAGTATTTCTCCACACTGAGACTGGATCATTAGCAGTGAAGACACAATCTTAACTGCCGCCTCTAACACAATCTGATATTGCCTACTGTAGTGAAGTCTCCAGCTGTTGCCTAACATTATTTCTTTGCACTTTTGTGTCTTGGGTGAGAGAGAAGGAAAGAGAGAAGGCGGATGCACAGTGCTTGTGTGTGTGTGTGTGTGTGTGAGAAATGCTATATTTAATATAAATCAATAATGACGTAATGTGTTGATGTTCACGTTACTGTTTATTGTGAACTGTCTGAATATTTGGAGGAAAATGCGTTTTAATGCTTTGGCAAAATTGTTAGTGAATTTTCTTAATGCCAATAAAGCTCTATGAATACACACTCACACACACACACACTCACAAACACACACACACACAACAACAACAAATACTATATATATATATATATATATATATATATATATATATATATATATATATATATATATATATATATATAAAATAACCTTAATGTGTTAATTTTTATATTTTTTTATTTTGTTCTGTGAATATTCGGACACATTGTATTTTAATGCTTTGGCAACATGGTTATTGAATCTTCCATGCCAATAACGCTCTTTAAATTGAATTGAGTAAGTTCTGGATATCAAAGGTACAAAAATAAAATAATAATAATAATAAAAAAGAAATATGTCAAGTGTACTTGAAATTAAATGGCCATGATTTTCTATGTATTGGTCCTTCGCGTTATTTTTGGTTTCCAAGGTAAAACATGAATTGATAAAGCAACAACGGCTGCACTCCCTGAAAGGCTGTTCGTCAGAGCAGCAGCTCTAACAGCGAGCACGCCTCCTGTCGTGGCGAATATAAAAAGCTGCTCTGCTCCGACTTTCGGAGACTGAACCCATTTTTTCCTCAGGCTGATGAAGATGTGAATATGTTCACTCAGTGCAACCAACCATACTTTGTGTGTACATGTTTTCACATATAGTGACATCATGGATTTAAACTTCACGCTCTCAGGGCGCGACTTGGTCAGCTTGGGTGCGAGACTCTTTGGGAATAACTCACTGTTTCCGTTTAAAAACAACACCACCGATTCCAAAACGGATGACGAAGACTTGGAAGTCAACACGGACGTTTACTCCAGGGTGATAATCACTGTCATCTACGCTGCGCTGTTCGCCGTGGGCACTCTGGGGAACTCCATCACCCTGTACACCCTGCTGACCAAAAAGACCCTGCAGAACCTCCAGAGCACGGTGCATTACCACCTGGCCAGCCTCGCCGTCTCCGACCTGCTCATCCTCGTCCTCTCTATGCCCATCGAGCTCTACAACTTCATCTGGTTCCACCACCCGTGGGTGTTCGGGGACGCGGTGTGCAGGGGTTACTACTTCCTCCGGGATAGCTGCTCGTACGCCACGGCGCTCAACATCACCAGCCTGAGCGTGGAGCGCTACATGGCCATCTGCCACCCGTTCAAAGCCAAGAGCATCATGTCCCGCAGCCGCACCAAGAAGCTCATCAGCGCCATGTGGCTCGCGTCCTTCGCGCTCGCCATGCCGATGCCCTTCGTCATGGGCCAGGTGATGCGTAAAGGCGAGAAGATATGCACCACGATCGTCTCTCCTGTCACCATTAAGACTGTGCTGCAGGTGGGTGTCGGGGAAGTGTCTTGTCGCTGGTTTGTGTGTTGGCTTTGCAGATGTATCCACAGTTGGTCTTTACGCACCGGGGGGCTCGGGTTGGTTTGTTTCGTTAATCTCGAACAACATCAACACACTGTAAAAGAAGGAAGAAAAAGGACAACAAATCTGATAAAAACACAAAAATAAAACAAAATCATATACAAATCCATCAAAAAACAAAAAGAATGAGTTTGAGGAGCAGGCAGAAGCATAATGCTTATAACGTACTGGGCCTACTTTACAATATCAACATTATTCGAGAAAAAACAAAAACAAATAGATATAGCATACATACTTTTAACAATCAGAACTTAAACTACATACAACTATACACTGTGTGTACATTCCCATTCATATATTCAGGTCACCTTTCTGTTTTTGTCAAGTATTGTTTTCTTAAATCTATTTTTGAACAGTTTATTATTATTATAGAGTATATATAGAGTATAGAGTATATAGAGTTAAAGGTGTTATATTAACATCACTCTGGTAGGGCTGCACGTTATGAGAAAAATATGCGATATGCGATAACTTTATTGAATATCGCAATAACAATATTACTTGTGATAAATAAACAGATATTAAAGTGTTTTCCATTATGCATTTCTGCAGCTTATTTTTTTAAATATTTTTTCAGCCATTTTTAGGCATTTAATTCAATAGGGCAGATGAAGACATGAAAAGGGAGAGAGAGGGGGATTGACACGCAGCAAAGGGCCGCAGATCGGAGTCGAACCCGCGGCCGCTGTGTCGAGGAGTAAACCTCTATATATGTGCGCCTGGCCACCAACCGAGCCAACCCGGCCACTGCTTTCAGTAATTTAAAATACAACAAATTGCTCGTTGAATTTAAAATAAATGAAAGTAAAATAATTTCCAACTTTCTTGATTAAACATTGAATTAAATATATAAAAGACGCCAGTGAAAAAAGAATGATTTTAAAGTGCAGTTTTATTTTTTTTTTAAAGATTATATTTGGGCATTTTTAGGCCTTTATTGACAGGACAGCTGAAGACATGAAAGGGGAAATGACGTGCAGCAAAGGGCCGCAGGTCAGAGTCAAACCCGGCCCCGCTGCATGGAGGAGTAAACCTCTATATATGGGCGCCCACTCTACCAACTGAGCAATCCGGGCGCCCTAAAGTGCAGTTTTCTACTGATATTTTCTTTCAACTAACACAAAAAATCTCGGAGTGGCGTTCGTGGTGTGTCGCAGCTCTTTTGCGATGTGTTTATTGCGCCAGTTGATATCGCGATGATGATAAAAAAATATGTTGTGCAGCCCTACACTCTGGTGTCCCCAGCCACATTCATGAGGTGGTAGTTGTTGCTTTCTTTAGTGTGTACTTCTGTGTGCCATAGCGCTTGACAATCTTCATAATGCTTCTCCAAAATCCCTATTGGTTTCCACTGAAAACTACAAAAAGGGACTATATCAGAGCCTACAGAAAACGAAGTATGATGTTATTAAACTATAGGTTTTAATTCAGTATATAAAAAAAGAAATGTAGCCACATGGTTGTCAGTAATTCCACGTCACTGCAGGTTCATTTCTGCCAGGAAATGAACAAGTCAGACGCACCTCAGCAACAGGATGCTTATTTCTGCTTAATTGATCAAACCTTGAACGTACAGGAAATAATCACATCCTTGTTTCTTAATATCTGAAAAACAATTGTTGAGCAGCATAAACAGCTACAAAAAAAGATGAGCGAACTGAAAGCAGCATGTAGGGTGCTACAGGTGCAGCCTGTTCTCATGAACCATGCGTTCAAAAAGCTACGAAAAGTTAAGCGCTGTAATTCGTAAGCATTCTACGTATACATTGACGGCCGCTGTATAAGAATGCGGCTGGCCACGTAGGGAGGTGGTTGGGTTGGATGGGTGAGCGTTAACATACAGGACTTAAGCCAGAGAGCAGAGTTCGCTTCCCCGAAAAAAACTAAAGTCTTCCACCCAGGAAATGCATGTTCCTTGGGAGTGTTTTAATCCAAACCACGATCTTTTTCCTAATATTAAAGGTGCACTATGAGTTCCTGCATGGTCACTTCTGTTGACGTTCCAAGTAAATTTCAAACAAAACGGAGAAATCTCGCCCCTCCCTGACTTAGTGACTTAACTGTCACTAACCCCCACCCCTCCCCCAACCATCTTGTCGGTGATTGGCTGGAGTGGTTTGTTGTATTTTGGTGCACAGCCTGTGCCTCTAGTGTTTGTTTGACGTTTACGACCCCTGTGTTGTCTCCTGAGACCGGGCTTTTTCACAGTGTTTTCAGGAGGCAGGCAGCTAGCGGATCAAGGAGAGATGCCTACGATTTGAGACAAAAATGAAATTGCGCTGAAACTAGAAATCCTAAAGTCTGCAATGCCCAGCTGAGGGTGCATCTAGCAAAAGTAATATACAGAAATAAATGTCTAAATCAACAATTAACAAAAACATACACATACAATGAATATCTTTTCATGACAATTCATTACATGTTTACACTTTCCACAACAATTCTCTCCCTCTTTCTCACACACACACACACACACACACACACACACACACACACACACACACACACACACACACACACACACACACACACATAGAATAGAAGAATAGCCTCTTTAGAACATATGAGCATGAGCAATACAAAGCTTGCCCTCTACCCACCACTGCTGATATTTCAATCAACATTCAAGCTGTGGTATAGGAAATTTATGTTTGGCATTGTTGGAAAAACATTCCATATTAATGTTTTGAAGGTGGTGGAAATGCAGCAATTTTTTAAAGTGAAGTGAACAAAGTGAGCATGCACGTCAGTGTTTCTTTTCTGTGCTGTCCCTCCTTCACTACAAGCAGTTAGTTGCTGGGGAATTATGTATTTATGATAACAATCAGTTTGTTTGACTATTTGTGTGTCTTTCCACTAAACGGCAGACAGACCATTTACTGCAAAACCTGCGTTAAGGGTTTGAAACAGAATTGTGTGTTTGGTAAAACATTTTACAGGACAAAGAGAGCACACACGTTTGTGTTTATTTGCTGTGCTTGTACTTCAGAGTAACAATCAGCTAACAACACAGTTGTGCTGCTAAGGAAAACATATGAGCAAGCTATAAAGGGCACATGGTTCTCTATGTCTATTTACTTTGTTTGTGTCATGGTTGAATTGTATTTCTGCCCTACATTTTAGAGCCGTGGTCAAACCATCTACGCTTCATAGAGCCACGAGTGTGCTATCTCAGCTTAAAAATCAATTGTGCATTCAGGTGCACCTCGTAAACTCTGAAGTCTATATAAAAAAAAATATTACATGAGCTCACTTTGGAGAACAATTAATTGTATCTTCAACAAACAGGTAGGGAATGAGTCCTTACCCCAAGTGAAGGAGTTTAAATACCTTGGGGTCTTGTTCGCGAGTGAGGGGACAATAGAGCGGGAGATTGGTCGGAGAATCGGCGCAGCGGGTGCGGTATTACATTCAATTTATCGCACCGTTGTGACAAAAAGAGAGCTGAGCCAGAAGGCAAGGCTCTCAATCTACCAGTCAGTTTTTGTTCCTACCCTCACCTATGGTCAAGAAGGCTGGGTCATGACTGAAAGAACAAGATCCAGGGTACAAGCGGCCGAAATGGGTTTCCTCAGGAGGGTGGCCGGCGTCTCCCTTAGAGATAGGGTGAGAAGCTCAGTCATCCGTGAGGAGCTCAGAGTAGAGCCGCTGCTCCTTCGCGTCGAAAGGAGCCAGTTGAGGTGGTTCGGGCATCTGGTAAGGATGTCCCCTGGGCGCCTCCCTAGGGAGGTGTTCCAGGCATGTCCAGCTGGGAGGAGGCCTCGGGGAAGACCCAGGACTAGGTGGAGGGATTATATCTCCAAGCTCATCAGACCAGACTTGAGCCTGTATACCATCCTCAGAAATGAGCACTAAGAATAATGTGCACATCAAAGCCCTCTCAGCCTTTTTTGTCTTCAAGTAGGTGTCTTGATTATCAAGTGCACCATCTGCGGATTGGTTTATTTGTTCACAGCTCTTTAAAAAGAACCATTCTCCCTTCTTTTAATGAGATACTTGCATACAATTAACCATTTCACACTTATTCCACACGTAGCTCTTGCCTCCCTGGACCTCCTATTTCATGTACTTCCCAACTTAAGTTTAGTTTACCATGGATCCAAGGTTTGACATTCTCTGCCTTTTACTTTTTATTTTATTGTTTTCACAGCAGTTTAAAAGAGCCCTGAAATTACTTATTTTAATTAACCGATATTTTCCATATGGACTGCCTAGACAAGTTGGGTCCAACCAATATTTTCAATTTAGTCATTCAAGTCTAAAGGCCTATTATGATTATCCCTTGTTTTCAGATTGGTGTTTATGGCAAGCATAATTGTCAATGTTTATATTTTTTAACTATTTCTAAAATTATTGGTACATACAAATTGGGTATATAAAATTGCCATAATTATTTCGTGTAATATGCTGCCTGGGGAATGCCACTTTTTAACCCTTGTGTTGTCTTCCTTTTTGTGACGCCTTTTTTCACAATTTGTTTTTGCTTTTTCCAACGTTTTACATTTTTAAATTTTTCTGCTACACATTTTCAGTGCTTTTTTCTACGTCCAATATTTTCTGATATAAAACAAAAATTTTAAACAGGCCAATGTGACCCGAAGTCAACACAAGGGTTAAGCCTCTGGAGTTTTTTATTTGCAATTCGACTTCACATTCTCTTGCAAATTGCATATTGTATCTTTTTTATGTGTGTAAAGAAACAAATCAAGCATTTTTTTATAATTTAATGTTGAAATCATATTAATATTCTATTGATTGGCATAGGCATTTTTTACAGTCTATGCTGCAGACATATAAACACCTGGCAAAGTGCTCAAAACCGCCTTTGTAGTAATTTCCCGCTACACTAATGTCTCTAATGACACACACACACACACAAACACACACACACCGACTCATAAGTTGAAAACAATAGCGTCGCTGTCACGGCAAACAATCTTTCATCATAATCACATAGTCCACCGTTAGGGAGGCATGCGGCTTAATGTAAATTAAGGAGCCAGTAAGTTATCAGCAAGTGTCTAAGTGAGAAACAAAGAGAGGGACACACACACACACACACACACACACACACACACACACATACTTGTTCCATACTCTGGGCAGAGCAGCCCCCTCTAACATAAACACAAAAAGGCTATTTCTCAAGTTTCTCCCCACTGCTCCCCAAGATAAATTGTGTTGCTTGGGAGGTCGCAGTTTGTATAATTGATTAGGCCGATCTGCCTGGCTTTGTTTACAATGCACAAACTTGGCATTGACTCTGAATCCGAGGTGTTTTGGTGATTTAGGTAGTGAGAGCATTGGAAACGATCAGTTGATGTGTTTTGGGGATGCACTGTTACTACGGTGAACCTTTACAGACACTTGGCATGAGACAAAAGCAAAAGGAAATGTGACATCAACTTCTGTGTATCTAATGTAATCATTACACTTGTCACCATCATCACTTTCATCTGCTGTGTTTGGCTTTACTTTCTTATTATTACAGTACATCACACTGATATTTTCCCATCTGTTTGTCTTGTCTTTTGATTGTCTTTTCATGTCTTGTCTTTTGTTGGTGTTGATATGCCTCCTCTATTCATCACTCCTGCATGACAGCAACTAACCGAAGCAGTGCCAAGGCTAACCATTTTTATCTTCCGATGTTTTGAGGCTATTGGCATTCGTGAGCCAGCTAGGTTCCAGCAAATACTCAGTGTCAGCGAAGAAACATTTTCCCACAAAAGGTCTTACCCTATAGAAATCACACAAGAGTTTCTGTTATTTTTTTCACGTGATGTAAAAAGCAGAACAATAAATATGTTGGGACAGTCGAGGCTGGGAACATTATGTGACGCACGCTGAAAGGGAAGAAAGCATTACATTGCTCCCAAACCTTTTTATAAATGTGCATGTTTGTGAATTAATTGCGCAGTGCACATGTATATGACAGATGCAGTATAAGCTGGTTCAGTCGGCGTCCTGCTGCTACGGAGGATCCCCAAACACTTTACCTGTTTTGACAACAGTTAGTGACACTGATGGGAGAGAAGGTGTGTGTGTGTTTATGTGTGTGTGTGTGTGTGTGTCTGTGTGTGCGTGCGTGCGTGTGTGAGCACAAAGTGCTGGGGGTAGGAGTTAAATTCCACCTGCAGTTTCATTTAACTGCAGTGCCGTGAGTAAAACTGTCTTCTAAATGGCAAATATAAATATTGCAGAACATCTGAAAACTATTTAACTTTTTTAAAACCTTCAAAGGCAGATTTAAAAATGTTGCCAGTTTAACGTTATAACCCTAAAGGTCTCAGAAATACATCAGAAGAGCTTATTGGTCAATAATTAAGATTTTGTCCATCATGCCATGAGCAACTGTGATGTGATGCTGCGCACAAAGCAAGTAGAAGTCTTGCTGCAAGAGTTTATCGGTGTTTTTTGCCCCAAACGGCTCCTCCCAGGCAGCGCTGCCTGGAAGGCACTAGGATTAGGCACTGGTTATGGTTATGGTTAGGGTTAAGGTTAGGGTTAGGTGCCTTGAAGGCAGCTGTCGCAGCACTGCCTGGAAGGCACTAGGATTAGGCACTGGTTATGGTTATGGTTAGGGTTAAGGTTAGGGTTAAGGTTAGGGTTAAGTGCCTTGAAGGCAGCGATCGCAGCACTGCCTGGAAGGAGCCGTTGGGGGCAAAAAACACCATTGAGCGCTGCAAGTCGAGCTGCTCGCTGTGGCGACTCCTTCTTGTTCTATTACTTCATAATATATATATATATATATATATATATATATATATATATATATATATATATATATATATATATATATATATGCAAAAAAGATCCCCTGTTGTCAAATGTCAAAAATGACCGTTGGTTTGGGTGGCATTTTTTATGATTTATAACAATTGCAGACAATGTTAAAGTGTGTGACAAACACATTAGCTGTGGCTGCTTCACAACAACAGCCATCCGATGTTTTGCCAATTAAATGCTTTAAAGCTTTAGTGCGTAACTTTTTGATATTAATACACGTCCATTACATTCAAGACATTGCAAAATGAGTTGCTACAAAGCTAATTAAGACTATCAGCTCCACACAACTCTCATGGGGGCGGCCTCTAGCTCACCCAGTAAGAGAGTTCTGCAGCAGCGCGGGTTTGAATCTGACCTGCTCCCCTTTGCTGCGTGTCTATCCACTGTCACTTGTAATAAAAGGAAACCCCCCCCCTGAAAAAAAATGTTCATGGTGATTGAGTTGCATTGCTATTGCATTGCTATTTTTCATTCATTGTTGAAATGGAGGCTCACACTGGTGTCCTGGTGTTTCTGCAGGTACCCGGAGGACTGGGTAGGGAAATACCCCTGGATTACTGCAGTTTTACGTGATTTTTTTACGTGATTTTGTATTTGTATTTTCGGGTTTACATGACAGACAGTTGAATTCCTGAATAAAAATAATAAATAATTTTGGTGCGCAGTTTTGAAATTTATGTTACCCCCCCTGTCTCGTTCGTCCGTCCCGAATTTTACCCATTCTCATCTGGTCACCCTAAATGCAACAATCATGAAATCAAAAGGGCAAGCAGTGAGGGTAAGCAGTAACTTCTTTCTAACCAAGCAGTCCCTCATTCGTTGGTACCTGCTGGCCTTTTCCCAATTCGTTTTAGCTGAATGTCACAATTCCTCTGAGTTGATTGGAGGTTTATTCAGATCACCTGTTGCGCAAAGTGTGTTGACTGGTTCCTAAATTAGAATTGAGAACAGCTTGGGGCATTTCCCCTCTTGGCCAATCAGGGTGTGACGACGCCCTTTCTTTAGGGCTTAACACTGGTGGGGAATTGCACAAGCTAAGTTTGATGCCAGATTTTGCAGGTGCTTTTATAAAATAATATAAAGTTGCAATGTCTTTGCGGGAGACAGTGAAAATTGCAATCTGAATTCGTTAAAAATACAATAATTGTTTTTTTCAAGGAGATTAAAACTACTCTGGGGTGTTCCTAGTAACCTTTCCAAAAAGGCTTAGGATGCTGCAAATGCTGGTATAATATGAATATGGCTGGTGTATTTATAAGATTGGTTGAATTTGCGTGAAGTGTTGGGATCACGACATCGCAAATTCCTAGATGGACAGATTAACTGCTAAAATAGGTTTTGCATTAACATCTGTCCTGAGTGATCTGATCTCAAGCGGGCCACACGCGTTGAGTATGCATTGAGATCGCTCTGATTGCTCAGAACACATTCGGAGGTGTGTGCAGTGTGTATGGGAATGTGCCCTGGACCACATTAAGAACCGCCTAGTCTATATCAACGACGTTTTATTTCTGGGATTGTTTAGGTGCCGCCGGAAATTCCGCCAAATGTCCCTCATTTCGGCCGGATGTCTGTTAGCCTTGACTTTCTTTGCGTTAACATTTTAAACTCTGGTGGATTCATGATGGTTGACTTCATATGGTTAACTGCTCCTCAGATCTGTTGCACGACTAGAACAACCTTTGAACGTACACATGTTCCACCAAAACAAGTTCCTTCCTGAGTTTTTTTTTTTTTTTTTCTCCGCAATGTGAGAGGCTGAAGGACTTAATGAGCAAGAGAGGATTTGTATTTAATTCCTTAACTTACTGCAGTTTAACAGTAAGCTCAAGATATTTCTACTACATTTAAATTGTACATGCTGTGTGTTTACCTTGGTCTGTGAACTTGTTTGCAGTTGTTGCACTGAGTGGTCTCCTGCTGTTCAGTATAGTCTCTGCTTGGGTTGTACAGGGTCATGCTGTTTGCATAGCAGTAAGAGTTAGAACTGCAAAGCTGACTGATTCATCCAAGTCAAGTCAACTGTATTGTAAATTCTCTCAAAATACCAGACATGCAGATGAATAAAAAAAAATACGTTTCTCTCCGACCCACAGTGCAATAAGTACAAAATATATGGGGGGGAATTCAGAGTCCAGAGTTCTTGGTGGAAAAGTGGAGGGGAGATAGGGGAGGGTGTTGAGCTTCCTGACAGCCTAGTAGAGCAGGCTCTGAGGTTCCGGTACCTTCTCCCAGATGGCAGGAGGCTGAAGAGGCTGTGTGGGGGGAGGGCTGGTTGTTCTGCGGCTGAGGTGGGTTTGGTTAATGCCCAGGAGTGAGGGGAGTGGGACACTAATGATCCGCCCAGCAGCCTTCACTATGCGCTGCAGGGTCTTGCGTTTGGAGGCGGTACAGCTCACGGCCCACACAGTGATGCAGCTGGTCAGGATGCTCTCGATGGTGCCCTGGTAGAAGGCGCGTATGATGGGTGGGGGCTCTCGCTCTCTTTAGCTTGCGGAGAGAATAACTTAAAGAATTATGTTTATCGATAAAAAGTCAGGGGCTCACCAAAGTCATTATAATTCCTCCGGAGTGAAGGGTCCATAGATGGGATGGGACCCTTCAGACCAAGGGCCCTATAGTGCAGCTACACTTACTGCACTGCCCATAATTCCCTCAATTAGTTTACACACTGTTCTTTGAGTCATATACTTGCACACACACACACACACACACACACACACACGCGCACACACACACACACACACACACACACACACACACACACACACACACACACACACACACAGTAACCATACACTAACTATAAACCCAGCCCTACATCATATCGCCACAAATACATTATACAGTAATCCACATGCCCCTTAGCACTCAAAATACCAACCATTAAAAAACCAGGCTGACTCCAGAACTCACTTCTGCTGATTTCAAATATTCTCCCCTAGAAATTCAGAATTTAGTCTAGAGATTGACACCACATCCCTCCAGCAACTCTGCAGGTAAAATAGCAACTTGTGTGTGTGTGTGTGTGTGTGTGTGTGTGTGTGTGTGTGTGTGTCAAAACCCACCTGTTCACCACAGCCTATGGACTCTATGAAATTCTGTTTTTACTGGCAAACATTGCTACCGCTAACCCATTTTTAATTTAATTTAGTTTTGTTGTTTGTGTGTTACTTTTACTGGCTTCATGTAAAACGTCCTTGGGTCCCTTGAAAGATGCTATTAAAATCCAAGCAATTATTAACATTAATAATATTCAAATACAATCATAGCATTTAAACACGGTGTTATAATACCAGCTGTTATTAATATTTTTATTAGCCCTAACACCAGTCCACACGACTAAATCATGTGCCTTAACCCTTGTGTTGACTTCGGGTCACATTGGCCCGTTTTTAATTTTTGTTTCATATCAGAAAATATTGGACGTAGAAATAAGCGCTGAAAATGTGTAGAAGAAAAATGTAAAAATTTAAAACGTTGGAAAAAGCAAAAACAAATTGTAAAAAAAGGCGTCACAAATGTCAGAAAAACCTTTTTTCAAGGTTGAAACGAAGACGACACAAAGGTTAAATCATGGCACATAATTTAAGAATTTAGATAGCACAAATGTCAAATCCATCTCTGTCCATGATGGCACATACTGACACCAATGGGCTGCATAATAACAGATTTTTACACAGCAGATACATTGCATTTAGGAAGTGTTCAGACCACTGTAGTTTAAAGGTCCCATATTGTAAAAAGTGAGATTTTCATGTCTTGCTTAATTGTGAAGCAGGTCGAGGTGCTGTATGAATACTGTTAAGTATCAAAACGCTCAATCCACAGAGAAATGCACAGAGCCCGTATTCAGAAATAGTGCATTTAAACGAGCCGTCAGGACTTCAGTATGATTGTGATGTCACAACTACTGTAGGTAGAAAGTGCTGCTACAGTGCCGTTAGAGTCATTCCACGGCTGCAATGACAGTGCAGAGTCTCCGAGAGCGAAGATGCAGAAGACCCGGAAACACTGACCAATCAGAGCAGACTGGGCATTATTAGGATTGGGGCTTAAAAAGACAGGCGCTAAAATGGAGTGTTTCAGACGCAGGTATATTCAGACAAACAGTATTGAAAAAATGTGTTTTTTGAACATTTAAGCATGCAAACATGTTCTAGTAGAAAACCAAACTAAATATAACTGGAACTGTGCACTTTGACCATTGTGTCATGAAAAAGCAGGGAATTTGATCTTTTGGAATTGGACGTCAAAGCTCAACACATAAACTAGCTAGCTAAGTGGGATAACAAATTTGGTGCATTCTGTGTCTCCCCTTAAAATCACAAACATTTAGTGTAGTCTTTTAAAAACCTTAGATATTAAGCAATCTTAGTTCTTAACTTAAACTGCTTAATTAAAAGAGACAATGATTAAAAAAACGTTCATAATCAATTTGACTTTAGCTTAAATTGAACTGGAAGAGTTGCACAATCTTTCTGATTTGTGCCAAAACCAATCCCTCTTTTTTGTCATGGGGTAAAACTCAGTGTTGTCTTATGTGTAAAACTGTCATTTAAGCATCCTTCTTGGCTTTCTTCCTGTTTGGTTTTTCCTCTTTAAAAGAAACCAGTCCAGACCTCGTAGGATCACAGGCAGAACAGAGTCTCTGTTATGTATACATGCTCAAAGCCTCAGTAGCTGAACTCAAAGTGATACCTTGAGCTTCAGCCTCACAGACAAAATGTCTACCAGTGCATCCAAGTAATGTGCTGCCTTGATCCCCTGCATGTGTTATATATATATATATATATATATATATATATATATATATATATATATATATATATATATATATATAGTATTTCAGCTGTGTTCTTCCAATGGTGAAAAAAAGCATCCACAAACTCAAATGTTTGCAAAAATCGATTTGGAAATAAACGCAGCGGCCTGCTGCAAAAAGTTGAGACGGATTCAACTTTTGGAGTAACGCAACCAGACGTCACCCTGCGGTTTCCACTCATGTAACCGGTGATCAGACTTGTCAGTCCGTTCAGAGGAGGTGTGATTAGCTTCGTAACATTGATTAGCTTCGGCGCGAGTACCGACTCTAGAAGCATAGTGAGAGAAACAAAGTGTCTCATCTTCTTCTTTTTGACCACGATAGGAAATATGTAGCAAGAAAAGTTAACCCTCTCCTTGATTTCATGTTGTTTATGGAGAAGGAGAACCTAGGAATGAGTAGAGGGTAATGCAACGCTACCGAGCTACGGCCAAGCGGACCAATCACAATAGTTGCGGTCTACGTTGCAGCGAGGTGTAGTTACCTTTTTTTAGAGGTGCACGTCAGGATATGGCTGGTCTGTTTCTATACTTACCTACATAGGTACCCGGTAGGTACCCACGGCGTTGATTTGACACAGGACCATAAACTGGCCTTAAGCATTAGCACCAGTAACCACCAAA
This sequence comes from Zingel zingel, assembly GCA_023566125.1. Taxonomy (NCBI): domain Eukaryota; kingdom Metazoa; phylum Chordata; class Actinopteri; order Perciformes; family Percidae; genus Zingel; species Zingel zingel. The sequence continues at coordinate 6,217,182 of CM042318.1, forward strand.
TCAACTAATAAGTCTATAGTATATCTGAGTTATCTGGTAGAAAATATGTGATGGTAAGGGGAGAGGGCAGATTTGCATATGGTTATAGTCATTACATTTAAAATTGTTCACAATTAGTATTGTAAGTGCATGATGACATATCTGCAAATTGCAGGTGAAAGCATGTTTGGGTTCTGTTTTGTGGATCTTAGAGATGACACAAGAGAAAAGCCAGATGCAATTGTTTCTGCGTGAGATTATAAAACACCACATGACACATGGCATGTAGCCTGTACAGAGACCTTCGTCTAAACAATGTCACCATGATGCAAATATTTGGATTATTCCCTGCTGAAAGTGAAACAGAAACATGGCAATTATGAAAGCAGTGTGCCGTAGGAAAAGATAAACAGGCTCTCTATCTAGCTCAAACACTCGCTACACGGAATTCAGTTATTTCAGGGTCACGAATATTTTCTTCCCATTTCATATAGAAAAGGATATAAATAAAGGCATGCTTTTTTTATTGGGTATCAATGTTCAACTATTATCTGGACATTTTTTCTTTGTAATTTCCTAGATTTTGTGTCATTCTCTTTGTGTAAAGATCAAGTAAAAAAGTATTACGGATAGTTATTTTTTTTTAAATTTCAATGTGTTTAAGCTAGAAAATTGAAAATGCGAGAGTTCTAAAAATTTTCTGTTGGATCCACTTTACTCTTGTTTTTAAAGAGAATCAGCCATTGCTGATGTACATATTTTGCTTGAGCGAGAAAGCGACATCCTGCGGTTACTATAGCTTAACTGGGCTAAAATCCGTGTAAACACAGCAGACTTTGTAAGGAAGTGAATGAGACAAATGTTCTTGAGTGAAGTCAGTGGTACTGTAATTAATGTAATGTTGTTCCTTCAGCCATTTGGGGATAAATTGGCCTTCTGGTCTCCGTTATCTGTTCCAGTTTGATAGAAAGGTGAACAGCGGTGTTGAGAAGTACAGTTGTTTCATTCCATTGTATGAGGAAGACCATGGAAATATTGTATAAAAATTATCAGCAAGGATATAAAATATTCCTGAGGAATGCACAGAATGTCCTTCAAGCAAAATTAAAAATTGTATTATTGTGCAATGTCAGACCAATGTGACTGAGAAAATGCGTGGTTACAGATGAAATGACACACAGCATGATGTTCTGGTAAACAACATCAGTCATTTACAACATACTTTAACTGAATCTGACTTTAGAGGTAGAAAACAGAATTATACTTTTGGACTGAATTTTCTGCCAAGCTACATTTCTATGGCAGATAAAACTAGTACAATGAGGCAAAAGGCAGAGTGTGTGTTTGTGTGTTACCAATGTTGGTTTCTTTATTTTCTTTGTTCAGATACCTAGTCAGGCTGAAGTGTGACATGATACATAATCCATGGTTCTGCTGCACTGCTAGCGTAGGGTGGACAATTTTGTAAAAAAGGACTGCCAGGTATTCAGAAAGTAGATGGTGACCATGAGGCTACACAGAGCACCACAACTATCGAAAATAAATACAAGAAAATATACGGTGGTGACCACAATTCCGTCTAAAGAGCCTGATTCGGCTGCCAGTTGTCATCTGGCCGACCATCCTTTCACAGAGAACTAACTCTCTCTCTCTCTCTCTCTCTCTCTCTCTCTCTCTCTCTCTCTCTCTCTCTCTCTCTCTCTCTCTCCCCTTCACGGTGACACTGCTGATCTCAATTCCTTTCAATTCAAAAGGGTGTTATTGGCATGGGATACAGACATTTACATTGCCAAAGCAAGTGTGATATTGAAAATATTTGTATCTACAAAAGTGGGGGGCCGTGCAGAAAAGGTTTAGGGACCACTGGACGAGATAATCATCAGAGGATTGAGTCCATGAGTCCGTGCGTGTGCTGGAAAAAGGCCAGCTCTAGCCTTCGCCTCGTGCCTCAAAAAGTATTCACAGACCATTCAAGGCTAACTCTAGCTGATAGATAAATATTAACGCTACCCATACGGACAGCTCGCAGGCATGAAAGCAAGTCGGTTAACACGGACCAAACATCCACCGTCTCCCGTGAGTTGTCAAACTGATAGGAGGTGAAAGCTGAGCTGTGTGCCGACCACATCGAAATGGTGTGAACCACAGTGATCAAAACACGCTGCACCAAGGGGCTTCGGACTCGTACCGTTTTTGTCAGTGTATGCGTGTATGGTACAGTCAAGTCTAGGCTTTAATTTTTCCAATTCTCAAGCGTACATGCCAGCTAACAACTTTCGCCACACTTAACAATGAAAACGCATACACAAGGATACACAAACAAGCATACAGGCTTGTCTGTTTATTGTTGTTATTGTTTATTGAAACAATAACAACACAACTTGTCGTAGCAGTCAGCTACTCTTTCTGGGGTCCACACTAACACACAATACATACACATTACATCACAGATACAACCCATTACAAAGAATAGATATGTAAAATCCCATCAATGTGCAATACACTGTCAAGCCCCCATACATACACATGCAGTTGGACACCCGCAAACATACACGCACGTACATTTCTGTTCAAATAGATCAAACTAACAGTCTCACTCAGGAACTATTACGTTATAAATAACCCACTAGTCTCGCTTTGCCAGACCTTCCTCCACAGTGCTGCGGAGGAGGGTCTGGCGAGTCCCCACAGCATCTCGGGTTGGGTTTATTGGCATTTTTATTAAACCAATCGCAATCGTCATGGGCGGAGAAAAGCTCTGCGTGGTGCCGCTGCAAAATAGCTGGGAATGTGACCTGATAGTCTAGCTAGCTGTCTGGATTTACCCTGCAGAGATCTGAGGAGCAGTTAACCATAGTCCTCAGAAATCCACCAGAGTTTAAAATGCTGACACAAAGAAAGCGGAAGGTAACGGACATCGGCGAAAAGACATGCATCCAGCGGAATTTCCTGCAGCACTGGCGAAATCCCGGAAGTGGAACGTCGTGGATATAGACTGATAACCCACGATCTAAAACCTTTTTGCATAGAACAAACATGTTTTATAGAAAAACAATTATAAAACAATAGGAATATATTTTTAGACTAATACAGTTACTTTCCAGTATTCAATCATTCATCTGCATGCCAGATAGATACCTCTGCATATACTTTTTGAAAGATGAGTATTAACCAAATACTCAAGGGTAACTTATTCCAGTTCATGGCTCAATACACAACAGTTTTTCTTTTAGTTTTTTTTTTTGATCAGCCAGTCCTTTTCGATCAGCCAGGTACAACGATATGACCATTACTAGCAAATCTTGTGTTATGGCTATGCGTATTATTACGCTTGTCTGTTTTCCTTCTACAAACTATCAAGACTGAAACGGTTCCCAACCAAAAGTTGCTCACCAAAACAGTGATTGAAAAATCAGCAGGGCATAAAGGCTCAGGTAAGAAACGATTGCATTAACAGGTCGTTTGCCCTTATCAACAGTAATGGTTTCGTCTAATGCAGGATGGATACAAATCGATATGAGAATAATTGTATTGCTTCCAGTGTTCCAATTTTTGGCACACATTGTTTTTATGAATAAAACTAGAAGATGTTCGGTTTTTATATCCAGTTACCGTCTTTAATGGATATCCCAGGTGAACATTTTTGCCAGAAGGCAGACCATGCAAGCTGCTCAACATAACAGTGTTAGAAAAGCATTAGCGCTGGCTGTTGTTTGTGATCAACTGCAGCTCCCTCACACCCCCATTCAGCAGTCAAATCACAGTTCAAGTTGCAGACTCTCAGGGTTTACACCCACGCAAATGATAGATTCTGATGTTTAGGTAACACATTATAATACACATTTTGCTTTGAAGCACGATCACACCAGCATTAAAAACAGCATTTTGTTCCCAAGCTTGCTAACAACCCCAACCCCATGAAGAAATCCCTTAATTTCACATATTTATGCAGCATGAATTTGTTTCAGCTTCTGAAATTTGCAGTTAGCTTTCCAGCTTAACCCTTGCGTTAATCTCGGGTCAAATTTGACCCGTTTCAAAGTTTTTCTTATGTAAAAAATATGGATTTTTCACAACCAAATTGCCCCAAAATAAAAATAAAAAAATGGATGCATTGATGTATGTTGTATGGAACCCATGCAACATTCTTTTCGAGTATAATTAATGATTACTTTCATTAAAATTTGAATGTTGGTGTTTTATTCAATTTTATAGCATTATCATTAATTTTTTTAAATGTTTTTTAAAACAGTATCCCGGCTCAACTTTGACATATACCAGTCTGTAATCCACTCAACCTCCTCTGATCTTAACTATTAGTCAAAATAATACATAATGTCAGCTTTTCTTTTACTCAAAAATTAGGTAGAGTGTCATAAATATTAGGTTTATTGATCATGGATTAAAAAAAAACTAATAAAAAGCATTGAAAAAAGTGACAAAACGTCTCAAAGAAGCGTCAAAAGCATTGAAAAAAGGAAAAAAAGCACACAAAGAAAGTTCATTTTCGATTTTAAGCCGGAAAGACAATGAGTTCAAGGTCGACGGGAAGACAACACAAGGGTTAAGTAGTTTGCCAACCAGCCCTGTGACTAGTCACTATGTTACCACGCTTCTAGAAGCAGGTATAGACCCACCAGACGGGGTCGAGGGACAACTGGAGATACTCTCATTTCATTCATCTAAAATGCATGTTTGACACTTTCATATGTCAACACTTTTACTAACGATAGGTTGGAGACCTAATTGGCTCATTTGGGCCACAGACTAAAATGAAATGACATTATCCAGACTACCAATCAGTCTGACCGGTTGTGAGAAATTAAACTCGCCACGAGACGAAACCGGTTTAGAACGTTGCAGGGAAAAGTTGCCGCAGTCTGAACTAGTCCGTCTCAGCTCGAATCAAACCAGCTGATGCTTTCGCTGCGACTCAACTGGTCAAGTCGCAGAGGCTGGTTTTAGAAAGTACAGGACGGCATCTGTTTTCAAAAGCCAATGGAGAAGTCAGCTGGTAAATTCAGCTATATTGTGGCCTTTCTAAAAGGGAGTCTAAACACTACCATGCTAGGGTTTGTTATGCAAATGAAATCAAAAGGGCACATAATGCAAATGACCTTAACATATCACACACATACAAATGCACGTGGCTGAGGTTGCTAGGTGACAGGGTACTAGGTGACAATGGCATACAGAATTGGATAACAAGAACCCCACAGCTGCTAGATTGAGCCAGAGGAGATGAGCAGCCTGATGGAAATACAGCATTGCCCCGTTTAACACAACATTTAACTCAAAGGGTAATTTCATTATTTTTACAACCTGGACACTATTGTCCCATGCATTGGTGTCTAAGTGACTAATTTGTACAAGAACCTTGAAAATTGGTCCAGTATTATACAGCGAGAACGCTGTAACCGCCAGCCGCGAACTTGGCTGCAATGTAATCTCATATAGAGCAAATGTGCATTGTTAAATTCGTTGTGCTGTTTTTGCTACTGACAGGCTCAGATTATTCTAAGTGTCTGGCAACATTATGGAAAGGATCCTTACAGAGATAGATCTTTTTGTTAAAGAGTGAGATCCTTTTTGTTTAATCAGAAACAGCTCCGAAGTCGACATTGCCAAACCCACCAGACAGCTTAAAAGTGAACCGATATTAAAGATTGTTGTTCCCATCAGTCACTTAGACACATAAACATAGGAAAAAAGGTTCCAGGTTTAAAAAAAATTAAAAAAGATTATCCTTTAATGGCCAGTTTGTTCATTCATTCATTTATTTATTTATTTATTTATTTATTTATGTATGTATTTATTCATTTTTGGGGTTTATTAATAGACAAGTGATTAACAGGAAAACAAATACTGTATGAGACATGACAAGGCAAGAGAAAGGAAAACATGAACATGTAGAGATATCTGTAGGTGTTTGCATGCACATGTACTGTACCTAAATATGATAGGCATCTGGATGGTTCGTACAGCTAGATTCTTTCAAAGCAGTTTGTAAATTGTGGAAGTCCACAGTGAGCCAAGGCTCAGACTTGAGGCAATACAGGATAACAGCACTACAGTCACCCATTAAGAAAATGAATTGCTCACTGATGCAGTCTCACTGTTAACCTATTAAGGATGGAGGGCTCCTCCATGAATCAAACAAGCTCCTCAGGACAGTGTGTAGTAATAATCATAATTTAAGTTTAGATTAAGTGTCACATGTGCATGTACAGTGTAAATTGGGATATATGCTTCTGCGGAGGCTCCATGCAGAGCTTTGGCCGTAGCCTACGTAAGTGGCATGATGTTTATACTTGTGCGTTGTGTGCGTGAGAATAGCAGGGCCGGCGTGTGTGTGTGTGGGGAGTGTGTGGTAGAGCGAGTGAGAGAGTGACGTGATTAGCTTCAGAGCGAGTAGCGACTCTAGAGGCATAGTGGGAGAAACAAAGTGCCTCCCCTGTGCTTTCTGACCACGGTGGGAAATCTGTAGCAGGAAAAGTTAACCCTCTCCTTGATTTCATGTTGTTTATGGAAAAGGAGTATGGGGGAAATGCAACGCTACCAAGCCACAAGCAAGAAACGTGCGACGCCACAACGTGTAGTTACGTTATTTGAGAGTTGCACGTCAGGCTACTACATAGGGTCCAGCGTAGGGTCCATATCTCCATGTACCTATGTACGTACCTACGTGTGTTCCTACTACAGTGCAGATCGGGCCGCATTTTTCTGTCCGAGCCCGGCCCGCGTTCGACAGAGCAGTAACCGAATCCGACCCGAGCCCGACAGGCATTAAGATATTTAGGTCCGAGCCCGACACAGTTAAAATCGATTTTTTTTCTCATACTAATGACACGTGTACGTTTGTTTGTGTGGAAAGCCCGCTTTTATTAAGCAACTGTAGGAAGACATTCAGAAATGTCAACAGATGAGCGCATCAGCGCACACGGGGGAACAAGCGCACGTTAACACAAGCTGTTTTAAATTTAAAATGTCAATACATATTTCGCGCTGATGTGACCGAGCCCACCCCAAACCTGAACATCATTTCTAATTATCTGTCCTAACCTGGCCTTGGGCTCGGTTCGGGTATCCATCCTCTAGTTCCTATGTATTATTATTATTATTATTATTATTATTATTATTATTATTATAATAATAATAATAATAATAATAATAATACATTTTTTTATTTTTTACACAGCTTTCTTTATGGAGCAAGTTTTGTAAATGTCCTGGAGTTGTCCCGTGCCAATTATTGTAGCTGCTATTTTTTACAGTCTATTCCCAGCACACTCTCAATGTTACATCAGTAAATGTTTACAAGAACTTAAGCTCCCATACCAAAGGTCATGCATCGATTGGATACTGATTTTGGATACTGACCCAAATAGCAGAATCAGGCCAATCTATTCAATTCTCTGTCCATATTTTGTTTTGTTTCTCCACCCCCACCAACAAGATAACTGGCTAGTAAAATAATCTTTGAGGCGTAAAGCAGGCCTTAGGTCCTGATTCTTAGTAGTAGAAATGATTGAAAGATTAATGTAGTTTATTGGAGAATGCAGAGGCGCACTTTGACTACAGTTGTCCTCTCTACTTCACTCATGGATTTGATAATATTACAGAAATTGATTTAACAGCAGTTGCAATTGCATGCAAGCGTAAAAAGATCAAGTGTGAATAAACATAGGTGGTTATTATTGAAGACGGCTCTGAATTAGTCATCGAATTATTTTGGTTTTACTTACATTTTTTTGTTTTTTTGCTTTTTAATATCTTAAAATATGTGATCTGGGGCCAACCACTTCCTCTGGGTAAAATTACAAAATGTACCCATCTTTTTTTCTCATGCTAGTATAGTCAGATACAAGTATCAACCACCGGTTAAAAGGCACCCGAATACAGGAAATGACATCTGCTTTGTTACGCAATTTCTTAGAGTAGTAATCATGATTTTAGCAAATAATGTAACATTTAGGCAAATTTGTACATAAAAAGGCTCAATTTGAAATTTCGAAGGATCATGGCCCTTGTTTTGTGTCTCGTCTCACGACACGTCTCCGCTTTTAGCTTATCTTTCTTTAATGACTGCATTTAGTCTGCTTTGTGTAGCCCTGAATCATGCCAATCTAGATGGGAAAATGAAATAGAAATTTGTCACTAAAAGCAAATACACATACAAATATGCAAACCCGTAGCACACACACACGCGCACCTGCATAAACCTTGTTTCCAGCAATTGATGTGATTCTCAGCTCATGCGACTCAACAACTGTGTCAACAGAAAAAAAAAACATTTTCAAAATATATTGGGTTTCTTATCAGGATGGCAAGCTGCCAGAAAATAGACTCACCACTCACTTTCAGTCTCATTCAACAGAAAAGACAAGTGATGCAACAGTTAGTCGTAACTCTCTGGTGACAAGGAGGTGAATTAGAAAAATGGGTTCTCAACTCTTGATAAGAATTAGCCTATCTATTGTACACAGTCAAAGCTCTGGCAATAGTTAGCGAAGGGAACACTAAAGCCCTGTAGTCTTTTTTTTAGACTTCTATATACTCTATATTTTAAGATTTTGTAACCCTACCCCTCCTGGGTTTTCCCTTCTGCGTGCATCAAAATGTAGTTTACATTTTTACTGTTACCATTTCCCCTCCAGTCATTCCAGGCAATATCTCAATTTCTTTACACTTCAGTCCCAATTATCCACATTAGCTTTTCATATTTCTTTCTTTCCACCCTCCCAGAGGTTTCATCTCACTCTAAAGCCGAGGTTTGCCTTGCTGCTTTTCTTCTGCTCTCCTTTTCAGCTGTAATCGATCAACAATGTCTAGGAGGCAGGGGGCCCTCAGAAGTCAGCCAGCCTGTTCATTAAAGCCATTAACGTTTCTCAACCATGATTATCCCTTGAAAAAACAAGAGCACTGCGTATGTGTGTGTGTGTGTGTGTGGGTTGAGAGGGAATGCTGTAGGAAAGAACTGATCTGTTAGTTACATTGCTTAGGCAAATATCTGCACAAATTACAAATTAAAACCTCAAACACCCATTTACATTTTCTTTCTTGAGCAACTTCTCATACCGGCTCCACACGGTTACACAGTAGCTGTAGTAAGAAGTCAGCTGTCAGGAGGGATGTCTAGCAGCACCTCCTCTCTTCTGTTTTTGCTTTAGGCTCTCGCTCCAACTGTTTTCTCTCAATAATCTTCGCTGCTAACTTTATTCTCCCACAAAATGTGTCTCTATTATGTTCTACCAGCGGTGAGGCAGCACAGTGTGATGAAAATGGTTTGCGCAAACCTTTCCATTTGGAATTTGATCAAAGTTGGCACTTATGAAATGTAATTTTTATTGAGTGTTTCTCGGTGGAACTGAAAAATAAAATAAAAAATTACTTGGAAGTCAATATGTTTTCATCATTCCTCTGCCCGGGAAATCAAAGCAAGGACACTCTTGATATGTCTATTTTAAATTGATTTGATCAAAGGATTGCATTATAGTTGTTGTATAAAGGTTTTGAAAAGCACAAAAAGTGGCCAACTCAATTAGTTTTGCTGCATCCCATCAATTTTTCCTCGAATGTAAGAGATTCACCCTGCTGTCACCCAGTTCGCCTGTACCTCACGTGTCCTCTCATCCTACTCACTTTCTTCTGCCAAATTTTTTTTTATATATCCTATCCGTCATTCCTCTTGCTCTCTCTGTCTCTCTCTCTCTCTCTCTCTCTCTCTCTCTCTCTCTCTCCCAAGATGTCTGTGTAACATTTTCTAAGTCATTTTCCATGGTTCAACAGTGGTTGCTTTCGAGGATGTTTGTATTCTTGTTTTATGTTTGTGTTGTATTGTTGTACCTTATCTATTGTTTTAACCCTTGTGTTGTCTTTGTTTCAACCTTGAAAAAAACACTTTTTGTGACGCCTTTTTTCACAATTTGTTTTTGCTTTTTCCAACGTTTTAAATTTTTTAATTTTTCTTCTACACATTTTCAGCGCTTCTTTCTACGTCCAATATTTTCTGATATAAAACAAAAATTTAAAACGGGCCAATGTGACCCGAAGTCAACACAAGGGTTAAGTCATCAACCTGCTAAGGACTGGAGATGAAAATTAGCCTGCATGTCAAAATCTGACACGTTTACATGTTGCACTCTGTGCTCATGTTGATTAGTGTGCATTGTCCCTTTTTAAATAAACAAATCTAAAACAAATCTAATAATCTGCAATATTTGCATAAAATGTTTGTTTTGATCACAGTATTCATTCCCACTGGCTTCATTAAAAAGCTGAAAAAGAGAGACAGAAAAAATGATGAGACATTATGACTTAGACTGAGATAATTATTTTATATAGAATCAAACACAGGGTTTATCAATTAGTCAGTCGACAACTATTTTGCTGGGCCAAACTCCTAATTTTTAACTACTGATATAGAAGCTTATTTGTTAAAAAAAAACAAATCTGTGATGGATGTGATATGTTTGATCCAACCTTAACCAGTGTGTCAGCTCTAAATTCTAACCAGTGATTACTGCCTCTTCTCTCTGCACAGGTAAACGCCTTTCTGTCCTTTGTGATACCCATGGTGGCCATATCGGCACTGAACGGGGTCATAGCCAATCAGCTGCTGCGAATGTTCCGTGAGGCAGAGCAAGAAAACCGTGTCTGCATGATTGGGGGAAATCCCACCATGCTGAACGCCACCACGGAGCCCAACCGTGCTCGCTCGCTTCGCCATGGAGTTCTTGTTCTCCGTAAGTGAACATCCTCCCACACACATATACTGTACATAATATACAGAAGGAGAGTTGGTCATTTGTGTTGCCTTTTGGGTAACGAATAGCTCTTTGAGTCAGTTAGCAAGCTATTTCCCTGGATGCCTGTTGAATTTTGCTAGCCTGCTACAGTTTGGTTAATAATTAGACTACATGTAGTAGGTCTGTGCAATCAATCAAACTTTTTCATCACTGTTGATTTGTTTAACTGTTTCACTGGGGTTTTTTTAAGTTCAATAAATGCAACATCTTTCGAAAAGACAATGAGTAATCGTGTTAAGTAATCGTGATTTCAATATTGACCGAAATAATCGTGATTGAGATTTTTTTTTTTTCCATAATCGAGCAGCCCTAACTTGTAGTGCATCTTAGTATTTTAAATTGATGTGCAATACATTTTGGAACACAGATACTTCTACTCCATGTATCTCTTATTCCGCCTACTGTCATGATAACATACAAAGCTGCACCAGGGGTGTTCACTTTCTTCTGCTTTCTTTTTTGTGTGGATAACAGACATACAACCATAAACCAAATATACACATGTATAAATGATAACACCATAAGCCCATCATACACGTCTCCCCAGCACAAAGCTTCTTAGAGGCCCTCCAGAAAGCTCAAGTATAATTTCCCCATTTTCTATAGACATCCAATCTGCCTACCGTTTATATACTTTCTTCTGCTTTCTGATGCTGACCCTTTCCAGAATGTCCTGAGTGTTTTTAAAGATATCATGGCAGGTGCTCCATCTAACTGTCAGTGAGATGCACTTCACTCACTCCAAGTGAGAAAATGCTCCATAGCAAGCATATTCATCACTGTTATCTGGTCAGTGATGAAGTGGCAAATCAAATGGGAATAAACTAACCAAGCAACCAACATTTAACTTTGACATGCTGATTTCTTTGGCAAGTGTAAAACTTGATGATGTAGAGGCATTTCAATCAAAAGATCATTAACTTAATGCCTTTAACAAAATGGGTATGAGTGTGAAGGTGTGCCCTATCCTTAAATTGTAGCACTTGTGTCTCTGTAATGAGATCCATGCTGGTTATTGGAGTGTGGATCATCAATGTTGTCTCTGAGTTGATGAAGAAGACACTGCTCATCAAGTTGGTCACCTGAAGAATGCAACATGTCGTTGTTGGCACTTTTTTCATGTGCAGACACTTGAGCCTCCTAAACTTGGATTTCAGGATGCCAACAGCATTCTCAATGGCCACACAAGCTGCATTACGATTTTTGTTTAAGCACCTCTGCCTGGCAGGTAGGTGCCCATGATCCCTGTAGGGCTTTAGCACTTGTTGCAAAAGAAGATAAGCTAGATGGGCGATAATGTGCATTCCCTCCGGAACCAGGGTCTTGAGATTTTCTTCCAGTAGCCGTACAACACCTGTGTTGCAAACTCTGGAATCATGCCAACCACCATGGTGACCTACATCTACGTGACAGAAGAGTCATTCACTGTCACAGAATTAGGTGTGGATGACGGAATCTGTTAAAATAGGCTATGGGATTGTTGCAATGTGGTTTTACACTGGGAATGTGACATCCATCGACAGCACACACTGTATTTGGAAATCCGGGTGTTTGAAACCGTAATGTAAATGTGTAAATGTGATGGGTCAGATGTGTATTGACCGGGGGACAAAAGGGATTGAGATGTGTTGACATTGTAGATTTTGAAGAAGAGAAAATGAGCAAACTGACATGAAAATATCTATGTTAATAATACCTCGAAATGCTTGAGATACTGTAAGCCTACCTCCACTTGTCCTCTTGATAGTCTAAAATGACTTTTGAAGTCAGTGACACTGTACTAAAGCCTGGTTCACACGGGACGATTTTGAAATTGTCGGCCGATTTTCCAATCCTGAGAGACCCCACACACGGCGATAAAGAAATCCCGGGTCTAACACTTTTGGTCGTACAGTGTGTGGTGCGCAGCACACGGCAAAATCAACACATCACATACGAACCGATTTGACTCCCGAGCATTCCCAGGTCAGACGGGAAATCCCTCGAGATCAAATGTGACTTCAGAGTAAACAATCATGGCCGACGAAGAGGATGCAGTGGCGATAGCTTGTAGTTTGTTTTTAACCCCAAAAAAAACGTTATCAAAAGAAAAGGCGATGGTCAAACGGAGACAGCGCTGTTTCCCGGTGCTTTCCTCGCCACCTTGCTTTCTGATTGGCTACACGCCACAGTCCACAGGCTGCGTGCTCGTTTGTCCCCGGGGGACACCACACACGAGGAGAAATCAGCCCAAACAAATCCAACATGTTGGATATCCCCAATTTGAGATCGGAGCGGTCCCGACGTCCTTCCGAGCAGACGTGAGCAGTCTTAACACACCACACACGGCAGGAATATCTGATCAGATTATTTTACGATAATCGGAACATCCTTAAGATTGTCGGAAGGGGTGAATCGGCCTAATTATCCTGCTGTGTGAACCAGGCTTAAGAGAAAATACCTTAACAAAATGCTGTATTTTTGGAACCAACCTAGAAGAATTATGAAGCTGATTCTATACAGAATTTTAAAGAATGAATTGGGCTAGTAGGGGAGCATATCGTTGCTGACAAATGAAAACCATATATCCCCACAATGTCACGTACATATGCAATGATACAAATACAAGCTTGTTTTAAAATTATGACATTTCTAGATCATTTAAAAGTTTTTGTTTTAAAAAAAAAAGTGTTTTAATTTGCCTAAGATGTAGGAGAATTTCTACACTCATTATTACCTGATAACTCAAGAATCATCAAACATGGATATCCGTGATTTTTACTAGATGGCCATCAGACAAAATACCAAGCACTAGACCTAACCAACTGTAACAGTGGCCATATGTTCTGGCTCATTTTAAATATTTAACGAGAATCCAGAGAATTAAAGTGCTAGCTGCATCCAGCCTTAAATCACCTCAGGTGTTCGGTCTTTGATTTTAGTGCAGAGTTCAGTGTGGTGATGGGTGGCGATGAAACAGCTAAAAACAGGAAAGTAATAATAAATAAATAAGTATTACATCTAAAGAAAAGCAAAGTAACAATTTGAGAAGCCCGCATTCTTATACAATGGCCGTCAATGTGGTGAATACAGCAAAAAAACGTGGAATGCTTACGAATTACAGTGCTTAGTAGTAGTAACTTTTCATAGCTTTTTGAACGAATGGTTCATGAGAACAGGCTGTTTGGGACACAACTTTAGTCTTGAAAATGCAACAATGCCCTTGTCCTTTTTTGGAGATTAACTCTACTTTGTGATCATTTGTTTTATAATGTGAATATGCAATTATGCATGTTTCCATGTGTCTTTTAAACTGCAAGAGCCACTGCAAATAAATAGCTATATTTAAGCTCTGGTCTTTGGTTTAATCAAAGGCATTTGTGATAAACTGTCACGGAGCTTGGCTTGACATTTCTGGAATGTCATTAGGAATTTGTATTAAAATCCATAATGTCTGTCTAAATTGGTTCTGCTGCCATTGTCTGACCTCCGTCATCATATCACCGATTGAATTGAAAACTTAATTGGGTCATAAGGAATGTAGTAGCCAGATGGGTCCAGTTTTGTCTCTAATACTGCCAATTACAGCAGTCGTTGCTGACATCTGTTCTGACACCCAAAGAGTAGTGTTACACTTTAGAGACAATCTCATTAAATTGATAATGACATGTGACTGTGATTGCTATCTTTATCACACAGACGTGATGTAGAGACTGACTAGTCTTCACTGTAATGTTCCTCATGCTCTGTACTCATGAGTTGACGTAGACATTGACCAGAATAGGGCACAGATAAATTTACCATCTCAACCCCCTGATTCTATCTTTCTCTCTGTCCTTCTCTAACTGAATTAGACCTGCTTGTGTGTGTGTGTGTGTGTGCGCACTTGTTTACCTATCAACCATGGGACCTACAGGTTTTTTCACAGCAGGGGACATTTGGCGGTCCACTGTTGATCGTGCTTTAATATAGAGGTATAAGGTGCCAACTATAAAGTCTCAACTGCAGTAAATGTCCTAACTAGTTTTAAACTTCACACTACTGAAATGAAGACTTACCAAGAATCTGACTTTTACTAAACCTTTAAATTCGTTCAGTTCCAAATAAAACTAAGCAGTTTTAACAGGAACAAGATTTCAATCAATCAGTCCTAAGAAAACAAAAAACAGAAAAACAACACAGCATCACAGTGTAATGTTAGCTTACCAGTAGCCTGCAGCTGCTCTTTTCCAGACACTATGGCCACTGCCGCAGTCGGAGATAACGGATAAACAACAGAACTGGAAAATCGTCCTGCTTCTCTGGAGTCATTAGGTTGGCAACATTTTGCCATACAATAGAAATATATTAGAATTCTTTATAAGTCGCTAAAAGGGTCTGAAAAGTCTCTAAATCCAGCGAGAAAGTCGCCAAGCTGGCAACACTGTCCACAACGTTACTGCTGCATTGTTTCCTGATTTCCCAAACGATGGAGCGAAATCACAGACCGTGTGTCACGCGTGAACATGTGTCACGCATAAAAAAAAGAGTGCCGGTAAAAGGTATTTGCGTTAACTCCTAATGATCGCGTTAATTTTGACAGGTCTAATTAGGACATACTTCTTAATTTGTGTTTTAGAACAAAAGCAAATAAAATTGCAGTTGTAGCGATGTCCGGTTTCAGTCACGGGTTGACGTCCATGGTTAATATGTACAATTTTTATTTCAATTTTATTTGTCACATGAAATCGTACTAGGTACAATTCCATTCAAATGTTATTCCATCAGATCCTTCAACTTGTGCATGATTTATCTTAAAGAATGTGACCATCAGGTCAGCACACAGAAAAATAGTCCCCCGGTTGATTAACACTGGCACTCCAGGATTCAACCAAGTCTCGGTGAAAGGACACCATAGCTCCTGACATCCCGCTGGAAACAAACGCAGACACAGAGGCCACCCGGCTCACCGTTCGACACCTGCCAACTGGCTAGCAGGATGCCCAGCAGGGAAGTGGCAGTCGGTGTTCAATTCCTACATATATTAAAGAGCTGTGAAGGCAGAGGCTGCTTTGCCAGAGTTTCAGAGTTACGGTTTCTGATTAATGGCTGCTTGAGTCTGTGTGATGACCAACTCACCATTTGGGACCGACTAACAATGACAAATTGCGAATGGCAAAGTGCTGAGGACAAAGCTGCCAGGCTGGAATAGACATATGGTATCCCTATCTGCCACTGAATTATTAATGGACTGAGTGGGTGTAGAGCAAGAAGACACACACACACACACACACACACACACACACATATATACACACATATTACCATGCTAGCTCTGTCCTCTCCCACTGTTTTCACTGCTTGAGTATGTGTATGTAAGCATTCCTTTGTATCTGTTGATGGTCTTTAATAGTTCACATTAACCTTTTATGATGTGTTGACATTTCAGCAAACACATGGGTAGGTTCACCACAAAACAGAAAACAATCAGTGTTGGCGACGTGGGCTGAGAGTATTTCTTAGCTGCACCCAAAGTGCTGCCTGAAAAATACCATCTGTAGGGAAGCTCACCACAGAGCCATGAGAGAAAATAAGAGAGAATGTACGCTGATGTAATCTTTCCTGACAGGCATACAAATTGGTAGGGGTGTAAGAAAAAATCGATACACTTGAGTATCGCGATATTTTATTTTGCAATACTGTATCGATTTTCAAAAAGGCAATATTGATTTTTTTTTTTTATTTGCCTAACAGTGCCTAGCAGTGCCTGACTTTTTTCTAGAAGCTAACAGTGTAGCTATGGTTGAACTTTGGCCTACTTTAGCATGTAAAAATTAGCTCACTAAGAACCTGTAAACCACAATCCCAAACTGGCAGTTTGATTTTCTGTGTACTGAATTGATTACCTAAAGTAAACTTCTTTGACTTTTATGAACATCATGTTTTTTTTTATTAGTTTTTCTAAAATTATACTTTAAAAAAATCCAATATATGGCCTTACGCACAGTATCGAAAAATATTGCAATATATTGACTCGTAACCCATGTATCGTGATACGTATCGTATCGCCAGATTCTTGCCAATACATAGCCCTACAAACTGGGACTCAAAAATCTGTTAGATCTCTGTTGTGTAGCTGGCTTATCATGCAGTGATAAGTGCCCCTTCTCATAGTTGTACTGGATGAGTTTCCTGCAATGTCTAAGATTGGACCTGGCCCCAAAATAGGAACATCCAAGTGAACCAAGATGATGTTCTTACAGTAGTTTCTCTGCCCTGTGGTGACAGGATCATATATGCATAGATGTTGCCTGTAGTTTTCGGCAGTGTACTTTCTAAAAGAAAAACATCGAGGGCTAGAAAGTTTTCCTTGTAAAAGCGAACTTACACTTTACAATTTTAGACCTGAACTTGGATATTGCAGACAAAAGCCCCTGATCAGAGGCAAATCGGAGCTCGCTCCTGTAAGCAACAATCGCTGTGAGTGAATTTTCAAAGATTTCGATCTGAGAAAGGCACCCATGCGTCATGGACGCCTAAGAGATATCTTGCAGGTTGAATATTTACATTCAGAATGTTTTCTCTTGCACAGCAGGCAACATGGCAGTGACTGCAGTTTCATACTGCCAAAGATACAATCCAAAGCAGGCTACAAATTCATATATTCATACATTTAGGCACTTACTCAGAGAATACATGCTGTTTGGCAGCCAGCATTACTCACTTTTACACCTAGAAAACACTTATATTTTGGGTGTTTTGCCAAAGAGCACTTTGTCATTGCTTTCACAGAGGAAGACTGCTGCAGATTTTACAGGCGAGATATCCACAGCTGTTGGTGTGAGTTGAACAATCAGTAAACTCATACTGGCTTAAAGATTTTGACTGGCCACACACCACAGCAGAGGTTTCAAACATGTGCTAAATTACATATTTAAACATGAATTGAGTTGTTAGAGCCCAGTCTTCCAGTGGTAATTTTAACCCATTGTGGCCAAGGAAAACATATCGAATTTCGTGAGAGCTGTGACGAAATTTGAGCTTTGACAGAGGTGTATTGAGAGAAGAGACAAAGTGGACTGAGCTCCAGTTGACTACAAGACTACAAATCCGTCCTCTGACACAGTACCACCTTGTCATCCATACACAAGAGAGTGGATAAAAATGTTGGTGAAAGAGAAGAAAATCAAAGAAAATAGACGCCCTGAGAACACCTATATAAAAAAAAGACAACACAGCTGTTTGAATAAGATTTGTGCCAACTCCAACGGCTCATTTATAAATCCTTTGAAACAGGCTTGTTTCCTCTCTAATGCTTATTATTTGCTATTTGTTTTAATGTGTTGTTGATTTGTGTGTACATAAGGTTATTTTTGAATGAGAAAATGCTGTCATGCATCATTCTTAGGATTATTCAGATATGAACAGATAAAAACAGCATCTGAATTTCGGCACACAGCTCATGTAGGAGATTAAGGTGCTTTAAAACCCATTGCGCACACTTGCCTCAATTTGTGTCACACACCTTTTTCTTGGAGTCATCACTGTGTCACATCTGAAAATACAGATATAAAGATGATAGAGATATTTTTAGCTTCAGGTTTTCTTCCGTATCAAAGTAATCTGGTGATATTTGGATGTCTGTACATCAAACATTTTCAATTTAAATAAATTGATGACATAGTACATCTCAAATTGGCAACCTGAATATTCAGTTATGCTACTGGGACAATGTTCTGTGAAAACCTGAAACCAAAGACTTTAATTTGTTGCAAAAACGCATAACACTTTGTTTGGCGTAATAAGACAAAACAAACTAATAGCCTTAATTTCATCCTTAAAGTGAGGCATGGAGCAGTGATCACCATGATTTGTAGTCGATTTGCTGTCCCTGGGCCTTAACAACTATTACTCATAGAGAAAACAATGGACACTAAAGTTTCAGGGTAGCTGTCAGTCATTTCATGCTTAATAGAAGTTGGGAGTTATAACACGAATAAGCCCCTGAACACAGGGAAACATGAACTACGAAAAAGGCTTAGAACTAAGAAAAGAGATTTTTCAGAATGGTTTATCCTGGCTTCAGATAAATTAAGATTCTGTGACATGAACTAAAGATAGCCAATGATAAAAGACATTTAAAACCATTTTGTCTTTGTAGAGATGTGATCAACACGTGCAGGAAATCTTTGGTTGTGTTCACTGCTGTGAAATAAGGTTTAACCCTCTGGGGTCCGAGGGTATTTTAAGCCACACCGATGATTTTGACATGCTCTGATACAGTTGTCAATTGAACAAATGTAAGCAGTATTTTCAAAGTACTATGACTTTTTTTACAAGTACAAACCCCCAATTCCAATGACGTTGGCACCTTGTGTAAAATGTAAATAAAAACAGAATACAATGCTTTGCAAATCCTTTCCAACCTATATTCAATTTAATACACTACAAACACAAGATGTTTAATGTTCACACTGATAAACTTTATTGGTTTTTGTTTGCAAATATTCACTCATTTCGAATTTAATGCCTGCAACATGTTCCAAAAAAGCTGGCACAGGGGCAACACAAGACTGGGAAAGTTGAGGAAGGCTCAAAAAACACCTGTTTGGAACATTCCACAGGTGAACAGGTTAATTGGTCATGGGGACACTCAAATTAAATCGCTATTTAATACCACTAAAAAGGCTCGAAAGTAGTCTATGCAACATAACTCTGTGCAACGTGGAATTCCCATACTGTCTATGGAGATTCCACGTTGCACAGCGTTCGACTAGTCATGACTGGTTTTCAAGATGTCTCCCGCAAGTAAACATGGAGTAAAAAATGTATAATCTATCTTTGTAATAAACTATCTGTACACTTACAACGTTGTCAATGCTTCGGTTAACATTTAGGGATGCTAATTATGCTAACGTTAAAGTGTGGTGATGTTTCGAGCCTTTTTAGTGGTATTAAATAGCGATTTAATTTGAGTGTCCCCATGCCCTACATACTAGCATTGTAAGCTAACCAGCGGTCCGCGGTAGCCTCGTTAAAGCTCCAAACTCATTCGATTAGCATGAAAACATGTCCCAAAGAGCGACAGAGTAGGTACACAACAGTTAATAACCCCTAGGTTCGTTTTGCGCCGGAATTGTCCTTTAAAATAAAGTTCATAAAGTAATTTTCTTTGCATTCATTTGATTCCCAATCAAGATACACTGGTAAGAATTGCATTCCACTGTTAATGTTAATGTACTTAAAAACAGTTCTGAAATGCAAAATAATAGAATTTTAATCGTGATAAAACATGCGATTAATCACGATTAACTATAGAAATTCAACGATTAATCGCGATTAAGAAAATGTAATCGTTTGACAGCCCTAAAATATATAGTCTATATAACACCTTACTGTATAGACCCCACTTCTGGTGTAAATTCACATACAGTACATATATTTTTAACAGATATCTGTTGTGTGGCAAAATATCAAATTGTAATGCTGTCCTAGTAACTTTATCTAGAAACAGATATCTACAGTTTCATTCCTATTCATGTGGCTTTAGGCTTTTAATTATATATGTTGATTTACAATTCAACATCATTTTACTGTTCATGTGCTGGGGCAAGTTGCTGTCACTGGGTTGTTGTGCATGATGGCACATGACTTCTATGTAATCTTAATCAAACACTAAAAGATGTAATTAATCTCTCTGTTCTTGTGTTCTCAATACAAATCTACATGTATGGTATTTTTCCAAACCTGAATCTTTTAACATTCACATTCTAATCTTCTGAACAGCGTGTACAAATTGCAAATAAGCCTTTTCACTTTCTGCATCAGTTCAATCAGGAGATACTTAATTTCAGAGTGAAATAAGTTTAATGAACATGGTGTATTTGTATGTTAAGAGCCTTTGGCGATTAGACTCCATCGCAATGTTAAATTAAAAGGGGTATAGAGGCTGTGGATATTTAGTAATATCCCCACTGATGGAGTCTAGACACTGTTGGAGGCATGGGCGTAAATCTGATCTAACAGTAGGGGGGGGACAATAAACATAAAATTTCGGAAGGGGACACAAATAATACAGCCAATTATACTCGTAGAGGACATGTGTACACAGAGGAAAGCCTTAATACTATCATTAGTGTAGCATGGAGACTGTACCATTATCCTTCTTTTCAGCGTTTCTCTTGATTCAATGAAAAAGCTGACTAAATTGACCAAAATATTCTTCAAGTTGTTTACAATCAAGCCACAAAAATACCTTAAAACATAATGACTTATTTTTGAAAAGTGTCCCCATATAAAAGAAATACAATGCTTTTGTACACTTGTTAAATTAGCTGATCATAATGTAAATTAGTGAGCCACTGGTAAAGCTCATCTGCTCACCCTGACAGCCACACACCCCCAAAAATATGAACTAAGTTCAACACACTTACCTGAGACTCTACACCTGACTGGCCCTGGTCTCCCTGTTCCTCAGTTCTTTCTGTCTCCTTTGCCAGTGACATAGTGACGTTATTATTTCCATAAGCACCCATTCTTATAAAGATGTTACCAAATTGTCTTGATATGAGGACTTATTGTACTTACTTGGCGTTTTGGTGTAAGCCTACCGAAAAACGATCTTATGCCTGTTTTTCATTTCTCTGTCATTTTATCTGAGCAACATCAGATGTCTAAATATGAGTTAGGTTCATAGGTTCACCACGCGGTCATATTATAATTATAAAATGATTTTGCATCCTCCACATAAATATTAGGTTTTGCCTGGGACAGAGGATATATATTTAACTGATCTGCCACTTAACTTCATATTGAGCAAAACACAACTGTAGATCTTCAATATTAACCCTAATGTCAGTTCACACACATAACGTTAGGCTTATCGCCGTGGTAACGTTAGTTGTAGTGGGTGCATTTCTATCCAACAAGCTATTAAACAAGCTAGCTAACGTTACATTATATTACACTAACATAGCGAACATTTTGTCATGACTAATTCATTAATTACTCAGCATCATTTCTATTTGAGAAAAGAACAACTTCATCCGATGTTTAATGTGAATAAGACAGCCTTGAACCGCCTACTTACTACATTCCTGTCACTACCGATGTGACTGTGAGTCGAGTGAAGATGGGTAACGTACAGCAGGCAGTGGACCAAACCACTGTGAGGCAAGGGAGGGGGGACTCAAAATGTTTCTAAACTTAAAAAGCATTTTTGGGGGGTTTGTATTGTTTTACTACTTACACAGATATTTTAAGTATACAACATTATGTTATTTACAATACACAACATTGTTTTAATGATATTTCTAGGGGGGGGGGTGGGGTCCTGACCCCCCCGACCCCCCTGTGATTTACGCCCTTGGGTAAAGGTGATGAAGGGATAAAGGAAGCCTGAAGATTTAGATGGATGTGATGTGAAGCGGGTCTTCTGATGAAGGAACCCTGGGTGCTGGGAATGATAAGAACTGGAGGTGAATGGAGTGGAGGAGGGTCACATCCACTATGCCTGAAATGACAACTAACAGCAGCAGAGAGTAGAACAGATTTGAATGCAACAACCCGATAGCTGCTCACAGAGATTGTGACAAATCTGGTTGGTTTAACTGAAAGAGTGAACTCCCACATTCAGCTGATGACATTGCAGCTGATAAGGTTGGGAGAGAGAGGAATGTGAAGCATAGAAGTCTTCCTGAATGAACTTATGCTGAGCTTCATTTGTATGTTTTGTTTGTGTGTGTGTATATTGCTCTTTGTCTATGTTCTTCTTCTTGACCTCTGATGCTGTCTCTCTCTCCCTTGTGTTCAGGAGCGGTGGTCATAGCCTTCGTGGTCTGCTGGCTGCCCTATCACGCTCGCCGCCTCATGTTTTGCTACGTCTCTGACTGGTCCGAGTGAGTAACGATTCTTCTCAGCCTCTCATGCGAGAGAGATTGGTTGCTCACTTGATCTCTATCCCTGCGGTAACACACCGGGGCTGCATACGCAGAGCACACACACACACACACATACACCTTCACATGCATGAGCATCTACACACACTTTCACATATGCAGGTACCCAAATATGTGCATACAAATATTGGCTATAACCAACATTTAGAGGGCCGTCAGTTAAGGGCATCTGACAAAGAGGAGCAGGACAGATGCATCTTCCTGATTAGATTGCCTCCATTTACCATTATCATCCTCCCTCCCTCTCTCTCTCTCTCTCTCTCTCTCTGTCTGCCTCTCTCTCTGATTTAACGATTAGCCCTTTCAAACTGTATATTGTTTCCATAATTACTGTGAATCAAACAGACACCATTTCAGTAAATGAGTGTTAGTGCTGGGAAAGCCACGTATTTCTACTCTATATGAAGGCTGGACAAACAGGTTCTTGTTTCTAGGGTTTCCTCGGATCCTATCCATCGTTGCCTGAGGAGCAACACTGAGCTTAAAACATATTGCTTATTTGCCTGTTACTGTAGATCCGAGCTTCTCAGTGTGTCTTCAGTTTGTGATGCAGTTATGTACATTTGTGCGCAGCCTTAAGTACAAATTAGTATGTGTATTTAGTATGAGCAAGCAAACTTTGTATTTCTGTATGTTTTATTACAGTGAGACACCTGAAAACATTTTTTCTCTTTTGACCTTCAATTTCTGATTCACTGTGAGACAATACAACTGTAATATTACTCAAATTAGTTAAAATTAGTTGCATTACATATTCATAAGAAATTGGTATGATTATTGTATCACATCACTAAGTAATTAGTTGCCATCCAACACTGGCTGTAATAAAATATGAGCAGCTGTTTGTCTTTAAAATAAGCAGATTATGCTAATACTGTATAAGTGTGTTGGTGTGTGTATCCTGCCCGCAGTGGAGGCATTATTGAGAGACAAGCGCTGTTATTATTCAGGCACCCAGGAAACCACATTGTGATGCATTAGCACAGACATCATGAAAACACTGTGAGTCACTCTCCTTCAGTACAAAAGGACAGCCTTCAGTTTGGCTACATTTCAGATGTAACAGAGTTATTTTGGAAATATGTTTGTCCTGCCTGGTAAAAGGCATTGATAAAATAAAGTTGTCAAAGTCAGTTGGAAAGGACATCTAGGAAATTATTATTTGTTTTCTCTTTTTTGCTTGCTTGTTGAAATGTCCTTACGGAACGTACCGGGCAGAGCAGCAGCAGCTCCTCGGCGCTTTAAGACAGGGTAGTATGAAGCGACAACGGTAGCGAGTAGTATGTAGTAAGTAACCCAGAAAATGCCGCGTAAGGAGGTTGGTTGGGGGGGATGGGTCAAACAACACAAGACTTTCACCCAGGAGACCAGGGTCCATGTCCGGTTCTTGTCCCGCGGGTCTCTCAAACGTATATTTTATAACCCCACCCACGCACGATCTTTTCTTAAACCTCATTGTCCCATTCTTGTGGCGCATGCAGTTTGTTTTTATGATACCACTATTTTCAAACTACTGGTTTGGCTCCTAATCTCTCATCAAAATCAATCAGCGGGGGACAGTTCACCTCTGGGTCTCCCAAATGGAACGGACAAGGAGGGGAACGGGGGATCCACTGTATAGAGCAATACTCTAATGGAATTAGTGGGCTAAAGTCAGTCACACCTCCACTTTCTTCCAAATAACGTACTTTTAATTCATAATATTATAAATACAGGCCTATAGTTCCTGCACATTTTTGTTTTTTCTGATTTGTGTGAAATGGCTAATAAAAATAGGTAATCCCAAACGATTATGTGGTAACCAAGGTGAATTGGTTTAGTCTTGACTTCTGGTATCGAGTGACAGTGTTGGAGGGATGGGAAATCTGTTGATTGTCAAAGCCAAATAAACACAGAGATGGACAGGAAAAGGTCAAAGGGGGTCTCGCCTAGGGTGTAATTCAATGTAGAACCGTCACTGGAGGGGTGTTTTCGCTATAATGACCACCTCGCTCTACAAGATCCCTTCTCGGAGCAGAGTTTCAGCTCATTCTGTCAGCCCTGGGTGTTTAAATGAGTGTAATTTGGCCTCCTGATGTCTCATAGCAGACAGGACATGCATTGGAGATGGCTTAACTGACTTTTTGGATAAAAGCTTATGGGCTTTTCTGGAAAAAAATCTAAAATTTGTGTTAGTTACAGTGTTGTTTTTGTTACCACTGATGTCCAAGACTTGGTACAACAATTCTTAAAAGCCAAAAGTCTTCAAGTTCATTATTGTCAATGTTCAGTACATTTCTGTGAGATTCAATTTCAAATTCAAGTTTTTTCTTTTGCATTTATACTTTAACAATGTATACATTCATCCCTGCAGCATAGCCAAGGTTGTCCTGGGGAAAAAAATATGTCTATAACTTGTTCATAACAGGGTTGATGCTTTATAAGAACTATTACACAAGGAAACCAGGCAACCCAAAGATTGAAACAAAAAAAAAAGAATGGATTAGACCCCACAAGGTACCACCAAGTACTACACTAAAACAACTGTACATTTCCTGACAGTTAACACTGCATGTCCCTCATTTTCTATGTTGTTGGTTCATGTATTTGTATTGATTAATTTATGTATGGTGATAAACCAATCAATAATGAATCATTCTCATTCCTTCTGCACACACTTGTCCTGCATTGTGTCGCTCGCTGTGTGTGCATGGACTAGTACAATAACTATTAGATAGATTTTCCAATTTCAATTGCTGATTTCATGCCAAGAAGCACCCAGTGCAGATGGATGTGGATTGGGAGTAGGGGGTATCCGTTTGTGTTGCAAGGACTGGTAGCAGTCACGACCAGTAAAACTGTTTGCTTTTCATTGCTGGCAATATCAGTCCTCTCTGATAAATTCATGACAGCGAGATTGAATCTCCTGAATGAATCAGCCTCTAGAGGAAACTGACTGATGTGCATTGAGCACAGAATCACCACGTTTGAAAATGTTGCACCTGTGGTCCACAGTTTGTCCATGTCGTGTGTAATTATGATAAAAAATGTCTGCCGCTTGAGGGACTCCTATCAAAAATCTACCACAGCAAACTGTATTCCTCCATTATGAAAGAAGACCCCACATACCTGAGTATATGTAATGAAAAGGTCAACTATCCTTGTTGACCCTTTCAATCCTACCCTCATTCATCTTTGATGGGGTCCCTTTATGCAGACAGACATCACTGACTTTCTGCACACTTCAGTGACCCTTGTCCATTGCCAGAGCAGAACAGATCAATACACCAAATTCTAGTACAGTGCCTTGCGAAAGTATTTGGCCCCCTTGAACTTTTCGACCTTAAGCCACATTTCAGGCTTCAAACATAAAGATATAAAACTGTAATTTTTTGTGAAGAATCAACAACAAGTGGGACACAATCATAAAGTGGAACGAAATGTATTGGATATTTCAAACTGTTTTAACAGATAAAAAACTGAAAAATTGGGCGTGCAAAATTATTCAGCCCCTTTACTTTCAGTGCAGCAAACTCTCTCCAGAAGTTCAGTGAGGATCTCTGAATGATCCAATGTTGACCTAAATGACTAATGATGAAAAATAGAATCCATCTGTGTGTAATCAAGTCTCCGTATAAATGCACCTGCTCTGTGATAGTCTCAGAGGTCCGTTTAAAGAGCAGAGAGCATCATGAACACACCAGGCAGGTCTCAGATACTGTTATGGAGAAGTTTAAAGCTGGATTTGGATACAAAAAGATTTCCCAAGCTTTAAACATCCCAAGGAGCACTGTGCAAGCGATAATATTGAAATGGAAGGAGTATCAGACCACTGCAAATCTACAAAGACCCGGCCGTCCCTCTAAACTTTCAGCTCATACAAGGAGAAGACTGATCAGAGATGCAGCCAAGAGGCCCATGATCACTCTGGATGAACTGCAGAGATCTACAGCTGAGGTGGGAGACTCTGTCCATAGGACAACAATCAGTCGTATACTGCACAAATCTGGCCTTTATGGAAGAGTGGCAAGAAGAAAGCCATTTCTTAAAGATATCCATAAAAAGTGTTGATTCAAGTTTGCCACAAGCCACCTGGGAGACACACCAAACATGTGGAAGAAGGTGCTCTGGTCAGATGAAACCAAAATCGAACTTTTTGGCAACAATGCAAAACGTTATGTTTGGCGTAAAAGCAACACAGCTCATCAACCTGAACACACCATCCCCACTGTCAAACATGGTGGTGGCAGCATCATGGTTTGGGCCTGCTTTTCTTTAGCAGGGACAGGTAAGATGGTTAAAATTGATGGGAAGATGGATGGAGCCAAATACAGGACCATTCTGGAAGAAAACCTGATGGAGTCTGCAAAAGACCTGAGACTGGGACGGAGATTTGTCTTCCAACAAGACAATGATCCAAAACATAAAGCAAAATCTACAATGGAATGGTTCACAAATAAACATATCCAGGTGTTAGAATGGCCAAGTTAAAGTCCAGACCTGAATCCAATCGAGAATCTGTGGAAAGAACTGAAAACTGCTGTTCACAAACGCTCTCCATCCAACCTCACTGAGCTCAAGCTGTTTTGCAAGGAGGAATGGGCAAAAATGTCAGTCTCTCGATGTTCAAAACTGATAGAGACATACCCCAAGCGACTTACAGCTGTAATCGCAGCAAAAGGTGGCGCTACAAAGTATTAACTTAAGGGGGCTGAATAATTTTGCACGCCCAATTTTTCAGTTTTTTATCTGTTAAAAAAGTTTGAAATATCCAATAAATTTCGTTCCACTTCATGATTGTGTCCCACTTGTCGTTGATTCTTCACAAAAAATTACAGTTTTATATCTTTATGTTTGAAGCCTGAAATGTGGCAAAAGGTCGAAAAGTTCAAGGGGGCCGAATACTTTCGCAAAGCACTGTAACTGAGATGACGCTCGGGAGTATCTACACTGTGTGTGAGGACATGTTATGACTTATAACCTTGAGCTTTCTGTCTGTTATTTGTGTATGTTAAGTTGTCTCTTTGTTTCCCTCTTGTTTCCGTGTTACATACCCTCCTATTTAGTATCAATTCATCCTTGCTTTGCCTGTGCACATAAAGAAATACAATACCGTACTAGGGCTGCAGAGATTAAACGATTAGTTGTCAACGATGAAATCAATAGCCAATTATTATGATAATCGACTATTTGGTTTGAGCCTCTTTTTTTTTTTTATGAAGAAAAAAAATCCCCATTCTCTGATTCCAGCTTCTAAAATGTGATGTGTGTCTTTACTCCTCTATGAAAGCAACCTGAATATCTTTGAATTGTGGACTAAACAAGACATTTGAAAGCGTTTCGTTGGGCACTGATCGATATTTTACAGACCTATCAACTAATCGATTATCAAGAAAATTATCAACAGAAGAATCGACAATGAAAGTGATGCTGAGTTGCAGCCCTTTACAGTACGATCTCATGGGAGACATATTGGTGTGCGAATTATCCGTAAAGAGATGAGAACATAACCAACATGATGGCATATACAGTATGTTCCCTGCTCTGGTGCTACACTAATGAACCACTTAAGTCAAAAAAATATATAAATGTACGGTATATAGTATTATGTGTATACTGTGTTGTTTTGATTTGCCAACTTATTTGGTCATACTTGCAATTATCAAAATAATCTGTTTTAGTTTTTGTCTGCAGTGATAGTGCCCCATACAGTAATGTTTTCTGGGGTTGTGGAATTTCTGTACTGTAATTTAATTGGTGCAATATATGTGTGAGCCAGAGTGTGTGAGCGGAGCTCAAGGATTTTGGATGAAGCACAGATTAGATTTAATGTTGGAGCATCGCCTTATTTCCCCTACTCCAATTTTTCTCCAGTACCGCTCACACCATAAGTTTGAAGCATGCCCCAGCCCATCTCTGTGTTTCTCCAGCACAATATACAGTTGTTTCTGACTATGTCTGCACTGTAATTTAATTGGTGCAATATATGTGTGAGCCAGATCGTGTGAGCGGAGCTCGAGGGTTGTGGATAGAGCACAGAGTAGATTTTTAAAATGTTGGAGCATCGCCTTATTTCCCCTACTCCAATTTTTCTCCAGTACCGCTCACACCATAAGTTTGAAGCATGCCCCAGCCCGTCACTGTGTTTCTCCAGCACAGCATGCAGATGAAACGCTGCCCCCCCTCCCTCTCCATGCTGCCAGTGCATGTCACCCGGCGGACTTTTTAATGGAGGAGCTCTGGGCATGAAGGGAAGGTGGTTTCCATTCCTCTAATGAATACAATTTTTCTTTTTCTTATTTGGGGGTGAGCTGTGAGCGATTTGAGTAGAGCAGGGTTAAATCTGAGTTGATCGCGAAGCAATATTGAGCAGAGTGGCCCGGGAGCGGCTTTGAGCGGGGGATCGGAGATAACAAACAGCTCTGTGAGCGAGCAGCAGACATTCTCACGGGTAAACTTTGCTCACGTGCTCTAGTAGGCATTAAATATAGTTCATTTTATCATTTCATTTCTAAAGGCCACACAGACAGTCAACCAGCTGGGGCTACCGTTGTTAGTCATTGCTTAGTCCCATCTAGCCCTATCTACATTACTCTGTGACTCCATATGTTGCTGAGGTTACAGGACTACCTGTTCTTGTGAGTTATGAGAGTCTGGTTGTTTGCCATCACCAAAACTAGACCTATGAAAGAAAGACAGCTCAAGCTTGCTAGACTCTGTTGGGTATCGGTATTGGTACAGATTCAATTATTGGCAAATTATCAAAGATGTTTTATCAATATTAATAAAGTTATGAATATGTGCATTCATGGTTCCCTTTACAATACAGATCTTAATTAACTTGGTTCATTTATCTGGTATATTCCAAAGGAACAAATGGAATGAATTTGAGCGCTACCTGTGTTCAACCAGCTTGTTATTACAATACGTACTATTTACAGAAAAACTAAATTTATTTAATTTCAAAATCATCAATGGCCAATCAATAATCCTTCGATCAATCAAAATCAATACTTTTTTTAAACTACAACCAAAAGAAAAACAGACAACCAACCAACATGTAGTGATCATGTCTCTCTCTGTGTGTGTGTGTGTGTGTGTGTGTGTGTGTGTGTGTGTGTGTGTGTGTGTGTGTGTGTGTGTGTGTGTGTGTGTGTGTGTGTGTGTGTGTGTGTGTGTTGGCATGAGGAGAAAGAGAGAAATGGAGGGAAAACACACTGGAAAACACTTGAATGTGCAATTAAAATATAAATGTGACCATTTGATGCATTGCACCAGAGTTAGCCTTTGGCTAATTTACATCTGCAGTCCCATCTTGATCTCTGTGGGTTGAAAATAATCGCTCTCTTCGTTTACTCGAGATTCTAACTTAACTCAACGTTACAGCAGAATCTGGTATATATATATATATATATATATATATATATACCAGATTCTGCTGTATATATATATATATATATATATATGTAACGTCGAGTTAAGTTAGAATCTCGAGTAAACGAAGAGATTCACACGCCTTGTGTGTGTGTGTATATATATATATATATATATATATATATATATATATATATATATATATATATATATATATATACACACACACACACACACACACACACAAGGCATATCTGTTTTTTTAGGTTGTTTGCACTCATCCAATTCTGTGCCAGTGAAGAAGTGGGCACAAATGAAGATGATGAGTGCCAGTTAAATCTCAACCAATGGAAAACTGTGTGGAAAACAGGATTCTGACTGTTTCCACAAATGTTTCAACAACTGGTTTTACGTTCTTTTGAATAATAGAAATATATAACAACTGCAAACTTTAACCATGCAGGTCAACTTTGTATTCCTCTAAAGTATGTTTTCCACTTCAGTATCTCCCTAAACTGACATGC
The DNA here is from genome assembly GCA_023566125.1 of Zingel zingel. Taxonomy (NCBI): domain Eukaryota; kingdom Metazoa; phylum Chordata; class Actinopteri; order Perciformes; family Percidae; genus Zingel; species Zingel zingel. The sequence continues at coordinate 6,247,761 of CM042318.1, forward strand.
TTGATTGTAGTCTCTTCAGTTCTGCCCTCATCCTCCATCACGGTCCCAACTCCTGTCCCATCTTATGTAATCTTTATATCCTTAAAGTCCCTCTCCTCTCCTGCTGTGTAGCTTAATCTCCCTCTTCCTTCTCCTTTCCAACAGCAATCACAGGGACAGAGTAAGATCACTCAGTTAAAAATATAGGATCTCACTTGTGTGTGTTGCAGAGCAAATATTTAAAATTGCATATAATAACCTTTTTAAGAAAAAAGAATGAAACCTTTCATAGTTTACAGTATAAAGCATTGCAATGCCTTATTGGGTTGATAATGAAATGAACATGGACTTACTGTCAAAGCCAATCTTACTCTTCAGTATGTGTCTATTTCATTCCAGCATAGAAAAAGTTGATTTCCTCTTACTGTAGCATTGACACTATGAATAGCAGTAGTTGTTTGTTTATTGTCCCTGCGGTCATTAGGTTGCAGCAGAAATCACATGGCATTTTTGGCAACATAAGACAAGAAAACAGAACAACAATTTCATATATAAATACTCAGGACACAACATGGACCAAGGCATTTAAATATGGGGGGTCCAGACCAGCTGGGAAAAAAACCTTGTGACCGCAGGACCATCATTCATTAGGAACGTTGATGGCCTGTGGAACAAAAGTGGACTTGGATCAGTTTTTTGGTAACACAGGAGCACAGTATCGTCGTCCAGAAGCCAACGCTTCAAATGAAGAGGCAAGGGGGTGTATCTTATCACCCACAATGCTGTTTGCCTTTTTCAGTGTTCTGTGTTTGTAGATGCATTCCATACTTGGAAATGTATTGCCTGACAGTTTAATGGATGTTTTTTATGATACTTTTTCTGTGCTTCGGTAGCGTTGCCAAACCAACAGATGATTCCAAAAGAGAGAACACTTTCAATAAAAGCACAATGAAACGTTTGGATTATAATGCTGCTGACATTAAAAGACAACAATTTTCGAAAATAGAACATTCTTTCTTGGAACTTAGCATTCAATCTCAGTCAGTCCACCTGTCCCATTTAGGCTTGTGGTTGAGCACAATGCCAAGGTACTTGTACTCTGTGACAGATTGTATAGGCTCCCCATATATAAGAGTAGGGTTAGTTGTTAGTTGTGCCTTTCTAAAATCAACCGGCAACTCCTTTGTTTTGGAGGTATTGATGAAGGTTTCACAACAGTCAATAAAAAAAATTCAAGAACTAAAGCCAGAGGCTGGCGAAAGGCTTACATTGCAAACTTAGAGACTTCTCTGTAGTCAATCTGTTAATGACATTGGAATATTTTCTAAAAGCTGACCAGCAAGGCCTGAAATGAGCAGTGACATCTAAAGAAAAGATCAATGGGTTAGTATAATAATACATGCTCAGCAGCCATTAGTACTCACCTGGCATCACTCTCTCTCTGGTTGGCTGAACAAATCTTCTTAGAATGTTGATTCTCAAACCTTAATTATGTGCCCAGTGGAATAAGGCAAGGTAGTATTTCCACTCTCATTATACTTCTTAACAGTTAAACAAGGAGAGGCCTTTTTAGGACCCTTTGTGTTATTTTTGCCTCAGGGCCCCCGCATCTACATCTTAACCAAAATGTGTGTATGTTTATAAGTTGATAATCATGCATTGACGTTTCACATGCCACATATTTAGATTAAACACATACAGTATGTTAAATAAGTCACACATAACAATGGTTCTCTGTCTTCTGTTTTTTTCACAGTGACTTGTATGACTTCTACCACTATTTCTACATGCTGACCAATGCCCTGTTTTACGTCAGTTCGGCCATCAATCCAATCCTATACAACCTGGTGTCAGCCACCTACCGCCAGATCTTCTTCTCCACGCTGCGCTACTTCTGCATGCCCTGCCGTCATACACCTAGGAGGCGCTCCCACCCTCTAACCCGCCGCTCCATCAGCATCTCCAGCAACCACACCCTCTCTACCAACATCATCAAAGAGACGGCGTACTGATTGGTTTGCAAAGGAATACACTTTCTCATGCTATAAACCCACCTGCTGCCACTTTGTGATTACTGGTCCAACTTACTTCATCAAGGACATTCTGGAACTGGTTTAGAGAGAGAACTGGGGTTATTGTCATGTGGGGCCAGATGCACATTTTATTATGTAAATGTTTTATACTGTGTATTTCTATACATGCTTTTATTGGTCCAATCATTCACCATTAGTGCTGTACAGTGTACAGTGGACTCTGTGTTTTTAAGATTCAACTTATAAACCTCTTGAAAGTACTTTCTCTATAAACATGGCATTTGGCAATACATTCACCACTTGCAAAGGTTCTGATGTAACCCTCACACAAGGAGAAAATAGTTTGTATTTATCTTTCTTGAATCCAAGTTGCATTGACAGCTATATGGGAAGAATCTCTTGCATCATTACCACACTTATCTTGCCTTATTGGCTTTATCACGAACAGCTTTGAAGCAAACATTTAGTTGAACAGAGGGAGAGTTCAGATAATAGCGAGTCCTAAGACTGGTCCATGGAATTTATAAATAGTGCAGACAAAGATTATGATTATTTCTGGTAATAGCTTACTGCATTCATTTAAAAATGTGAAGTAAGTGTGTTGACAGAGAAATGTCTGGGATTGATTTTTTTGAAGTATTTGGACGTTAGTGACCATGTGGAGCATGTTGGAAAGTAATTAGTGCAAGAAAACAGCTTGCATTCCTGAAAACGTGGAAAACAGGAGCATTTCAACAGACACAGAGCACCCACTCCAACACACCAGCTGCTGCTTGAGCAGCCAGAGGCAGAGCGAGATTTCCAACATTTCCTTTAGGAGCAACACCAAGATGTTAAACAATCTGGACTCTCCTATCAGTTAGTAGATTAATTGATTGCATCTACATAAAAGTCTCCTTCCAGAACAAGAGTTTAACTATAGGGGGTTATTATCCCATATACATCAATATTGGGCAATTCCATGCTTCATAGTGTATGTTCATCGGCGGCAACGTTCGATGCCAAGTATTGTGCCATTTATGTAGCATGGCGGAAAGTGAAGGTGTGGAGGTCCAGGTGCTCACAGACCTGCAGTTATTGTTTGTGTGTAATGATTAACAATTACCACCATCTTGCCCTAACCTGGTACTGGTGAAGTTGCCTAGCCTGAACCAAAACTTAAACATAGTTGATTTCCTGTAACCATGATCTTTCCCCAACAACACACTGACATTAACCAAAGGCCAAAAGGCTGGAGTATGCTTGAAACTAACTAGTTTGTACTTTGTGTCCTCCGAACCCATTTGAAGGAAAAGGTGTTTATCTGTGTTTTAAACAGCAACACTCAAAGTGAAGGTGAAAAGCTAGCTGTCATATAGAGGGGAAAGGCCTTGTAATCATTTAAATCAGAAAAACGGAAATCTGAATGATTTTTCCTTTAAGACATAGTGTTGCAAGTGACGGGCAAATGTGTTAAGAATGAAAAGGAGAGCTTGAGAGAGAAGTTCAAACCTAACTACTACATTCCAGAGATGTTCAAAAGTCATTTTTTGGAAGTCCAAGTCAAGTCTCAAGACTTTGAGGGGAAGTTCAAGTCAAGTCTCAAGTCTTTTGCCATGAGTCCAAGTCAAGTCCAAGTCAAGTCTCAAGTCTGATCTGTCCCTAACACTGTATTGTTAAATCTTATGAATTCAAAGCATGTCCTGTATCTACCATCCGTACAGTATCAAAATCAGTTGTAGGATAACTTTATGGGGTCTACTGCAATGCAATCTGAAGAAACACAAATTAAGGACTCTGTTTCAATTTCATAACTGTATTTTTCAACATTTTGGTATCTGCACCAAAGAATACATGTTTGTCTGTGTTACTAACTGGCTGTAAAGCCCAACCTCATCATGCATTACACTTTTCAGTGTTCAAAGTTTTAGGAAAACATCTGTATTGAAAGTTAATACACCAACCATGGTGCAAACATGTGAGAACTGATACTTTCCGTATTGCTATTTAACAACAATAAAAAATAAAAATTGGAATGAAAATAAATTGGAAAAAAATGAAGACAGTCTAATCTTAGTCTTAGTCTAATCTTCTGCTACTGGTGAAATATTAACCTAAGTCTGTCACATCATATGGATACAACTATAACAATACAATTCGCCTGTCCCCAGCATTAGCACAACACTTTGCGATGGTTAGCTTGTTACCTGTGGCGATGTATGCTAAATGTAGCGTCTCTTTCACATTAGCGTGAGTGACTGACCTATCTGGGTGCTTTTTGAGATGTCTGATGAAGTTCGATGTTGTTGATCCAGCGTCATGTATCTTGGTGCCACACTCCTTGCATGTAGCTGTTCGCTTACTGCCACTGTTTATGAAGTTATTGTAAGCAAAACTAATGACAAAAGGCACAACTGCAGGAGGACTTGGTGTCGCCATCGTCGCTGCATTTTTTGATGTGTGCGCGCGCGCCGCATAGCGCATGCGTACATTGCACATTACGGCAAAGGCCAAGGGACACGCAGCTCGTCATGCGTTTCCCCAACGTATATGCGCCAATAAAAGAAAATAGAAATACATAAATCAATTTAGATTTAAAAAGCAATAATTGCATGAAAATAGGTTGTTGACGAGTCTCGAAGCTCGAGTCCGAGTCAAGTCTGAAGTCTTTTGGGTCGAGTCGCAAGTCAAGTCTGAAGTCTTTTGGGTCGAGTCCGAGTCAAGTCTGAAGTCAGCTGTTTGTGTGACTTAAGTGCGACTCGAGTCCGAGTCTCAGACTTGAGTCCCCATCTCTGCTACATTATAACCTCTGCACACCAGAAATGTCTAATGTCGACATTCTTGTCTGGCAATGGTTTGATTATACACACACAAAAAGCCACTGAGAACAGGTAACAATTCTTCTCAAATAATTTCCGATCCAGGGAACTTAAAAATGAATTCAGGACCATAAGTGAGAAGCTGTTTTTATTGTGTCATCATAATCATATTAGTTGAAATCAGCCATGTTTTCCTCTGTGGAACTACTAGTGTTTGATGCTTGTGTTGTGAGTATTCTGAGGCATAGGTGCGTACAGTATACTGTACAGTAGTAGTGTTAGGGTAATGCTTTCCCCATGCGTGTATGTTCCCCATAGAGTACATTCGATTCCATTGGCAACAGAGCAATCCTAGAAGTGGAACGTCGTGGCTATAGACTAGCTCCAACCTAATGCGCTTGTGTCTGAACTACCAGCTCACCGCACCAATCACAGTCCGGTAAGGGGCTACCGGCAGCTACGTCCATGGTTTATGTGTGTGTGACGGCCGCGACTATTCATTCAAAACAACAATGGCGGACATGATAGAGAGATGGTTCATCCAGTCCCCTGCCAGGTATTTTTTAAACAGTTTTCAATGACAACAAACCATCTGATGAGAGAGTTGAGATATTTTAGTCTGGACAGAACGACATTCATAGAGCATGCCACTAGTGCAATTCTGGCTGAAATGCAAAACAAAAAAAGTACTTAGATTTAAATACTAAGGAAATTCACTTCAGTATTTACCACCATGATGTATTCTACTTCATTTTGCCCACTAATCCTCCAATTTGCTGGGGCAACTGGTGTTGGACTGTAAAAATACTTGACATTGCTACAACCTTATCAATGCATATCACAGCAGCTCAGTCTCTGTGTATTATTCTTATTATACCATGGCTGGTCGTTTTTAATATAATGTACTTTGTTATTATTGGTGACATTAGCTGTGCTTTGTATTGGTTGATTATGACTGTGTTTCTGTACAGTATCTGTATTCTTGTTGAATCTGTGGACTTTATATACAGTATGCTACATTTAAAGTCACGGCCACACATCAGATTCACACAAAGATCCACCAGACATACTGAATGAAATATATGATACTGTATATCCCTTTAATTGTGCAAACCATTCAAATGGCACAGGCAGTTAATAACAGTTTTCAGTACTCTTCTGCACAGACTTGTACTGTATGGATATTATAACCTGAATGTGTCTCGACCCAGTGTTTATTGTATTTAAAGAAAAATGTGGATGATTCCGATCAGCTGTATATCAGATGTATAAGTGTATATGACAAGTTGCTCTAACAAGGAACAATAAAGGAATGAAGATATATAAAATGTTGATGTGCTGACAGTATGTCTCTCCTCTGTCTTATTCAATGCACACACACACACACACACAACTTAATAGTGTTTTTATAAAAATACACTCATCACAATTAAAGGAGCACTCCGGGAAATTTTTCCGTTAATCTTGATCGCTATAAGTATGTTAGTACTGTCGATAGCAAAAAAAAACGAGCCGAATCGGTGCTAGCATCATGGAGTTGCTGCAGCTAATACCGAGAGCTCCCACTTAGCTAAAACGGCAGTTTTGGGGGCATATCATAAAGAGTGCCTTTGTGCCTCTTAACAAACACAAAATGCAATTAAAATGTCTGTGCAACATGAACAGGGCCCTTACATGACAACAAGATGCGTTTTCAACTCAGACATTGTTTAAATTCACCTACCCTGTTAGCTGCTAGCTGCCGTCTGATGAGTGAGTGTGTTCAGCCAGGCTTCGGTAATAATCATCACGCAGCAGTTCTTTGTGTATTTGTAGCATGTCTATCCATTTTGTGTGTGATCCATCTGGCGTTGGTGAATAGTAGTCTCTGCAGTGGCGAACTGTGTGTTAGTTGCCTTAGCCAGGCTAGCAGGCCCGACCGGCATCCTTCTACTTCCTCCCCGCCTTCCCCGTCTGCCGCGGCCGACAACAATCCACGGGCGTCCGCCGGTCTGGTGGATGTCCTCCAGAGGACAGTTCATGCTTTCGCGGCGAAAAGTTTATTTCTCCCTCAAAAATAGGTAATTGAGCACTGTAGTGGTTATGATCATATCAGGGACTATGTAACTACATGGAAACGGGTCAAATGATGCATGTTTCTTGTAAAGTAACAAATTTCAAACACATTTATTCTCAGTCGGATTGTCTTTTCAATACATGAGTTAACTGAACTAATTGGCAATATGTTTGCCTGTCTGACTGCTAAATTAGGCTTAAGTCCAGTTCCTTTATTTGATAGGACAGCTTAGACATGAAAGGGGAAAAAGAGGGGGAATGACATGCCGAGGTTGGAACTGAACCTGCGGCCGCCGCGACGAGGACTTGCACTCTGTACATTGAGGACATTCTCTACCAAGTTAGCTACCAAGGCGCCCCACAATTTAAAGTTTGTGACTGGTGAAATTAGAGATTTATTGATATTTTAAAATGTACCAATTACCCTTTTTCATTTTCCCTTATTCTAGAGATTTACTCTCTCCAGTTTGATAAATAGTAAGATATGTTTTTCCCCTTTAGCCATGAGGAGCTGGATGCGGGTATGCAATTACAATTTGTATCCCTTGTCCCTCCATGTCCACTCTATTGCATTCTGCCAAATGGAAAATTAAGCACATGGCAGAACACAACTAACCAGCCCATATATCACTTCTGAGTAGGAGAATGCTTTCTTTAATGACCAGCTTCGGAATACAAGTGGCTGCATTTGAATTGGTTTATCACAGCAGGCTTGTCAGGTTGGGGAACAGAGCTCAAACGCAGAGCTGGAGTAGTGGAAACAAAAATATTTATTTTAAACAAAAAGAACTCTGGGTAGGTGAGGAACTGGTCCGTAGTGATTAGAAACTGGCAGTTGAGAACGGAGAGGTGGTCGAGGTTTGAAGAAGCTGGAGACGGAGTGGAGCTGACTGGGTCCGAGATCTGGTGATGACTGAAGGTGAGTATTTTCTTCTAGGACACGGAAAACCGACAGGTTAGATTGAAGCAAGAATTCTGAACTGGTGATCATTAACGACCGCAGCAAGACACTCATACTCAGGGTAAGTAACAATCCAGCGTCGAGCAGAAAGTCACACAGCCATTTAAAGGAGGCACATACTGATGCTTTGAGAAAGCGGTAGGAGAGTTTTCTATTACATCTATTGAAAGAGGGATACTTATCAAACCATTTGGTCCAACTGGAAAAACAGCTTCTTACTCTTTATGTTGTGTTTTGCTTTATTTTTTCCATCTCTATTACTTTCTTCCCTTGGCTACCCTGTGGTCTCAAACTGATTTTGATTTTATACAAATACATTTGTCCATGGTAGCTTTCATTGCAAACAAACAAGGTTTGGTTTACATTCTAAATGCATCTGCAATCTGCAGAACAGTTTATTGTCACCATTTATTGTCACCATGCGTACATGTGCATCCTTAAGGGCATTCTGCTGGTATAAGATACAAAAATCTAAAATCTATAATATGGTTCAAGGCAATGGCTGACTAGAATGTCTTTACATTTTGGTTGCTTGTTTTGCATGATGAGAGGAGAGAAAAGAGGACGAGTCGAGAAGACCGGTAAATCCACTGCTTCCAGTTCTTTTATAAATATTTTGTATTGGTGCAACAACATCAGTACAAGTACAAAATCAGCACAAATAACAGTTTTTTCCTTATTAGCCATCCACCCATCCATCCATCCATTTATCCACCTGAACCCCACTACCACCCCACTCTCCTCTCCAAAATGCCCACCCACTCACCCCATAAGTACACAAATAGAACAAAAAACATACATAAGAACAACACTAATCGGAACACAGAAAGTTTTGGACAAAAGTGAATAAATGGAGAGAAAAAAAACAGCTTCAAAATGTTTTTAATTACATTAACCAGCTCTTTTAATATCTGACATTCAGTATAAATTCCACCTAGCTCTGTTGAAATCATCAGGAGGCTACTGGGGGAAACTGAAAAATTCCACAAATAAGGAAAAGTGGATCAAAGTTTTGGGGCACTGTGAAGCACCTGCTTATTAGTCAGATAGGAGGAAACATAATCCCTCCATTCTTAGTCTGTCACTCACGGGGCTAGTCCTACTCACCCATCTCAGGGGAATACCTAATGCATTCCTGCACGGCAAAGCTGCTGTACAGTAGAGACCAATGTTAGGCCTGCTGCTCAGAATGAATGGCATGACAGTTTATAAAGCAGCCTTGCAGCCAGTGAGCAGTGATGCACTGCCATTTGTAGCTGATGACACTGGGGCATGACACTCACGATGATGCATTGCAGGCTGCGAGTGTTGCCGCTCCGAGATACTAATCCATCCTCATACCACAGAGAATTCTCATTAGCTAAACGATAACTGTAGCACACGCTTGTTTTTCCCCCCTTCTCTAGTTTTTTTCTCAAGTCTTTCTCCCTTCTGTGGATCAGTAAGTGTTCTTATACTCTTTTACTTAAAAAAAAAAAATATATATATATAGGCTATATATATATATATATATATATATATATATATATATATATATATATATATATATATATATATATATATATATATATATATTTATATATATTCTAGTTGCAAAAATATAAATGATACATTTTCTGTATGGGAGTGGCAGTTTAAGTTAAAGCACCTAAAAGATGTTCTCAGACGAATCAGTTCAAGTGTAATTGGAAACGTCTATTTGTATTTCAAACTAGAAAATTCCGGAAGAAATTTTGACAGTGTGCCTACTACTTGGTGCACATCCGAATAACAGTAGCTAAGGGTTAATAGCAGTAGCTGTATGAGAGAGAGAATACAATTGTTTAACAATAGCAATAGGGAATGGATGGATGGGCTTACAAGACACCGCAAATGCATACAGGTCAAGACCAGAGTACAGCGTAGTACCACTTACAGAAAGGTTAAAGTACTGATTATTTACATGGAGTCTGGTGGGTTTAGCGACGCAAGCCTTAGCAATACAATATATATATATATATATATATATATATATATATATATATATATATATATATATATATATATATATATATATATATATATATATATATATATAATACCCAAGTTTTGCTTACATTTTAAATATATACAGAGTTGTTTCAACGGTGAAGTGTTAAGTGTCTTAACCCTTCAGAGATATACCTTTTTAACACCTATTTAAGACCTTTCTGTTTACCAGAAACCGCTATGAAGTAGCTGGTGCTAAACCCACCAGACTCCATTTAAAAAACAGTACTTTTAGCGTGTATAGAGCCAAAATATGTTTTCACATGTAAATCGGTATACTATGTGTTTATTTCAACCAACACTAGAGTTGTGGTGGTTGCAAAAGTGTAGAGAAGATGAAAAACAGCTTTTCATAGTTTTATTTGGTTTCTGTCGACTTTGAATGAAGTGGGTTTTATGATGCTTAAATGACTATTTATTTACATGGAGTCTGGTGGGTTTAGCGAAGCAACCCTGTTTTAACAGTGAAGTGTTAAATGTTTTAACCCTTTAGAGATAGACCTTTTTAATACCTATTTCCAGAAACGGCTATGAAGTAGCTATCGCTAAACCCACCAGACGCCATTTAAAAAAACAGTAGTTTTAGCATACATTTTGCCAACTTATTTTCACATGTAAATCGGTAAACCTGTGTTTATTTCAACCAACACTAGAGTTGTGATGGTTGTAAAACGTGTAGAGAAGACCAAAAACGGCTTTCATAGTTTTATTTGGTTTCTGTCTACTTTGAATGAAGTGTGTTTTACGATGCTAAAATGACTGTTTATTCACATGGAGTCTGGTAGGTTTTTAAAAAAAAATGTTAGAGACCATTTTTTGGGGCTTTTCCCTTTTATTATGAAGTGACAGTGGATAGACATGAAAAGGGGGAGCGAGATGGGGAATGACACGTAGCAAAGGGTAGCAGGTCGGATTCGAACCCACACCACTGCAAAGGACTCAGCCAACATGGGGCGAACACTCTCACTGGCTGAGCTAGATGCCGCTAGATGCCCCCCCCCCTATAGTTAATATCATTAGTAACAGCTGATCTGAGCTACCTTTACTCTGCTGTTTGATATGTCCTGTAAAGAGAGGACAACACGGCCTACAGTAAAGAGTCTTTATGATAGGAGCCTAGGAGATGTGTGTGTAACAAGTTGTTGCTATGGTGATTTCCACAGTGAGGGAGTAGAGGAGGGAGGGGGAGACAGTATCTTCCATGGGTCAAACATGTCTATTTAATGATAATTATACCTCTTAAGTTTGTTCTGTAAATCAAAACGGTGGGTCCAAACGGCAAAAATATTATCATCACAAGAAAGATAAAGGTCTGGCGAACGCATTGATGTAGTTTTTATGTTTATGGTGTCAAATATATGCGACACAGAGCAGGTAACAAACAGGGAACCGCCTGCATACTTCCAGATATTTAATTTCATTGTTTCTATCAGCAGTTGGTATAAGGAGAGCCAAAAGTTTAGGTCCGGTGGATTCCATAGTTAAATGTCTGCGACCGCCACAAAATTTCCTACATTTTGAGCCAACAATGATGTATGAAGAGTGAAAACTGTAGGTGACAGAGCAATTTGTTAGGAAAAAAGGAGGTGTGTGTGTGTAAGAAGTTGTTGCTATGGTGATTTCCACAGTGAGGGAGGGGGAGACAGTATCCACAGCTCCACCCTCTGTCCCCCCTTCTGGTCTTCAACATTCCAGCCCCATACACACATTGAAAAATATGAATGTGTGTGTGCGTGTGTGTGTGTGTGTGTGTGTGTGTGTGTGTGTGTGTGTGTGTATGAGAATGTGCGTGTGTGAGCGTGCGTGTGTGTGTATGTGAGTGAGTGTGTGTGTGTGTGTGTGTGTGTGTGTGTGTGTGCGTGTGTGCGTGTGTGTGTGTGTGTGTGTGTGTGTGTGTGTGTGTGTGTGTGTGTGTGTGTGTGTGTGTGTGTGTGTGTTAAAGTACTACACTAACCACAATCCTAAGCGTAACAGCAACGTCTCTGATTGGTGGAGATCACAGTTGCCAAGCAAATGTATAGGGAACCAGCAAAATAATTTATTTTTTCATTGTTTCTATCGGCAGTTGGTATGAACAGAGCCAAAAGTTTACATCCGATGGATTCCATAGTTACATGTCTGCGACTGGCACAAAATTTCCTACATTTTGACCAACAATGATGTATGAAGAGTGACAACTGTAGGTGACAGAGCAATTTGTTTGGAAAAAATTTAGAGAATATTACTGCAGCTCCATGTTTTTTCATTGTTTCTATCAGCAGTTGGTATAAGGAGAGCCAAAAGTTTAGGTCCGGTGGATTCTATAGTTACATGTCTGCGGCCGCCACAAAATTTCCTACATTTTGACCAACAATGATGTATGAAGAGTGAAAACTTTAGGGGAGAGAGCAGTTTGGAGAAAATTCAGAGAATCGTACACAGCTCCTCACTCTGTCCTCCACTCTAACTGTGAAGATTCCGTCCCCATACACATACATTGGAAAATCTGAAACGATCTTAGAAGAGGACGATACGTAAACTGTTATTTCGTAGAAACCCTGCTTGATTTCCGAATGCCCATTCAGCCCAATCAAAGTCTTGTCTTCGGTTTAAACTTTTAATTTTTTTTCTACATTAAAGTATGATGATACAGCATGGCCCCAAAGAGGGGTTGTTTTGAGCGATGTTAAGCAACTTCCCGAAGATTTCCCATTCAAGTCTATGGGAAAATTTTGCGCTGTTTTTTGCCGATTTCGTGAAAACCGTGCGGCAAATCTTTTTGAAAAGACATGGCACACCATTCCCGGGCACATGATTTGATGGATTTTGTGTGCACATGTTGGCAACGCTCCATGACTAGTTAAGGGACAAAAAATAGGCGGAATAATAATAAGTATGAGAAACAATTATAGTCATTGTGCCGATTGCTGCTATTGCAGCACATCCGCACACTGAATAACAGTTGAATACTAAGAGCTGAAAAAAAGTGAATTGTCAGCTAATTAGAAGTGAAAAATTGAAAAGCAGCTGAAATGTCTGTTTATGACAAAGTGTGCATAAATATGCATTAACCCATTCATTTTTTTCAATACTAATTTTTGAAAAAATACTTTTTAAAGACCAAATCTTGTTTTTATAATAATACAAAATTATTTGAAGAAAAAAAATGATGAAAACCCACTGAATAAACCAAGGTTGGCTGTTGTTTTTACCATATATTAAATAATGTTTGTTGACTTCCTAAATACCCCTTTAGATAAAACATAACCACCCATCCACTATGTCAACCTAACCACCTTCCTCCCACTTGAATGCTTTAGCTCTGCATAACTTAAATTCAACGGAGTCACCATTGATTTAAATATTGAATCCCAACCTTTCCCTGGTTTTGCTTATTGTTAAGTATCCCTTGGTACCTGCCAATGCAGCAAACTCCCTGTCTTTTACATTACACATGGCCAGGGACATCATTAGGATTGAAAGACAGGGGGGGCTTAGCCCCCAGGGTATTTGTAACTTGCGTTTGCAAAATCTTTGCACTCACATCTTTCGTTACTGTATTAAAGCTACACTTATGTCAACAACCAGTCAAGAAACCAATATGTTAACAAGTACAAATTGACAGACATATCCTCTTCTTCCATTTCTACTCTGTTCCTTCTGTCTTCCCCTTTAAGATAAAAAAAAAAACCCTGATGCTAATTTCATGACTTCGAAATGAAAAATGGTCACATGAAACAACATCCAAATTATCAAAAAACTGACAAACAGAGGCCAGACAGCTAATAAGTTGGTAAGTTAAACAAATATGACAAATAGCAGCACAAGATAAAGAAAAAAATAGGCCTAATATGCATCACTGCATACTTTATCATGTAAGATATTAATACGGATCCTATTTAAAGTTGCTACTGTCTAAATACAATAACCTGATGGCGGAAGGAATACAAGATTTGGAGTAATGATTACTGCATATACTGTATGTAGGATTGCTTTCATTTTATTTTCACATGTGAATCTGTGGGCATGTGCTCATCTTTAACCTAGCCTACATTTAGGCAACATCTACATATTTATTTATTTTATCACAGCCAATGAATGAAGAAAGTTAAATTGGTTAGAATATAGCTAGCATATATAATAAATATAATGAAATAATTTAGTTTAGGCTATGCATAGTACCTAGGCCTGCTAACAAATGCTTACTGTTACAAAACAGTCCTTAAACCTATTGACCACTACTGACCTCAATCACGCCGGCTCCCTCAGAATCAACTGCTCTGCCAATCTCCTGCTTCTCTTTCTCTCTGCTGAAATATCTTCCAATATCCATCTCATCTGCTCACTGAATTGAAGGATACACCGGTACATTGGCATTAACAGGGACCCTATGACATTTAGTTTTCACTGACAACAACATTCTATGGGGGTTGATATTGTTTTAGAATATGCCTACTATAGAGATAGGCTATATTATTGGCAATGAATAAAAAGTTGTGATTAGCTTGCTAAGTTAACCATTTCTTGTATTTCCCTCGTTCACTCTAGCTAGACTTTAGTTTTCCATAGCAAACCAAAATATCTCCTTTCCTTTATCTGAAGAAAACGTAGCTAAAGGTAAGCAGCAGGGACGTCGTAAAGCCTATTTTAGGGGGGCTGAAGCTACCCCAAAATGTTCCTAAGCCCCCCTAAATAATAATAAGAACAACAATATCAATAGCCGTATCCTCATTCATATTTAGACGCAACAAATTATGTATATCCAGCTACAAAAAAATAGCCGAAAAGTCGCAAGTTAGACAGAAGTACAAAGAGTCGTTGTGCTCAAGATCAAGATGATGCACCGCACCGTCTCGTTGCATTGGTGTGAACTGGCAGCTTTCAGAGCGTTGCAGACCGGAGCGTTGCAAGTAACTGGGGATTCATCTCGCCTCGTCGTTACTCTTTGGTCTGAACTCGCTATGCACCCCCCCCCCCCCCCCAGGTAATTAAAAACAACTTAACAATTTCACTCTGTATCACACTAGGTGTGATCAATCTTCCTTTCACCATTAGCGTGTGTATCGGTGTGTGTGTTTGTGGGGGTTACTCTTTGGTTACTCAGACCAAAGAGTAACGACAAGGCGAGATGAATCCCCAGTTACTTGCAACGCTTGCAACGCTCCGGTCTGCAACGTTCTGAAATTTGCCAGTTCACACCAATGCAACGAGACGGTGCGGTGCATCATCTTGATAGCACAACGACTCTTTGTACTTCTGTCTAACTTGCGACTTTT
Source organism: Zingel zingel (assembly GCA_023566125.1). Taxonomy (NCBI): domain Eukaryota; kingdom Metazoa; phylum Chordata; class Actinopteri; order Perciformes; family Percidae; genus Zingel; species Zingel zingel. The sequence continues at coordinate 6,262,870 of CM042318.1, forward strand.
TGGCTATTTTTTTGTAGCTGGATATACATCATTTGTTGTGTGTAAATATGAATGAGGATACGGCTATTGATATTGTTGTTCTTATTATTATTTAAGGGGGCTTAGGAACATTTTGGGGTAGCTTCAGCCCCCCTAAAATAGGCCTAGTGACGTCCCTGCACATGCCATTGTTTTTGCATCTAAATCCAACCCCCAAACCTCCACACTGCTTATAAAATAAGAAAGATGCTGTGTAATTAATGTGGACTGACAATACGTTATTTGCAACACGGTCTCACGGCAGTTCGTGAATTGGTCACATTATTTTTAATCTATTGATTCATGTACATGGACACGTTTATGTTGTTTATTTCCAAAAGATTAACCAATGCAGAACATCAGAGAAAAGTTTGTGGGGAAGGTGTCAGAGAAATAAAACGAGGCATGAGTTAGGAGAGAGAAACAGGGAAAGTCTGTTAAAAAAAGGAATGGTAGACGAATAAACCGAGAGAAAGAAGAACCAGCGAGAGAGAGAGAGAGTGTGAGAGAGAGATATTCGGTCAAGCGTATGAACAGCATGTTACTGCCCAGTCACTGGAGGGAGATAAACCAACACAGGAGGTATCCACATCCAATCTCTGGGAATTTGCACACCAAATTGTTTTTAGACCCAACACAGGAGCTTAGAGATGGCTTTCCCACAGGTTGTAATGAGGGAGCCGTCGCTCTCATTAGCTGCAGTTGGACAGAGGAGGCAAAGCAGTCAGATAGAATGGCCAGGTCACGGACAAAACACCCATTCACATTCCTTACTGTTCTGTCTTTCTTTCAATTCCCTTTTTCTTGGACTACAGGGTTTCTAGAAATTCCCAAAACTAAAGGTTGGAAAGTACATTCTCATAATAAACATAATATTGTTGATATATTGTAACATTGAACATACCCATTAACTGCATTAGTAATTGTGTTAACACTTGGTCCACCCTGCCCCCTGTGGTTTACCTCGCCCCATCTGTCAAGCCTTATGTAAAATTGTATTATAGCCTGTATTATTATAGTTAGTTTTTTTTCTCCACCTATACTGTATAAATGTAGCAATACGTGTTGAACACATGAACACTGGGTGTTTCTACAAAGCTAACTCTGTTTTGATTTCCAGATCCTACCCAATTAGCACTAAATGCAGACCAGGAACAGCCTAAGCAAGCTAATGTTAGCTCATTTCAGCAAAGAGCATGTAACATTAACAAAAGCACTGGTTGTGGCTACTGTCTATATCCACGATGTTCCACTTCCGGGATTGCTCCGTTGCCGTCTAAAATTCTGCCGGATGTCACTCTTTTCAGCCGGATGTTCGTTACCTTCCTCTTTCTTTGTGTTGGCATTTTAAACCCTGTGGATTTCTGAGGACTGTGGTTAACTGCTCCTCAGATCTCTGCAGGGTAAATCATGACAGCTAGCTAGACTATCTGTCCAATCTGAGTTTTCTGTTGCACAACTAAAACAACTTCCTTCCCGAGGCTATTTTGCAGTGGCACCGTGGCTTTGACCGGTGCTTAGCAGTGATTGTGATTGGTTTAAAGAAATGCCAATAAACCAGAGCACGTTTCTCTCCCATCCCAGAATGCTGTGTGGACTAGTCAGACCCTCCTCCACAGCGCTGTGGAGGAAGGTCTGGCAAAGCAAGACTATGGCCACTGCTACCACAGCCGACTACGGATACTTTGAACTTGAACCTTGAACTACAATGTCGAAACTGATGTCAGTCATAGCCCAATTGTTGGTCAAAACACCAAATGTTCTATTTTCATTTCGAACGGCATCCTCTCATTAAAGCTAACTAACCAACGTATTCTCATGAATGGGTTTGTACGACATAGTACGAAAATGTATGCACACCAATTCGTATGATAGTCAACAAAACTAGGCGACCGTCGGCTGGTCACTAGACGGCGGCTACAGAGCTGAGGGCTGACGCCGAGTGGCGTTTGCTAGCTGAGCAGCAGTTGCTAGTAGTGTTTAGCTGCTAAAGAGCTCTGTGACGCCGGCTACAGAGCTTCGTCGTATCAGCGGCAGTTGGTAGCCGCCAATAGGTGACTGTAAGCTGGGTAAAGGCACCACCAGATGACGGTCTTTTCAGGGGCCGTGGCAGTTGAGTTTACCTGAGAAAAAGTGAGCATCATGCGGCGACGACAGCACCAAAACGACTAGTTAAGTTTGGGGAAAATATCGTGGTTTGGATTAAAACACTCCGAAGGAACTAACGTTTCCTGGGTGAAAGAATTTTCTTTTCGCCACGAGGCGAACTTCACTCCCCGGCTTCAAAGCGCTGTGTTTTTTATGACCAACCCAATGTCATGCTATAGCTGATACTGGCCAATAGACACATTCATGTAAAAAATTTATTATTACAATTGATCAAGTCAAACATTATGCTACATGTATGGCACATTTAGAATTAAAAGTATCAGATGTGTAAAAAGTACAGAAGTCTGTGTGTCTAGATCAGTGGCAACATTCCTGTCTGTGGACTGGGTTTGATTTTCAAGCTACACTCTTCTGTTTTCACTGTAATAAATTCACGTTTCACACCAACATGCACACACACACACACACACACACACACACACAGGTGAAAGTCCCCCGCACATGCTCCTCATGCTATTCTTAGTGATACATTTCTCTTGTTTTTGCATGGATAAAATAATGTGTGAGTTTGAATGATGGCCTTTATGCAGTCACTTTTACCAAACCCATAACATCTCCTGATTGAGCAATATTTTATATCCGTCACCCTATATAATGGGGTTATTCACAGGTTCAATAACAGCCGTCAAAGAAGCGGGAGTACCACAGCACGCCTTTTGCAGCCTACAGCTGTAAAGTAACTGAAATTGATTGTTAGATGGAAGGCATTTTTATACTCAACTGGTCTGTACTTAAATGTAGTTTTTTGTTCTTTCAATAATAATATTCCTTAAATTCTACAATATTATTTTAGTGATAAAGCTACATTGTGTAAGAATTTCTCCCATCTAGCGGTGAAATTGTATATGACAACCAACTGAATATTACTTTCTAGCCCCTCCCCCCCATTCCGAGCGCGTTCTAACTCCTACGGTGGCCGAACCAGAAGTTAGCTCTTAGTATCTCCATCGTTTGCACGCAGCTGTTCTAGCTGTCTGTGTTAAAACTGCATGACGTGAGTTCTCTTCCAGGGAAATCACAACGTTATGCACAAATGTGCTATAGTTAGCCAAGCAACTATGAAACTTCAAATTTACACATCAAGAAGAATTTACACAACGAGAAGAACCTGTCGAGATGAAAGCAGGCAACCTTGCTCCTTTTGAGCTCTTTCCATCTTGGAAAAGACACTCCAATATTAACTTTGGTCTTGTTGCTTTGCCTGTCACGTTGTCGTTTTAATTCTCTTTATAACTTCCTTGGTGACTCCGTTACATGTCCTAGAGAATAGGCGCAATCCTCCATTTTCAACAGGCTTTCAAATCTGTCGGCAGTCGCGAGTAATTTTCTCCCCCTCCCTGGCATTCATCACGGTGCCACTGAGTGTAAAAGCGCGAAAGGTGGAGGTATGTCTTTGGCTAATGTATTTTAAAGATGGAGGTGCAACATGGCGGCCGTCATTCGAGCGAATCGCTCCTATGTATTCTGAATGGCAGATTATACGCGTATGAGAATACTTTGATTAGTTGGTGGACGTAATTACACGTGAATGAGTACATATTGGTGAAAGAACAATGGGGTTTTTGCTAAGAATCAACTACAAAAATTGCACAATGTAAGTTTAACCGTTGAAACAATTTCCATTTGACAGCCCACAAAAATATTTTTCAGCTTAATCAGCTTTTGGAGGTATGTTTGCACAAATGTATCTTTCTGATGTGGCAATGAAAAAAAAAACTAAGTTGGTGGCTCAGCAAATTTTCAAAGTAAAATCCTGTTTTTTGGAAAACACATGTCCGTTCAAAGATACCTTGTGGAGTTTTTTTTAAACACAAGATTTTGTTGACATTCAATGTCTCTCACTCCAATGTGTACATTGTTATAGACAACTAAACCTGTTGAATGCATTTCTCTCTTCATAAAACATTTGCAAAATTGATTTTTTTGAAAAATTTAAATCCAGCATTGTTTAAATCCATGGAGCGTTATTTTTCCTAGCATTTGTCGGCTCACTGATACTCTTTGACACATCACTATCACCAACTGTTGAATGATCAGTGGAATAGTGTGAAACCATCAGCAGCACTATATTGCGTCACCCGAGTGCATGAGATACCAACAAAATGGGGACTAAAGGTCAAAAACTCCTCAGGGTACCTTCACCGACGTCTTTGTTAAGCAGCCAAATAACTTTTTAAGTCATAAAATGTGGCTTTATGGTGCACTTATTCAGTAAACAGCACCTTTTCTCAAGAATGTCAATACAATTTGCTGGATTTTGTTAAAAGTCTTCATCACAGCCCCTGATGTGCCACAGCCTTTGGTTTATCTCCAACCTGTTCAGTCAGTTGTGAAGATATTGAGGTATGTTGGCATGACACAGTCAAGCAAAAATATCAAGCTTACTTCATTAATGTGCAGAGACAAGAGTAGTAATGAATCTATTCTGCAAAAAGCAGAAGCATCACTTACTCCAAAGATTTGACAAAGACAGCTTTTTCTGAACATCTTAGACGTTCTTCCAGTCTAGAGGGTGAGGGACTCACCTATTCCTGAATGTTAACTCGTGCAAGCAGACCACAGAGATAGGTCCGGCAAAGCAAGGCAAAGCTGCAAAGAACAATCTCAGCGAATTTTTTCCCGAGGTTATACTTTATAAATCATTACATTCACACATGCGTGTCTTAAAAGTAGCTTAGAGGAGAAAGCTCTGAACTTAGCTACAACTTCACACTTGAGCTGTAAACCATGTCTCTCCTGTGCTCCATGACCACAGTCTGGAGGACAGAGTAGGTTCTGTTGTAAGACCAGCATGTAAAATAATTTCACTGTAGTAAAATACTCTCACCCCACAAAACATCCAGCACATTGAACTGATAACGAAAACGTGTTTGGAGTCAAGACAAGCCCCATCACTGAAAAAAATCTGAAGATTGTCATTGAAAAAAACACCTCAGACTGCAAAACAATATCAAAATAAAACAATAAGACTCTAAGCGCAAGGTGAAAAAATTATCTGTGTGTGTGTGTGTGTGTGTGTGTGTGTGTGTGTGTGTGTGTGCGCGTGCGTGCGTTCGTTCGTTCGTTTGTGCGGGCGTGCGTTTCAATGCACCGTTTCAATGCAATGCACCGTGCGTACAGAATTACGGCTGCTGGCGCTACTGTGCATCTTCTGATTATGAACGGCGAAATGATGATGAGGCGCTTAAAATTTTGCTGCCGCAAGGACTCGTGGGACGGCGTTATCTCCTCGAGTGGATCCTATGCTAAAGGAGGTAACAAAGGAAGCATTGAAGCACCTTTTCTTATCACTTAGACAATTCGAACGGCTCTTATCATGGCGGTCACTTAACTACTTCTGGGTCATTTCACTCCGTTAGTAACCTTCCTAAGCAAATTTGACTATTCGACCGCAGCCAGGAGGAGCTGCAGCAATGGGCAGTATGAGAAACATATGCTTTTTGAACATCAAAGAATGTAAAGCTAGTCTAGACCCCAAGAGTACAAATACAACGCTAAAAATAAGTATAATAGGGGCTCTTTAATGCCAATGAAATATGATACAGTTGTTAGGTCATTTTTTTCTGAAAATCTTTAAATCATAAAAGTTATAAGTTTATACTGTATGATTTTTTTTATGTTTTGTAAAGCCATACACTATTTTAATGATCTCCTTAAACAATTTAACCAACTAAAACAAAGCTCTTGAACCACTTTTTTTATTTATTTAGCAACCATGAGGAGGTTACCATATATAATAATCCAATAAATACCAACATAACTACAGAGAGAGAGAGAGAGAGAGAGAGAGAGAGAGAGAGAGAGAGAGAGGGTGTGAGAGTTGTAAAATACGATTACACAGTTGGTAAGAATTCTTATAGCAGTGGAACAATATCCAGCAAGACATTTGAGCAGTACAATACTGCCCTGTTGTTTAAAGTGACATTTATGAAATGTTTTCCTCTAAATTCATCAAGTTTAATAATAATAAAAACAGAAAAGCCAAGAAAGATTAGCAGACCAGCTCTGTGGTTCTCACAGCTAGCCTGCCAGGTCCATTTATAAAGCACAATTAGCGGTAATTGTTGCAACACAACTAATCAGTCAATCGGTCTCTACAAATGTTGACAGGCGGGAGGTCAATGGACATGATGTATGGTGTTAACATGGCAGGAATGAGTGTTGTCCCCACAGGTCTTTATAATCTGACGACTAGTCAATAACAACTTCCACCACCTGCCAGTCTGTGTTTATTGTGTTATTGTGTTTCTTACAGACTTGTTGTGCTTTTATGTTCTCGCTGTGTGAAAGAACTGTGTGAAGACAAATTGGAAATGTTGAAACTGAAGCAAGGAGCAAAAGAGCTTGTAATCATGTGGAAAATATACCGGAAGAAGATTGATCTGAGCTCATCTAAAGTGTGCATTCTTGAGACTCTATTTACTGCATCATTACATTTGTCTGCCTGGCTTTGCAACAAACTGCTTTTTTTATTCTTTTGGAAAAGAAGATGCTTCTTTAAAAAAGTGTAATACTTTTTTTACGGAAGTACATTTTTCAAGGCCCAAAAAAAACAGGCAAACAGGGTCAGAACAGGCAAATAAAAGCTGAGTAACGCTAGAGAGTTAGGCAGTTACACACAAGGCAATGTGATGAGCTGATAGCCAGGGCTGACGGGGAGACAAGATGTGAAATGACAGGGGAGTGAGCAATAGGGTGCCTGGGTAGCTCACCGTCCGTCCGCCGTGGGTTTGACTCCAACCTGTGGCTTTTTGCTGCATGTCATTCCCCCTCTCTCTCCCCTTTCATGTCTTCAGCTGTCCTATAAATAAAGGCCTAAAATGCTCAACAAATAATCTTAAAAAATAATAATAATAATAATAATAATAATAATAATAATAATAATAATAATAATAATAATAATAAAGGGGATTGAGTGATAAAGCAAAACCAGATTTTAACAAACAAAGAGTTGGTGGAATTCATGACACATTGCCAACCTTAAAGCACCAATGAGAGCCGGCCTCCAGCTTTTCCTGTGCAGAAGTAACACCAACTGCAGTGGGATGTCAAATAAGCCACAGTCTTTTTTTCTGTATTAATTTGACCTTTTGAAATTCAAAAAAAAAAAAAAAAAAATTTAATTGTTCAGGAAAGTCGTTACTACTTTTCACCCAAGGTGACCCTGCACTCATGGACATTTAAAATAATATATAAACTGAAACTGCACCACATGAACACGAATCATACTCAAAATATATCCATTTGCCTCAGGTAACCTTTCAGAGTCAGAGCAAGTTCAGTACCTTGTATCTCATGTTTTGATGAAAGGAGGTGTGAGGCATTAGTGTGGTGGGTGTTTCCAGATTTGGCTTTGTTCCCCACATTTTCTGGAAGTTGTTCAACCGTCACCAGATCATTAGGCAGACATGAACCTGAAAGGCATGTAGTCACAGAAACATGTTGATCCTTAGACTCTTTTTGCAGGGTTCATTGTCACCTGCGTAAGTTATTTCCGTTTTGTTTTTCTCTTTGTTAAATTCGTCCAGGTGGCTGTCATGCAGGCTGTGTCTTTATTCGTGTCCAACCCATGATTTGTTTTTGTTATTAGTATTACACAAGACCTTCACAGAAACTATGTGGGATGAAATTTCACACTTGTTTTTCACATGAGTTGTATAGGCTATACTGTGGAACAGCAGATGATAGAGTAACCAGTCATTCTTCACATCCACCACAGGGTCCTTCAAAAACCTTAAAAGTGGTGTGGAGTTTTAGTGTAACAAATACAGTTATGTTCCCATTCAGTGTTACTCACCTTGAAGTCTAACAAACATGTTGAATGCATTTTATTCCTCAAAGAACATTTCTGAATATGTTATATCCTGTATTGTTTACATTGATGTGTTAGGCCTGCTACTGCCAGCTAGCTTTCTGTCTCTCCTCTCCCCCTCCCCTCTGTCTGTTTGTAATTGCAGGAGTGAAGCCTGGTGTGCTGGAGACAGGGTTCCAGCTGCAGCTCATTTACCATAATCACCTCAGCTTTAAATACCCCGGTCAACCTGCCACTCTTCGTCAGATCATAGTCAAGATGACCACGTTAGTCTCGCTGTTGCCGCAACCTGCTGGGTATTGCTCTTTGTGTTTGTTGCCTGTCCTGACCTGTTTTCTCTTGTGCTACAGTTCGTTGGAACTTGACTCCGGCTGCCACTTCATTCCTGCCATCCACCATTCCCGCTCGCTACCGCTGGACCTCACTACAGACTGTACACACACACCCGGATAGCACGGACACTCCTGCTCAGAACCCCTGGACCGGTACCCCTCTGAAACCCTGGACTTGCTTCCCCTTTCTGAAAACCTGGACAATTAAGTACTGTAATGAACTTGTTTAACTATCACTCTGTTTCTGTCTGTGTTTGAGTTCACGCCAGTGTCACATGTAACATGATGTTCAGTCTCATTCACTGCCTTTGTTCGCACATTGCGGCACTTCTTTAGCCTGGATCCGCCCTCCTACGTACTTCCACTCAATTTTCATTTTCCTTCAGTACTACGTCTGGGTTTGCGGTATATTCGTGGGTTTTCTCCGGTCCAATCAGCGAACAGAGGGAGTGGCTGAGAATGATGAGGTTGTGCGCTAGTTTGAGTTGTAGTTCCGTAATGGCGGCGGAGAAAGATGCGAGCGACGCTATTTGGTCCGTTATGGCAACGCTGCCAAATATCCAGAAGTTAAAGCCTGAGCAAGAACAATCTTTGCTGAGTTTTGTTGGTGGCCATGATGTTGTTGCCCTCCTCCCCACGAGGTTCGGAAAAAGTTAGATTTTCCAGCTCACTCAGTTAGTTGTGAAGGAGTTGACTAAGGCGAACGCTAGCAATGCTAAGCCGACGTCACAACCAAACGTTAGCGATTGGTTATGGCAGACCCAGAGTGGCTCTGGCCAGATCCAATAGTTTTAAACTTCAACAGAGTACCCGCTTTCAAGGAAGTTAACACTTGTCAATGGAGAGTGCCCAGACACTCTGTACAAATGAAATGTACAAGAGTCTGGTAGGACCAAGCTAGCACTTCTTTGCTCATTACCACCGGCAAATGTTGATCAGTAGAATAGCCTGAGATGGTGGCAGCAATGTGTGTTGCTTAAAAGCAAACACATTGCACCACTTGTGCTTAAAATCTCTATAAGTTACTTTTTTAAACTTTGCAAGGTGTGAAGTTGCTGTTGTGCTGTACAATAGGTTTGTGGTGCCTGCTGTAAACAAGGTTGCAGGTAAACCCTTTCACATTACACCAATAGCGTCTCACTGCAGGGCTCCAGGCTTGGGTCCAACCGCACTTTGACCAGCCTGTTCTCACTCCCAACTCGTAAAATACGGACGCTTAGGCAATGGCTCTCAGCGTCAGTTATGCCGCAAAAAGCACCCTTCAGTGTCTGTATGGAACGCACCGGGAAGAGCAGCAGCGTGACCACTGCCTTGTAAGCTGACGTACAAAGAGTGACAATGGTAGCGAGTAGTATGACGGACCGAAGTGTAAGTAGGTTGGTTGGGGTGGTGGATGGGTCAAACAGAGGACTTTCACCCAGGAGACCAGGGTTTGTGTCCTGTTCTTGTCCTTCGTGTCACAGAAACATACACTTTATAATCCCACCCCCCCCCCCCCCAGTCTTTTGCTAAACCTAACTGTCCCGTTCTTGTGCCGCATGTCACAAGACAAAAGTGACGTCAAGAGTTCCGACAATAAAGGGGACTTTTAGCGTGAATAACGAACGCCAAAGGCACACAATCAAGCGTACGTATTTTACGCGATGGGAGAGTGAGAATGTGTAGCTTTGAGCCATCTCCAACGCCAGGACCCGTGGTGGAAAATTGCCACAAGGGGTCTCTTAATCAAAACAAAAGACACCGGACTTTGATGACGTCGTAATGGACTAGTGTATGTATTAATTATTCACATTACGTTACGCAAGGTTTATTTACTTTGTCCTTTTATTCTAATGAAATAGAAGGCTTACTGCAGCGGACTTGCTTAATACTGGACCAATTTCAAAAACGTGTTGTTCCCATCAGTCACTTACACACAAAAACATGGAAAATAGGGTCCTGGTTAAAAAAACATCAATGTTACCCTTTAACTTTACCCAGTATCCATAAGTAGAAAACCATTAAACTCAAGAAAAAATGGGTTATGACCCAGTGCTTGTTAGTTTTTATATTACTGTTAAAAAAAACATTGCCTTGGGCTTGATTAGTGACCCAATGGTTTTCTACCCATGGGTAAAGATAACACCGCATTGTGTTGATGCTAAATTGACCCAAAGTGGGTGAGTTTTGACCCAGTGATTTTAGTGTGAAGATAAAGCTGCAGAAAGAGAGGGGGAAATTCATAGAAATAGACAGGCACGAAGGCAGTGGGTATGAAATAAATCACAATCAAGTGCAGTCAGTCTGAGCAACGACAGTCATACCAACTGTGTAGAGATTGAAACAACGCAAATGTTGGATACACAGAGAAACAGATGGAAGAAGACATGAAACCATGACCCATCAATCAATTATAAAGGCCCATTCATGCCAAGTCTTGTCTAACCCTTGGAAATGAAATGCCTGGTTGACCTTCACTATGGCAGTCTATCTCACATTCATATGGCACTAATGAGACAGTGACTGGTTGTGATGAATTGTGTGGTGCGGCGTTGTGTTCCCAAACCAGGCTATGTAATAGACAATTGTAAAAAGAAAAACTTTCTGAGCAAAAAACATGCAGTAAGAAACAACAAAAGCATATTTATAAATGAGAGAACTGAGCAAGATAAATGCAGAGTGACCTGACTAAACCCGAGTAATAAAAGTTTGCATTATGGCTGTGTACAAAAACAGCAGTGGAGAGTCAATTATGAGACTCGTGTTGAATTCTTTAGGGTGCAGTGTCACGTTTTCCTTCAGGTTAAAGGATAGCCAAATACTTGCTTGTACAAAGTGAATCTGACTTCTGAGCTGGAAAGCCTTCAGTTACACTGGGGAAAACTAATTAACGTTATTATAAAATGGTCACAGGCCTTCTGAATAAAATATTTATTTGGTTTTAATGGAAGTAGAAATCATTATCGTGAGAACAGAATCATTTTTCCCTCCAATTTTAAAAGCTCAGCTCTTATCTTTGATAAAAGGAGGCCATCCACAAGCAGAGCTCTGTGAGGCTTTATGAATTTTTCACTGACATAGACACGGACAAGGAATAGTAAGTGGATCCCTTTCCAAGTCCATTTGGCCTGATAATGATTATTACCAGCTTATATAGCAACATACTTAAACACAAATGGATGGTCAGGACTCATGGAAAGGGCCGAAATAATAGGTGTGCAATTAGAGTGGTAGATAGCCCAGATGTTCAAGATGCAGACTAGTAGCCCAAAGGTTGCCAGTTTGAATCCCTGGTTAGAAACTGGTAATGGTATTTTATGTGCTATTTTTTTTTTTTTTCCATTAACACATTTTCTCAACTGGTCAAGATGCACATTTGTCTTTAACTACCACCAGTCTTGTTCATGGATAGGACATGACTACAATGTAATGGACTATGCCAAAACATCCAAATTATATTGTAGCAGTTTAGGACCATACTACCTTACTGGGTACGATATGTGGTCCAACAATACTCTATCTGGCAAGTAGCCTACTCCAAATCAAAGTGAAGCATAACAGATTCAGTCTTAAACTGTTCATTAATTAATTAATAGTCAAACCTCTTCATTCTAAAGGTGTCTGTCACTACTTTAAACTCTTTAAAGTGCATCCACTCTGTGTGAGACTCAATCAACTACACCTGGAGCTTTCTTGCTAAGCAGAGAACATGCCACTAGGTACATATACAGATACATCCCATCCCCCAAAATCAAGATTTTCAAGACTTTTCCATCTGACTCTTTGACAAGAACTCAACGACTATCAAGCCAGATCATTTCAAACGATCAGTTTCACTTCTCCCACTTAATCCATCTTGCCAATATGTGTTTTTCTGACAGAGCTCTACACCCAGCCCTTTCTTTCAAACCCTGAATCTTCATTCAAACCATGTAGGTTTATTTCTCCTGCTGATTCTCCCTATTCTCTTTTCTGAGGTTCCCCGCTTTGAAATTCTCAACATCCATTTCTCTTGGTCCTTCTCCTCCATTTTCACATTGCTCTGCCAAAAAATCCAGAGGGAAGGTTGCTGACTGTTAGCTGGAGTTTGAAAGTTAAAAGTTTGGGCTGATGTCATCCATTGGTCCAATCCAGAGGCAGCACTCCCTTCAAACAATCATAGGGCACCAACTGTTTCTCATCACCCTTAAGCAAAAATGTCAGTCCTCTTATTAATTTGAATGGGGATAGCTGGTTTAGGTAGGGAGCGCAGCCTGCAGGGTGGTGCCGAAAAGCGGCCTGCAGAAAAAAGTGGAGACAGATTTAACTTTTTAAGAAACATAACCCGATGTCAGGCTGCAGTAGGCAATCATGTAACTGCCAATCAGACTTGTCAGTCCATTTTGAGGCAGTATGAGGGTAAAAAACAAAACACAAGAACTTAACTGCCCAGGAGTTTGTGTAACAGCTGACTGTTCCCTGCAACAAGCTCCAGCACAAAGCATTCGCAAAGCAGTTGCTCTGTCTCTATTACTCTTTCTCTGTGAAATGAAGCTGCCTTTAAGCGCTCTGACGGTAAACAATAATTGTGAAACATAAAGTCCTCTTGTGCTACACTGGGGGGTTAACGAACATAACAAGACGTCACACAAATGGGCCATTTAAGTGATAGTCCCACACTGCTGCACAACCCTGCGGCCAGCCGCTGGAGCGCCTGAGGCTTTGTGAAAGCAGCCTTCCCCACACACACACACACACACACACACACACAGACTGAAGGGAACAGAGAGATCTGACACATCAGAACAAATATGACCCATGGGTCATAACAATGGTGCTCAAAGTTAGGGTTGGGACCAAAAGTAAACAAAGGATTTTTTTTACACTACATTTAACATTTTGGGCAAGCATGACAATTGAATTTGATTAATTGTGCATAAGAGGAACGATGTAATGTCATGTTAGGACATCCATTTTATTGCACATATAAAATAAAAAAAAATTTAAATGACGCAAACCTTTTTTGTATGCGTTACTTTGCTCCTGCTGGACCATCCTCATTTGGCTTTGTCTCACACCACAAGGTGGAATTTGCTCATTTGTGTAAAAAAGTAGGGCTGAAGGTGAAGTAGAGGCTACTTGCAGGGCTAGTGGCTGCTGTAGCTGGAGAGCTAACCATTCAATTAGTAGATAAATTCAAAAAATAGCTGCCTATCTACATAGGGATCTACATGTGGGTCATCAAGCAGTATACCTGTACAGTATTGGTAGGAATAAAATTTCTTAGTTGTTTGATAGATTGACAGGACAACATATTTTTTAAATCTTTGAATATAATTTATCCGGGGCTAACATTTTTACACGTCTGAAAGCAACTGTTCCAATTCCTCTGTTTCCTAATGTCATTCACTTTCCTCCCTTAATTTCCTTATATTCTCCAAGTAGCTTAATAAGATAGGTGGTTGTGAGGAAGATTAGGAGGAAATGAGCAAAAGGGGAAGACAAACAGAGCACACCCAGGAGGCAGTGAGCTAATCCCTGTGGTTAATGGATGTCTGCAGTCGTTGGTGTTCCTGTTTTCCACCAAAAATGACCTAGAGCTTTAAAGCTATTGAACTAGCAAAATAAAATCCCCTTCATGACTCTCAGCCCAGACAAATGCACAAATCCCCTCACCTCCAAAGAGGCACTGTTGATTTTCCATGGAGAGATCTCATACTTTTTTGTCACAAAATTGTATTCACATTCAATTACTAAGTGTGGCTCTGCTCTCACACTCAGAAATGACATCTAAAGTAAAGTGGCTGTTATGAGTAGGCCATTTGTAAGCATGCACACACATGAATGTAATTATGTGGCAATATCATTCATTGCTGATTAGGATTTTACTGCGTTCAAATTTCGCTTGAGTGAACTGAATGAAAATGAAATAGCAGGAAGAAATGAATAAGGTGTCGGTAGAGAACAAGGGAGCCCAAAAGATGAGTCACTGCATTCATAGAGCCAAATTTGAATACACATACAGGTATGTTTTGTTTTCCTTTGAGGATATTTTGAAATATATGTAAGAATGTGCTATGTTTTATTGTAATGGCAGCTCATTAAGAAAATTAAATGCAGAAGGTTGGTTGAAGTAAAATCTCTTTCAATTCATCCGGTTTTCTTTTACACTTCTTTGGTATCATTATCTCCTTAGATGTAGATCTGATACATTTAGATTTACCATACAGATTTACATGACAGTTCATTTAGTGCACACTTAACTTAAAAAACAAAAGCATGCATTTAGGTTTGAGGAGGTTACATTTGTTTTTCTCTTTTCATGCTTTCCACTGACTGTTGCATATTAGGCATCCCTACTGACTAAATCAGCTGAGACCAAAACGCATGGTCAGGCTGGTCTACAGCGGCAGACGGAGGTAAATACTGTGACACATGCTCAGCTTTCATTTCCGATTTGATCAATTTCGTTCCATTTCATTTGTTTGAAACAACAAAGGGAATCGAAAGTTCAGCCAAATGCAGCATAAACATAAGACCTTAATTTCTCAGAGATAGAAGATAGACATGAGGATTTTTATTTAATTTTTTATTTAACCTTTATTTATTCAGGGAAGGTTAACTGAGAGGAAGCCTCTCTTTTGCAGGAACGCCCTGATCACATTCACACAGTTACACATTCATACCTGGAAACTGCCCAGTACAACCACAGTCTGATCTGATGGCCACTGAGCAGCTCCACTGGAGCGGTTGGGGTTAAGGGGCACCTCCTGTCGGTCTGGGGGATCACAAGCTCGCTTCTCTAACCTTTAGGCCACCACTGCCCGTCTGATGAAATCATGTTGTGAGGAGACTTTGTGTTCCAACCTCATTTGTGCAGTTTTGTTGCTATAATCGCTTGAAGAGCCTGGGAAGGGTTGTTCTCTGGTGTGACTTAGTAGGCTACTATATGCAGTCTCTCACTAGAATAATGTTGCATCTAGGGATGTAACGGTATAAAAATTTAACCTCACGGTTATAGTGACCAAAATAATCACGGTTTACGGTATTATCACAGTATTTTTAAAAGTGTGTTCAATATGTTCAGAAAGCACTGATAGGCCTACACAAGCTGAAATAGTTTCAAAAAGTGTAACAGTGTTTATTATATTACAAAATATAGGCAATAGGCTTGTAAAAACTATTGAAACTGGCTGCTGAAACAGTGGCCCGCTGTAGGGGGTCCGGTAAGAACTTGGACCAGAGATGTCTGACTTTGAGATCCAGGAAGATTTATTTACAACTCCAACATGAAGTTAACTATGAAGTTGGATGTGGTTCTGAAATATAAGCAAATAATAATGCACATTAATAAGCATCTGACTTACTATGAACATTATTTACCAAAACTAAATGTTATAGTCACCAGCATATAACAAGAAACAATATTAAGAATTACATTCATTTCTCTGTAATAATTAACATAAATGTAACATATTGCTCAGTAACACAAACTGAGAATAAGCCAGATCTATTACAGCCACATCTATTATATCCATAACGGAGCAAACAGTGTAATACACCTTTAATAGCTAAGCACGTGGCTCCACAGCGCTAGCCTGTTTACTGGCGATGGCGCCTTGCTAGCAAATTGCCCTAACACAACCTGAATATCAACACGTGGCTGCACAAGTAATATTAAACAATCTGCACATCTATCAGCTATGCAATAAGAAACACAGCAACAGCAATGTTATCAAGGCAATAATATCTCTCTCTCTCTCTCTCTCTCTCTCTCTCTCTCCAAATAAATGTCACGTCGTAACATGGGCTAAACTTATCCACATTGTAGCAGAACACTTATTGAAGATAACCTTACTGGCTACACACATAACTTCAACAAATTCGAAAACGGAAAGAATTAAAAAGAAAAAAAGTCTGTTAAACAGCTGCTACATTCTGTCTCCCTTCTCCTGTCTGAGCGCAGTGTGCCTGCACGGCAACTTCAGGAGCCTCGGATGAAGCTGGGAAGGATTAAACACAGGGTTTCCACACAGTGGTAATCCACCGCAATAATAAGGATATTTTAAATGAAAAGGGTAATTGTTACCGTCAACATTTTTACCGTGGTTTACCGTTACACCGGTAATCGTTACATCCCTAGTTGCGTCAAGCCACGCACCTGAGTAATTAGGCAATATTTGATCAATTTACCAGTTCAACAGACATAAAAATGTAGAAAACGAAAGCTGTCTGTATGTAGTCTGTTTATCTTAGTTTGCTACCAATCTTGAAATTTGAAATTTGGCAAATTCTTGTCACCTTTGCTTGCTGAGACGAACCAGCCTCTTTTTCTCTCTACCACGTGGCAGTCCGTAGCAGTGAAACAAAGCATGATAATGGGGACACAGCAGCAGACTGCAGCTCTATGAATGTAATTCATATTTTCCTCATTATGTATTATTTCACCTACTGGCAACCCATTCGCTAATAATCAGAATGTTAATTCTTATGACCCGACACAATCCGGCATGTGTTTGTGTGTCCTGGTCCTGGCTGTGTGTGTAAATATGACCTACTTTGTGAAAGCTGCAATGGTGAATGTGTAAACCCGGCCCGTTGGCTGGTATGTGAAATATGTGTGGTGGGCTAATCCTGGTTTTATGGGGGTGTTGTATCGGTAACGTTAGTGCAAAAAAAAACACAAATCAATCTCTTTCTCTCTCACTCGCTCGCTCACTGAGTTGACGGCGGTACTATGAAATAGAATCCTGCCGGCGACTCTGCACAGTTCCATTATGGTTCCTTTTTTTGTAGACATTTGTTAATTGAGAAGGCCAGCAATGCCCACAATTTCTTTTTATACCTTGCCTTTCAGGGCTTCTGTATAATACCCACACTGCAAAGGGCTGAAAGGAGTATTGATGGCTCTTTTTATCTCCCTATCTGTTCTAAATCCATTAACCTGACTTGGAAGGAATCAGGTCCATTCTCCACACCAGCGCCGCTCCAAGCATGCCAGTGTTGTTTCAAACGCATAAAACAAAGCAAAATAGGATGCTACAGCAGGGGATAGGTTAAACCCTGATGTCCCAAGGGCCTAGAAGGAACAAAGCAAATTTGGGTTTACTCTTTGAAATTTTAATGTCTTTAAAACGACAATCATGAATGATACGAACGGGAGCATTTGGTCGGAAATGAAAGATACTATGAGCAATGGATGAAAATAAAAATGGGCTACATGGAGAGTAAAAGCGCAACTCTCTGCCAGAAAATCTGCCAGTCGCCCCACGCTCCATCTCCGCTCCTCTAATCTCATTATGCTCTCAGACAGGGAAGGGGATTAAGATTTTATCCTGTTGTCGAATCAAGGATCTTAAAATTCGCCATCTAGTTTACTCCCTGCAGATAAAGTTAATTCTTTAGCTATCAACTCCTATCAGAAGTGCTGAGCTCCACTGCTCTCAAGACTGCCTTGCCCACTGAGCCAATGAGCCATATATATATATATATATATATATATATATATATATATATATATATATATATATATATATATATATATTACAACACAATCATCAAAAGACGAACCAAAATTGTAGTGCCTTAAATTAAATTCTCTGTGCACCTCTTGACTCTAATGTCCTTTTGTATTTGTCACATAATAAAATCGACTGCCGTCAGCACATCAAGGAGTTGTTCAATGGAGCGGATTAAAGGAAAGGTTTCACTATTAGTTATGTGTTGTTTTGGCCATATTTATATTCATGTTGGACACATTATAACCACATTTATTGATTTACTCCAACAGTATTCACTACATTATATGGTAGCAGTTCAAAAGGTGTTGCAATTGTATTCTCGATGATTGCCACTTACTTTGCGTTTAACTCTTCCTGCTCTCAGCGAAGGCGGTCGCTTTTCTTTTTCTCTCCCTCTCCCTCCCAGGCCTACCCTGCTTGCTATCTTGTCTCGTGTTGTCTTGTTAACTTTCTAGAGACTCTCCCTGCAAGGCTCAGGCTCTATAATACCCGAATCATGGAACTGATTAACTGGTCTCTCAGCGCAATTGACACTGTATTCTCGAGGAGGAGCACTGGTGCGGGTGAGCCAGCATGTCCTGACGGAACGTTTGCTGCGGGGTATATGATGGACGGCTGGGAGAAATGGCGTGTCGTGTGTCTCTCTGCTCTTTCCGTGGAGGACGTTGAGGATATCTACCTATTCGGAACCATGATAACCGGACTGCTGCTGATTGGAGGATGCTTGGCCCTGGTTTATCGAGAAATTAAAAAGACTCTGGTAGCTGTCCAAAGCCCAAGGAAGCTGCCTGGCCTGACTGGAGCTGTTGGAACAGCGATCAGTTTGCAAACTGGGACTATTAATCGCGTGATGGAATACAACATGGTAATGATCCGCGGCTTGGATACCATCATGAAGAAGGTCACGGATTTGGAAAGTAAAATTGACCAGTTGATCGGATGAACAATAGAATGGATGTTTAAATTAGAGCAGCCATTCGTGTAGACCAAACAAATTTAATCTTTCGGACCCCTTATAATGAACGGCCGTGCCAAGGCCGTTTCTTGGAACAAACAGTCACCCTGTTGGGGCTCTGCAAGCGAGACGCTCTGGTTCCTCCCCCGTCTTTCCTACTGCCTGCTGATTGGCGTATCGGTTCTGGACTGTTCAGGGGTGTCTCCATGGCAACGTGCTGTGTTATCGCTATAACATTCTGTGGACTGAGACACTAGTGGGGCTGCCGGGCTGTGCGTTTCTCAGCAGGTCAAACCCCCCCACCCCATCCTATACCCCCAGTCCCATGCCTTCGCCACTGCTTTATGTTTAAATGTGCAACTGTACATTTTTGTTATGTTATGTTTAAATGTGCAACTGTACATTTATGTTATGTTATGTTATGTTATGTTATGTTATGTTATGTTATGTTATGGCAGCAGTGCAAATGTACTGTTTGTGTGCTTACTTGCTGAGGTATTTTTTTTCCTGTTCCCACACTGTTCTTATCTTTATGAGGATAGTCTGAGAGTTGCTTTTTTTTACCGTCTCCTCTCCTTCATGTCATGCTGTATCTTGTGTTAAATGTTTACTACCAGCAATTTAGCTTATTAAGTGATTTAGCTTATTAAAACTTAGCTGGGACTTAGCTTATTAAGTGATTAAATGTTTACTACCGGCAATTTAGCTTATTCAAAATTGTGCTGTGATTTAGCTTATTAAGACTTAGCTGGGACTTAGATTATTATTATTTCCCTCTACTTTCCTTCATGTCTGTAAATGTTCCAAATGTAAAGCACTTTGAGCTGCACTCTGTGTATGAAAGGTGCTATACAAATAAAGCTTTACTTACTTACTTAACACTTAACTACAAAAGTATCATTTGTATTACCATGTAAATGAATATGAACTCCTGTAAAGGCCTCATTACAGTATGTATTCACTGTCTTGGTAAATACCTGGTTGATTGCAGTGACGTATCTGGTACATTTGCCCCTCTAATTACATTTCATTCACCTTATGTCCCTATTCTCCAGGATGTATTCCCTCAGGTCAACCACACATCTGGCCCTTCAGCCTGATTAGCTGAAGTCACTGCTGGGAAGTAACACATAATTACTAAAAGTTAGGCAGCAGTACATATTTCACCGTGAAAAATATAGCGGCCCTTTGAACCACTCAAGAACAAATATATCACCTCATGTGGTCCAGTAGTTGTAGGCGTCAGTGCAGTCTGTTAATAAAACATGACTGCTCTCTATCCTCTGCCAATCTGTCTTTTAGGGGCCATGGTAGTAAAGTTAGAGTTTAGCCAGAAAAAGTTAACGTTATGCGACGATGCATACAGATCCGTTCTATGACAACAATCGAGCATGTACACATTCGTACTCAATCGATCCAACACAACACGATCAATATATGGATCAGCAGCACAAAGGCAGGATAATAAATAAAATGTGTTTTCACTCACCAAGGCTGAGGGCTCACTAAAGAGAAAGGCTACGCGGCAGTTCTTCCTCTGGGCAAACTTGACATATTTTGTAAGCTGACCACTCCACGTTTAACCGTGGTTACTTTTACCATCAGTTTGATTGATGACAATATCTCGAGGCTGGTGGGCACCAAGGCGTTTTAATTCCAGTTTCTCCTCCAAAGGGTTCAAACCTATGCTTGAGTATAAAATCCACTTTAATCATTTTTCAAGTTAGCTAGCGACGACAACACAATCTCCCCTCTTTGCCGACTGTTTCGGTCTAACAGATACCTGAGATCATTTGTACCATCAGCTGTTGGGTTTCTCAATAAACTATAGGCCATCTGTCATCCCTGCCCATTTCATAGCATATATTTGTATTTTTTTTAAAATGTAGTGTATTTATGTTTTTATCTATTTACTATTTTAGGTTTTATATGCTTTTCTGTGTTAATGTTTATGTGTTGGCTACATGTTGTGAACCAAATTGCCCCTTGGGGGCATTAAAGACATTTCAACTCAACTGTTTGAGCCGCGCAAGACAGCCAATCATATTTTGAGATTTGAAATGACGCAGTCGTGGGGCTACGGGCTGTCAGCCCCACTGTCCATCGAATTTGTGTGATCTACATCAAACACACTAACACTCTAAGCATGCGTATTCATTTCCCGCGTACAATGCACATTGTATTGTGTGAGAGGGTCTAGCCCCACTCTGTCACATTCAGGCTGCCGTAGTTGTTTGCATTTCTCTCTGTTGACAAAAGGTGGGGAGCCCCTAATGACCAGTCGCCACTGACTGTAACTGTAAAGACTTTTAAACTTCTATTATCTTTATTGGTACTATAATTGCCACTGTACATCATACCAACTGCTATAATTATAATGAATCATATCTGTGTCTCTGTATTTCTGTATATCTGTATCAGTGTCTCTGTGTCCCAACCGGCAGCGGCAGATGGCCGCCCACCAAGAATCAGTAAAAAGAAAGTTTTTCCTTGCCACTGTCGCACCAAATGTTTGCTCATGGGAAATTGTTGTGTCTTTGTAAATTATAGAGTGTGGTCTAGACCTACTCTATCTGTTAAGTGTCCTGAGATAACGCTTGTTGTGATTTTACACTGTGGGCCCTATTAACGATCTAAGCGCATGGTTCAAAAGGGTTATACTTAGTGTCTTAATTACAGTTTTTCGATTGTTTACACACATTTTCTGAAAGCATGCCTCGTACTCTCAACTCTACACACAAATCAAAAAACACACACACAATGGGCAAAACCCCTCTTCTGCAAAATTAAACTTTACATTCAAAACAATGTTATTTCTTCTCAAAATGGTATTTTGCTTTCAAATGACACACACAAACCATCATATGAATAGACATAAGAATCAGCTGAACACTGATGTGCTCAATGTAAAACACTATGATGAATGGAAAACACTTCTTCTCCATTCATCATAATAACTTAGGCCTTTTTTTTGTTCGGTGTGTTGTAAAATATTTGAGAATATTGTTTTTATACTCAAAATATATTTTATTTAATATTTTATTTTTCCCACAAAAACAATGTACACAGTGTACATCCCAACCAACACAAAGTTGCACATACAGTGGTCTACATACAAAACAACAGAAGAATTTACTGTATGCATCCTCTCTTCTGTTTCGGTCAGGCCACAACACCTCATTCACATCACAAGCGATGTTTTCCCTGGCCAGGCAGCAGGGGAAATATCGCCTAGCATGGCGAATGCAGCCATGAAAAGCATCAACTGCTATATCTCCACACACGTCTTCCATAGCTTGGAGAAGGGGTACACACGTTTGTGGATTTCGGTCATACACTTTCCATCTCCAGGCAGAAAATAATTCTCCAAAACAGAAGAGCTCACCTGTTGCTTTTCGTCATGAAAATTGTGCCAAATGCAGACAATTGTGTGTAGTGTTTTGAAAAAAGTGTTTTAGAACTGCAATTTGAGTGTAAAGCAGGAATTGTGCTTGTAGTTTAGCAGAATTGGTTCAGGGGGTTGGTGCATGAGTTACATGTTGTGGTCATTGTGTCTCAAGTACCAGAATGTGTGTGTAAACAATTGAGAAATGTAATCATAATCATACGTAATCATAATCATAGATGCTTTAGGCATAACATATAATAAAACCAATCAGAGTGCCATCTCCCATTCCCTTTAAAAGCCAGGCGCGTTTGGACCTTGGCGCATTGCTGTTATGATGGAGGATAATAGGCAGAGAAAAAACTGATCTTCTCGTGTGAACTTAGATCGTTGGATAACAAAAAAAGTATTACAATTGTGGAAACTGTGGAGCTTTTTTTCCCTGAAACCTCTGACTAATTGTAAATTTATGTTTTCATGTACCTCTTTTTATTTATTTTTTTCTATGTAATGATTATCGTTTGTATTGCTTCGTATGTTTTTTATGTTTGTCTTCATACGTTTGTACACTTGATGTTCATGTGCTATTACTGTTTACCTGAAAAAAAAATATCAGACACACATCACACATACAGAATATACATGAAGTAAAAAGATACAATATACATGCAATAATAATAGGATAGAATATAAGAACAAATAGTTTAAAATATATATATAAGTTTGGAATAAAAACTGTACAACTGTTTAAGTAGTATTTATAAAGCTGTAGGTAAACAAACCTATTGTGCAAGTTGCAATTAGTGCAGTTTTGATGTCTATGAGTCTTATCTGTCACTTAGTGAAGAAGCGTTAAATAGTTTGATTGCCTGCGGCAGGAATGATTTCTTGTATCGGTCCGTGCGACATTGAAGCTGTCGGAGCCTCTTAGAGAAGGTGCTCCTCTGTTGGACCAGTGTGGGGTGGAGAGGTGGTCGGGGTTATCCATGATAGATAACAGTTTGTTCAGTGACCTCTTCTCCACCACAGCTTCAAAAGTGTCCTGTTTGCAGCCAATAACGGAGCCAGCCTTCCTGATCAGTTTGTTCAGTCTGTTTGTGTCGCTGGCTCCGATGCTGCTGCCCCAGCAGATGGCGGAGGAGAACAGAGCGCTGGCCACGACAGACTGGTAGAACATCTCCAACATTCTGCTGCACACGCTGAAGGATCTCAGCTTCCTCAGGAAATAGTCTGCTCATCCCCTTCTTGTAAACAGCAGTGCTGTTGATTTTCCAGTTCAGCCTGTTGTTGATGTTGACACCAAGGTATCTGTACTTCTCAACCATGTCCACATCTCCACCCAGAATGCAAAGGGGCTGCGGAGCCGTTCCCTTCCTCCTGAAGTCAATCGCCATCTCTCTGGTCTTATCCACGTTCAGCAGCAGGTGATTCTTACCAGACCACTCCACAAAGTTGTCCACCAGCTCTGTACTCTCCCTCCTGTCCATCCCTTATACACCCACAACTGCAGAGTCATCAGAGACCTTCTGTAGGTGACATGACTCTGAGTTGTACTGCAAGTCTGTGGTGTATAAGGTGAACAGAAAGGGAGACAGCACAGTCCCCTGTGGGGCCCCCGGTACCACTCACCACCACATCAGACAGAACATGGTCCAGACGGACAAACTGTGGTCTGTCTGTCAGTTAGTCAGTGATCCAGGAGACTGTGGACGCACCAACATGCTCTGCAGCTTCTCACCTAGTAGCAGTGGTCAGATGGTGTTGAATGCACTGGAGAAATCAAAAAAAGTAATTCTCACAGTGCCGCCACCGCCATCCAGGTGCAAATGAGCTTGCTGCATTAGATAGATGACAGCATTGTCCACTCCCAGACAAGGCTGGTAGGCAAACTGTAGAGGGTCCAGAAAAGATATCACCTGCGGCCTCAGGTAGGCCAAGACCAGCCTCTCCAGCACCTTCATCACATGGGATGTGAGAGCCACTGGGCGGTAGTCCTTGAGGCCAGATGGAGTCGACTTCTTGGGGACCGGGACAAGGCAGGACGTCTTCCACAGCAGCGGCACCCTCTGCAGGCTCAGGCTCAGGTTGGAGAGATGCTGTAGAACAACAGACAGCTGACTGGCGCATGTCTTCTGGACCCTGGGGCTGATGCCGTCTGGCAGCCTTGCACTGGTGAAGCCTCTCCAGCTGTCTCCTCACCTGGCCAGGTGTGAAAGAAAAGCGGGGGGGGGGGGGGGGGGGGGGGTGTATGAAGTGTCTGTGGGGGGAGATGAAATGTGAGAAGTTGAGAACATTGTTTGTGTACCCAGAGTTTACTAAAAAGAAAGGTTTTGAACAACTTACCGTAGCTCTTGTTGTTTCCGGCCGCTACCACTTTGGCAGTCAAAACGAGTCGATATCAAAACAAGTAGCCACAGATTTAGTATATCCTTTGTGCACCGGTGTAGTTAAGGTGTAGAGCCCCTGGTGATACTTCGAGCAAAGTCTCGTGTTGTGTCGAGCCTTCTTAGTGTTTTAAAAATAGGTATTTTGAGGCTAGCATAAAAGTGCTCCTAGCACTCCCATTCAAAAGGCCATTTGACCAAAAAACGAGAATACGGTAAATCTTAAAAGTGGCGCTTCCGTCCTAAATATGCTTTTAAAACGAAAGTTTGACTCGGGTACATTCACAAAAAGACCTTAGGTTGCATTTTGGCGAGAGTTATGCTTTAAGTAAACACCTTGATGAAAGGGTTGTGCTCTAAAGTGCTCTAAACCATGAGTCATACAGATTTGGATGATCTCACCATCACCCCCTGTCACTGTCTCTGAAACGATCCCTGCTCAACATCCTTGACAGGGCCATTTCAGAAATGGAAAACATATTTTCCAAGAATAATTTAGACCTAAAGACAGCCATATCCAGTTTTGTACCCAAATCTAGTGCATTTCTAAATTCCACCTTGTTGTGCCTTCTGAATGTTCTTGCTGGCACTGAGGCAGACGATGCGAGTCTGCAAATTAAATTGTTTCAAAACCAAACCAATGTTGCTTAAGAAATGTCTAAATGAATCAGATCTTTTCACTCTGTATAAACACCTGCAGGAGTAGACATGATAGACACACACACACAAATCAACCTATTTGTTATGGTTACCTTTGTTTATCTGGTTGTCTGTATGTGACTTTCCCTATACTTTGACACAATTAAAAATGATCAACATTCATGTTCAGATGTTCCATGAACAATTTAGTATCTTCTTTATTTACAGATTGTAGTGTGGATCATTCATTGCAACATCTAACCTGATTCCCATGTATCACTGCTTGACAGATCATTTATGTTACTACCCACTGACATAGTTTTAAAGCTATTGTCATTAAATGTGTGTTCTCCAAATGTGTTAAAATGCACATATTTAGATCAGGGGAAAAAAACTTTTGTTTGGCGGCCATACCCCCCAAGCAAGCTCAGTTATTAGTGTTGACGAACTGACCGAAGAGCCGGTTAATTAACCCGACTCGTGTCACTGAACCGGGAGAATCGAGTGCCATACGTCAATGAACCGACTCACTCCTGTTCTCACATCCATGCATTCGTGCCGTTGTGTGTAGCTGGTATTCTTCTGCTAGACTGCTACTCTGTGTGTAGTAATCTAGCTCATTAGCGCCTCCACTGGAGTGGTGGTAGAATCAATCAGAAAATGGCCTAGACCGCGCACCAGGCTACTGAACGAGACCGAATGTAACCGTGCAACCGGCCACTCAAGCCTAATGTAATCAAGAGGTGTCTTGGTTCTCGGCAAGATTGAGTTATTAACCACAGATATCCCCATTATAACAAAAAAAGGGTTAAATCCCAAGAAAACAGCAGGGTGACTATTTCAGACAGACAAGGACAGCAGTGCTCTCCATTAACCTTCAAAACTGTGTGATGCAACATCAAGAAGGAAAGAAAGGAAGAAAGAACTGCATTAGTCTGGCACATACACAGGAAAATACATGCTTCCCACTGAGTTTGAGACCCACTTTTTACAAGGGAAACTACTGCTTATGAAGGGACTTTGAATTACCATGGTGCAGTATGTTTGTGTGTCTCAAGCCACAGTGAATTCTAGACAAAATATGGTTTGAGGAAAATATTTAAATACCTCCCTTTAAGGCGGAGGCTTCAGTCCACACAAACAAACATTCAACAGCCAAAAGCTATTGATGTCAGTTTTGATATATGCATTGTTTTTTGTTTTTTTTCTTGACAGAGCTTCAAGCTGGTATATATCACATCTAATGGATCCATTGTATGTCTGCTTCATAGAGCCACCATAGATTATGATCACTTTCACTACTATTAAATGGGAGTATGTGTTGGGGTAGAGGGCTCGGGTGGAGGGTGATTATCATTTCTATTTTTCATATTCGTGCAACCACATACCTCAAAAACTGTGATTCCAGCTGAGCTGTTTAGTATAATACACATGCTTTAAGACCTGAGGTCTGAAGAGGAGGTAAGCCTGCACTGTGTCACGGTTGGTGCAGGTTTAGACCCAACAGCAGGCAGGGCAGCTGTAGGCAGGACACAGAAACTGAACTGAGCAAACCGTTGAATTCTCCAAAAAGAGAAACAAGCTGGAAAACTAAGATCAACAGGAAGAGCAACACAAATTAGTGCTGCAAGAGAATGTTCTTGTTGATAGAAAAATCTGATGTCAGCAGCTGTTTGCACTTGTGAACATCATGCTAAGATTTTAGCAGTTGAATTTGGTGTTGTCTACGATGAATACAAGTATATCAAGAGGAAATGTACTGTGGCCCTGAAGGTCAAAACACAAAAGCATTTCAGAAAACACTACAACATTCCACAAGAAAACATTTCATAGTCTCGTCTGTTGTTTTTCCCGACAACAGCAGTGACCATAGTTTGTGTCTTTAGCTGCAGAACGTTGTACGTCCCGGTGTTACAATCCGCTACAGTGAAATACAGTCACACTTTTACACCGTTTAGCTGTCAGCATTGTAACTGTGTTTAATCCAAGGGAGTAAGCTTCTCCTCGGTCCGCGTAGCTCCTTTGGCGCCATTTTGATGCTACCAAGCCATCACCTCCCATTAGCATCCCATTGACTGCCATTCATTTTGGCGCCACTTTGACAGCGAATAACTTTACATCTGAAGTGTTTAAAGACTCAATTTGTCCATTGTTTATTTCTAAAGAAACACGACAATGTATAAAAGGCTCCATTACCTTGTACCTCACGTTATGGCTCCGTAGCAGACGTTTTTTGTAAAAATAGGCTAATGATTGTGTCATAACCACGCGACTTACTGTCGCATAGTAGAGGAATTACCGTATAGTACAGGAGAAGCTCGCAGGCAGTTTTGACTTACATTAGCTGTTTAAGTGTAATTACTAATGTTAACTAGTATTTTAGTTAGCAATAACTAGCCTGTGCCTATGTTATCTCCTTACATATACCTAGGCTCTCCGTCTCTGCAAGATAGGGAATGATTGAGATTTCTCTTGGCACAGCTACCAGAAGACTTACAACTTTCAGACAGGTTGCTCACGTCACATTTACGTCGTCTCTCTCAATTGGAGGCTGTGCAGTAACGCTCAGCCATCACCGGAAAAGTGCTTCTAATATCCTTCACTGGTCTCCGTCCAGAGCAACGGGATCTGTTGGTCCATGACGAAGTAGGTCATTGAATCAAATTGAAGCATTGACATCAATACTGCTGCCAGTTCTCCCGTTGTTTACCTTTTTCTTCTTCTTCTAGTCCGTAGAAATAGCAAAGTCGGTAGCCTTTCCTCATTAGCGCAAAGTGAAATTATAAATGTTTTTTCTATTTGAGATTTTAAGTATTTCCATTTAAGCTTTTCCATTTCATATTTGATGTTTCTCTTTTCTTATTTCCATTGCAATTTTCAATGTCATCTTTTAACTTAAGATTTCATTTTGAGCATTTATATTTAAGCTTTGCATTTTAAATTTGACTTTTTACATTGTCACTTTACATTTTCAAATTATCATTTTACATTTCGACTTTGCTTTTTTAGTTTCCTTTTTATGAATAAATATATCCTCCACAGAAATCATGTTCTCAGTCTGCACAGGTGACATAAACACCCAACATACAGACTGTGATGTCAAACTTTAAGGGAGAAGATACAGGCATACACACACACACACATACGCACACACAAACATACACACACACGCACACACACACACACACACACACACACACACACACACACACACACAACAGAAAACCTGAGACGAATGAACTTCTGTGCTGCTTAAGCAATTGAGAGGTGGAGAAAAGAGATGAGCGTTTAGAGAAAAGACAGAGGGTGATTATCACTTTGCTGGGACTATACACATAACCTGTTCTCTTGAATGAGACCTTTATGCTTACATGAGACCTCTGTTTAAGCTCTCTCACACACACACACACACACACACACACACACACACAGCATATACACAGCTGTTCAACATTAAGCTCTACTTTTACTTCTCATTAGCAATTAAGCCCAATGGTTAGGCGTGGTCAAGGACACAGGAAAATAAAACCATTTTTAATGTTGCCATGGAAACTGATAAAGTCGTCAGACCCTTGGATCAAAATGAACATGTTTTTTTGTGACAAGACACTAAAGATAGAGAGTCAGAAAGAAGAGGACACATTGATCACAATCATTTTGAAGGTTAGCATAGTTACAGCATGACAGAAGGTTTTATTTTTCATCGTTAGAATTTCTGTTGCATTTCCACTATTTACTTTCCTGTTGCATGGCAGGAATTAGTGTTGCTGTTCACTTTGGAGTTGTCGCTCGTTCATGATTAATCTAATAAAAAGCCTGTCAAGGTTATGCTGAAGGTAAGCAGCAATAATAACACGTTTTTTCCTCCTCCTTGTAAAGCAACACTAGAGAACTTTTCCCACGTTGGTCCCCCTACAGGTTGGAAGTGGAATTGTCCATTACATGACATTGTCCAGTTCATTGGAACTACAGATCCGCTACCCGATCTGGCAAACTTGCATAATGTAATGTAATGGACAATTCCACTTCCAACCTGTAGGGGGACAGAAGCGGGAAGTTACATAGTGTTGCTTTAAGGTGATTTTTAAAGAATATTTTTACTAAAAACTCAACTAAATTATGTACATTTAACATTTATAATTATACAGAAGGGGAATATTAGGTATTTATTATATTGCACCATAAGGCCGAACAGTAAAAGCTTGTTAAAGAAAATAGGTTGTGTTAGATTAAGACTTAGACTTAGACTTCTCTGTATTGATCCTTTTGGGATGACTCCCGCAAGGAAATTAGATTTCCAGTAGAGGTATAAAAAATACAGTATAGAAAAAATAGCCATTAGTGCAAATTTGCAATCTTAACTTGTGTTGTGTTCCCTTCAACCTTGATAAAAACACACAACGTTTTTGGCGCCTTTTTTTCACAGTTTGTTTTTGCTTTTTCCAACGTTTTACATTTTTTAATTTTTCTTCTACACATTTTTAGCGCTTATTTCTATGTCCCATATTTTCTGATATAAAACGTCAACACAAGGGTTAAGTTTACAATGCTCAACCACTTTAATTCATTTTGTCATTGTACTCTAGTTTCACAGTAATCCGTCTGACGTCACTGACATGTGTATGTGCTTCTTCACAGAGCCTTTAGAAAAGTCTGCCATTGCTGCTGCTCCTGTTGGAAGAGACATTTTGAGAGCAGTTTGAAGCTTGTGGGCAATTTGGAAACAGAAAGTCATGGGGGTCTTCTCCCTCCTTTATCCAGGGAGCAGAGTGAGCACAGGTGTACTTACTCAGCAATCACTCATCAATCTGGAAAAGAGAGGGA
This sequence comes from Zingel zingel, assembly GCA_023566125.1. NCBI lineage: Eukaryota > Metazoa > Chordata > Actinopteri > Perciformes > Percidae > Zingel > Zingel zingel. The sequence goes on from CM042318.1 coordinate 6,292,867, forward strand.
GGAGGCACACACAATAGACAAAATACAGATCCCTACGCAACAGTAGGTAAGAAAAGAACAATTTTAAAAGAATAAAAGACAGTTCAAGGTTACTTGTGAGTACAAAGATAAGAAAGATGTTCCATAAGAAAGGAGCATTGGTTCAAGGGGTTCACGCAGATACATCTTCAGGAAGGAAAAATGGGAAAAATTTATGATACAAATTTATGATACCCATTTAAACAGATGAGAGAGGCTTTGTTCAGTTTTTACAGAATGGAATGTAACATGTTCACAACAGCTACATCCCATAATGCAATGCTGTAAGCCTAACTAGTTGTGGAGACTAGTGATGGTCAAATGTAGCTTCGTGAACCACTGTCTTTATTTTCTGAGCTCACTAGATGGCGCTCTCTGTTAAACGAGATAGTTCCTTAACTGATAAATAAGCCCCCTCAAAATAAATATATTTTTTTACCTGTGGGGGCCAATGATATTTGCAAAGAGCAGTCAGAAGTGCCAAAGCAGGATTTCATTGAACTGTTAAATTACCTGGACAAACTGGAATTGGACCACTGCCTACATCAACAGGTTCAGCAGCCTCTTATCACTGATTAAAGCACAACACATTCTCAGCCGGATACAGTCACTGCCAGATGATGGTCCTTTCAGGGACCGTGGCAGTTGAGTTTAGCCGACAAAAAGTAAGCGTCATGCGGCGACAACAGTTATATGTTTAGGCACCAAAACGACTAGTTAAGTTTAGGAACAAGGTCGTGGTTTAGATTAAAACACTCCAGAGGAACGAACACACGTTTCCTGGATGAAAGGTTTTCGTTTTAGCCAGAAAGCGAACTCCGCTCCCCAGCTTGAAAGCGCTGGGTTTAATGACCCACCCATTCACCCTGGACTCCTCCCTACGCGGTCCACAGCGTTCTTACACAGCAGCAGTCAATGTGGTGTATACAGCAAAAATATATATCCCAAGCAGAGTTAAAGTACTGACAGAAAATCTTTATCTAGTTCAGCCGGCAACACCCATCGACCAGACCTAAGATGTCTGGAAGATACAAATCATTAAACATCACACCGTTGTCGGCCTCACCTCTTTTGTGATTCACTGATTAAAATGGAAGCGCAGATGAAGACAACAAAAACAGCTCTCTCCTGCCCGGGATGACGAGACTGAAGGCCAGCAAGGTCATCAAAAGTTTGCCTCATCAGCCTAACCTGCTGATTTCGATGCGTGCTGTGGAAAAGGTCTGTATCTAATCCTCTTCATCGTTCTTGTTTTAGTTGCTCTCCATCTGAGTAATGTACACGTTTATTCTTTTCATTCATAAAATACCAATTTTCTGGACTTAAATACTCAAAGATGCAAAAATCCCGTAGGATATTGTTTTAACATCCCAATTTTGGAAAAGAAATGTCCTCATGATAAAAAAGATATTTGCGATTGAAGTTGTGCGTCACAGCATTTAACACCCGTTCAATACAAATGAAATGTGTTCCGACAATATGCAGGATTTGGTATTCTCTGCTACATCACGTTCACACACATTCTCTCCCTCCTTCTCTCTCTCTCTCTCTCTCTGTAAACATTGACTGAGGATGACACATTGCATGCACAGAGAAAGGGATCAGTCAATACATACCAACTATATTTATTGGAACTAAAGACCAGCAACTCATAGGCCATCTGGATGCTTGCACAGTGCACTGAATTTGCACCCATTCTTTCTTGGTGCTTGTTTGTATTACAAAGTCAATTGTTTTCTTTCAACCATTTTAGTCTGTTTCCAGCAGAGACTGCCACATGGAAAGATGACATTGCAAACACGATGACAGAGGGGTTCTGTTAGCAGCTTAACCTCAGACTACACAACTGAGATAAATGTGTCTGTTTTGAAGCCAGAAGATTTTTGAAATGCAATAAACTAAATGTGGTCTGTAAAGGACATTAGTCGACTGACTTGCTTTTTTTTTTTTACTTTTAGAACTGAAATCATGAATTTTCCCTACTGCCTTTCTGTACAAACTAGTCTTGATCCTCAACGTTCCACTTCCGGAAATTCGCAGGAAATCAGAATCATAATGAGAATCAGAAAGGGCTTTATTGCCAAGTACGTTGCACATACAAGGAATTTGTCATGGTGCTGTTGGTGCATGTCACACATTCAAATATAAGAAGGATAAAAAGAATATAAACAATATAATTATAAACATATACACACAGAATGTATTAATAACGATAAAATAAATAGTAAAATAAGTTAAACAGTAGTAAAAACGAACGCTACAGCAGAGTAGGTACAGTGGCATGAGGAGCCAGAGGTGGAGTGTGGAGAGAGTCAGGGGGGGTACCGGGCCTTGTTGATAAGGCTAGTGGCGGAGGGGAAAAAACTGTTCATGTGGCGTGTGGTTTTGGTCCTGATGGACCTCAGCCTCATGCCAGAGGGGAGTATCTCAAAGAGTTTGTGTCCGGGGTGGGCGGGATCAGCCACAATCTTTCCAGCACGCTTCAGAGTCCTGGTGGCGTATAGGTCCTGGAGCGGCGGCAGATTGCAGCCAATCACCTTCTCTGCTGACCAAATGACACGCTGCAGTCTGCCCTTGTCCTTGGCCGTGCTAGCAGCGTACCAGATGGTGAGGGAGGATGTGAGGATGGACTCAATGATGGCTGTGTAGAAGTGCACCATCATTGTCTTTGGCAGGTTGAATTTCTTCAGCTGCCAGATGCATGCCTTTTCGCCGATGTTCGTTTCCTTCCTCTTTCTTTGTGTTGTCATTTTAAACTCCGTTGGATTTCTGAGGACTATGGTTAACTGCTCCTCAGATCTCTGCAGGGTAAATCCAGACAGCTAGCTAGACTATCTGTCCAATCTGAGTTTTCTGTTGCACGACTAAAACAACTTTTGAACGCACACATGTTCCACCAAAACAAGTTCCTTCCAGAGGCTATGTTGCAGCGCCGCCCGCCCATGACAATTGTGATTGGTTTAAAGAATTGCCAATAAACAAGAGCATGTTTTTCTCCCACCCCAGAATGATGTGTGGACTAGCCAGACCCTCCTCCGCAGCGTTGTGGTTTTATGTTTATACCTACTTTAATTAGCAGCTTGTTTGCCTTTTCTTAATCCCACGAAAGCTCCGCCAGTGTTATACACCTGCATCCCACTGATACTTTGTAATTGTTCTCATTATTGCAGCCATAATGATGTACATAAGGCGCCCCTCCAGTATAAATATTTCTCACTTTTATTCTTACTTTTTTTGTTTAGGCTACATCAAAACCGTTACATAATTTTCACAAATGTCATGTAAAAAGCAATTTAAATACAAATCTAATGGAAATCCCAAAACATAACCTTAGTAACAGCCAATAATGCCACATATACCAATACCACATTAAGAGAGGCATGCACATTGTAGCATCTGTGCCTCGTTCTGCACCAGGCTGTTTGAGCAGAGCATGTTGGCATGGTGCAGAAATTAAGTCTTTGTTCATTTTAAATAACAATTTCTTCTTCTTTTTTTTTTCTTCTTTTTTTTTATAAAATACCATCCCTTTCCCAATAACACACAACATTCTGGGTAAAAGACACTAAACAGGCAACAAATTGAAATATATTGTCCATGTTAAAGTAAAGAGGACTTATGTATACTTTACCCATGAATTGATTAAGTAGTCCAAAGAATTATATAAATATTTATATTTAATATAATTACATATACATGCTTAAAACCACCTGCTATTGTTCGTGTGTAGATCAGTGTACATCTGATCTTTGTAAATTAATTTCTCTAAGTCATTTAACAGAATAAATATAAGTGGTATTCTGATGGTATTTCAGCAATAACAAAGCCAGTGAGAAGAAGAAAACATTTAGAAAATGGTTGGAAGTAAAGAATCTAGACATTTGTGTTGCTTTCATGCTGCCAGCTCAGTTCCCTTAGGTAGCCCCTTAAGGCCCTTATCACTAAGGAAGCGGATTTGAGGAAGTTAATAGACACTGTGTAGGAAAACCTGGGTATATATGTTGTAATGGTTTCACAGTTTCCATTACACCTTCAATAGCCCATTTAACCCCATACACAGAGGTATGATCACAGAATTGTTCCTCGGACCTTTATCCAAAAACATCAGCCGTGAAATTGAATCCTGCCATCACATTGCAGATGCATCTAAAAGGTGTGCAAGGATAAAGAGAAACCTTGGAATTGTCAGATGCTCCAGTTTGAATGCACACACCCATACACTGATGCACTGACATCTTATCAAACCCTAAAAGATAAAATGAGAAGGGAGAGGATGGACGGTCCCCTCTTCAATATATAGGGTCCTCTCAGCCTCACTGTAGTATTTAACTTCAGACTGTTTCTGTGCTTTTTGTTTCTTTTGTGGGTCTAGACCCAGTAGATGGCTTATCTTCTAGATCAGAGGTCTTCAACGTTTTTTTAGCTGAAAGAGAGGCGGAGTAGAGAACCTCTACATATATAGTATAAAATTAGGTTGCATGATAAACTGGGCCGGATAGATGAAAAAGAATGGATAATAAAATATTATTTATTTGTATATATTTATACATCACGTGAAAGGCACAGTGAATCATTAAGGTAAACTGTATAGTTAACATAGTGGCTACGTTAACTATAGTAAGTTTATCTTCTGCTTTATCTTTTTCTTTTTACAAATAGGCCAATTTATCTTTTATTTTAATATGTTGGATTATTATTAATGTACATTTTCAGACATGATTTAATTTTTGAAAAAAACATTTTTTACATAATTTAGTCGCAAATACCTAAAACAAATATGGCAGACATATCATATATACACATTCATGACCTTTCCTGTGTAATATGAGTCACTGAATTCCACCAAATCATTTCATGTTCATATCGCCTTCGCTTCAGTATCTTGTATGATGTCTCAAACTCTCTGCTTGCTAACTAGTTTTCAACAGAGATCCGGAAAGGTTTTGTCTGTGGTTAGTTCACATGTCTGTAATAACAGCAGGACAGTCGCGGACTATCTATACTGTTAAAGTCAGTTAAACGGGTGAGGATCACGCTGTCGGTAGCCCGCCAGTTACAAACAGGCTTGGTAGTGAACGACACGGTAACATGCTGCCAGCTCAGTTCCCTTAGAGGCCCCTTAAGGCCCTTAGGACTAAGGGAGTGGATTTGAGGAAGTTAATAGACACTGTGTAGGAAAACCTGGGTCTATCTGTTGTAATGGTGCTGAGCTAGACAGAGAATATTCGGTTAAAAAACAGGTCGGTGATGCTGTTTTGCCCTTATTGGTTTCCATGAAGCAAGCTGGTGTGTTTGACTGCGTTGGATTCTCTTTAAACAGTCTATTGTCGGACGATCATTAACTAAACCCATGTAGAAAGACTAATAAAGCGTCCAGCGTATGATTTTAACAATGTGTGTGTGTGTGTGTCAGTCAGTCGTAAAAAATGTGGTCATCACTGTGCAAATTCTGATTTAAACACAACTTGTGCATAATGATGTACCCACCTTACCTAATGCTTTAGTTAATGTGTTGTTCATGCATGAGGTCATGAATGAGAGGTTATGAACTCATGTCAATTCCTTATGATTCATAACATATAAAGGATTGAAGTAATGCACAAATCATGAATTAGCTTAATTCATGCATGAATTCATTTAATTCATGTACCCTTACCGTAAAGTGTTACCATAACTTTAGTTCAAGCTTGTGGCAGCAGTTTCAAATAATTCATTTAGTGCCATGCAATTTCACAAGTTCAGTGGGTGCATTTTCCAAAAGAATGCTTTAATTCTGAAAAATAAAGTTGGTCCCACACGATACTCACTCAATGTCTTTTGATATTGTCTCTTAGATATGTAGGCTACATACCAAGAAAATTCATGAATATTAACTGAGATACCCCATTATGTTGTGAGCAGTAGGCCTACATGTGCTGTTGGCAAAATGGTGTCTAATCTGTCTGTGTCGATGTCTGACCTGGGCTGGCACATGCTCACGTTAAAAAGCGTGTGCGTGCACGAGCTCTACGGTCACGTGCAAAGTGTCCCGGTTTTAGTTCCGGTAAATCTGGTCACCCTAGTATGGTTTTAGCACACAGTAAAAACTTTGAATGATTAAGGCATGTACTTTTACGAAGTAAATGTTTTTGAATTCGTTACAAAACTTAAGGGTGTTTTTCCACTATAAAATGCCACTATATGATACATTAATCAAGACTTTCAGTAAAGCCATGTATGGCGTATAGTATGGTGCATGTGCTTTGAGGCGAAGCTCCAATTTTGAATTTGAAAGACTGTTGCAAGAAGCTGCATAAGCTGCACAAATATTATTAATGTAGTAAAACTTTAAGTGACAGGCACCAGGTGCAATAATGCTGGGATTTTTCCCAAGGCACCATTCTTAATGAATCTGAGATAGGGACAGTGACAACAAGTGCAGATGCTCTGTTTACATCGCTCCCATTAGAGCTACAGAAACATGCAGCTAAGAGGCTCCAGTCTTGCCAAAAGATGAATTACTCAAAGCCTTATTTATCAGCACAGATTTCACTTGTGACACTTACTGGCAAAACTAAATGAGAGCAGCCAAATCATAAACGTAAATATTGTCGTTAATATTGATTAGCCTGTTCTCATGAACCATTTGTTCAAAAAGCTACGAAAAGTTAAGCACTGCAATTCGTAAGCACTCCACGTTTGTTTTGCTGTATGCACCACATTGAGTGGCGCTCTATGAGAAGGAGGCTGGCCGCGTAGGGAGGAGGTCGTCATCCGTACAGTACAGTATCAAAATCAGTTGTAGGATAACTTTATGGGGTCTACTGCAATGCAATCTGAAGAAACACAAATTAAGAACTCTGTTTTAATTTCATAACTGTATTTTTCAACATTTTGGTATCTGCACCAAAGAATAGATGTTTGTCTGTGTTACTAACTGGCTGTAAAGCCCAACCTCATCATGCATTACATTTTTCAGTGTTCAAAGTTTGAGGGAAACATCTGTATTGAAAGTTAATACACCAACCATGGTGCAAACATGTGAGAACTGATACTTTCCGTATTGCTTAACAACAACCTGGTGAAATATTAACCCATGTCTGTCACATCATATGGATACAACTATAAAGTTACAATGTGCCTGTTCCCAGCATTAGCACAACACTTTGCGATGGTTAGCTTGTTACCTGTGATGATATATTCTAAATTTAACGTCTCTTTCACATTAGCGAGTGATGAAGTTCGACATTGTTGATCCAGCATCATTGATCTTGGTGCCACACACCTTGCATGTAGCTGTTTGCTTACTGCCACAGTTTACCAAGTTATTGAAAGCAAAACTAATGACAAAAGGCACAACTCCGGGAGGACTTGGTGTCGCCATCGTCAATGCATTTTTTGATATGTGAGTGAGCGCACATAAGGCATAGCGCATGCGTTACATTGCACAATATGGCAAAGGGCAGGGGACATGCAGCTCATCATACGTTTCCCCAACATATATGTGTCAATAAAAGAAAACAGAAATACATGCATAATTTTAGATTTAAAAAGCAATAATTGCATGAAAACAGGTTGTTGAAGAGTCTCGAAGCTCGAGCCTGAGTCAAGTCTGAAATCTTTTGGGTCGAGTCGCAAGTCAAGTCTGAAGTCACTGTTTGTGTGACTTAAGTGTGACTCGAGTCCGAGTCTCAGACTCGAGTCCCCATCTCTGCAAGTTACAAGGAAAATGGATTGAATTAATAACATAGAGACTGGAGTGTTTGATTTGTCTTATAGGGCACAGGTTAGCACTGTGACACTTGTTTTTAGCCTTTAATGGGATTTGTTGACAATAACGACTATAGCATATCACCGGCCTTATCCTTAACCTTTAAAGGAGAACTCCGGGCAATTTTTACGTTAATCTTGATCGCTATAAGTATGTAAGTACTGTCGATAGCAAAAAAAACGAGCCGAATCGGTGCTAGCATCATGGAGTTGCTGCAGCTAATGCCGAGAGCTCCCACTTAGCTAAAACGGCAGTTTTGGGGGCATATCATAAAGAGTGCCTTTGTGCCTCTTGACAAATACAAAATGCAATTAAAATGTCTGTGCAACATGAACAGGGCCCTTACATGAAAACAAGAAGCGTTTTCAACTCAGACATTGTTTAAATTCACCTACCCTGTTAGCTGCTAGCTGCCGTCTGATGAGTGAGTGTGTTCAGCCAGGCTTCGGTAATAATCATCACGCAGCAGTTCTGTGTGTATTTGTAGCCTATATATATCCATTTTGTGTGCGATCCATCTGGCGTTGGTGAATAGTAGTCTCTGCAGTGGCGAACTGTGTGTTAGTTGCCTTAGCCAGGCTAGCAGGCCCGACCGGCATCCTTCTACTTCCTCCCCGCCTCCCCCGTTTTCTGTCAGAGAATGCAGGACTTTTTTGTTGCATGATAGAAAAAGCTTTTCTCCTCAGAGTGCTCCCCAATGATCCAAGCAGCAGTTCATGCTCTGGTGTTAGGATCATTATTTATCAAAGAATGGACAAAAATCACTGGAGTTCTCTCAAAGTTCGTTTTTACTTGCAAGTAGAGTCAATTTTACAGCACTTCAGAGTACGCACAGAAGAATGACTGACTATCTGTTCACAGCAGTGTCTTTTTATAACAAACAGGGAGTATAGCACGTTAAAAGAGATACTTTCTTCATCTCTGATCAGGCCCAGCGTCTCCTCCACATGCGCTCTGCCCTCTGGGGCATTATGTGCTTCGGTGGCTCTCATGATTATCTCATGAGAGGCAGAAATAGTTTGCACACAGACTTCATGCAAATAGTTTAACACTAAAGAAAAGTAAGCATAACTTTTCTAACATCTGGAAAGCACAATGACCCTCCCCCAAGAGAAAAAGTGATCCATAAAACCAGAGACGCTACCACTGAATTGTAATAAGAAGACAACAGGAAGAAGCAAAGCATAATCAGGCAGTAAAATGAGTGAGACTTGTCACATTATAAAGACCACCTCTTTGTCTTTATTGAACATGAAAACACTTGTGCTTTGGAGTTGTTAATGAGTCCATTTTAATGTTTTATTGCCAATTATGGGGTTTTCAACAGAGAGCCAAAGTCACGCCCTTCTACTTCCAGAATTGAGCCATGAATTACACATATGATGTTCATCAGTTTAACAGAGAATTTTGCAAGTCAAGAAAGTCTCGGTTTATTGTTAAACTGTTGAAGTATAAGACTGTGAAAATATGTAATTAGAAAGACTACACACTTCAAAGTCGCATGGATGACGTCTCGCTGAAGCTACGATGTCTGTGTGTATCGTACCGGGGATGTAACGTTACTCTAATGAGCAGAGGAACTTGCTTGTTCTTTTGCTTCTCTGCTGAAAACACTTGACTGGATAAAACACATCAGGTAAGAAAACGTTACATGTGTTGTGGAACAAAGCTAAGCTAGCTAGCTAGCGAGCAAGTTGAGCATCAAGCTAGGTGACGTAAATTGTGTGAGACGAGAGATGTCGTTCACTGAGCGGTTTCACACAAAACTCAGTGGTAATGTGACAGACCTACGGCTAACTGAGACTTTCTTCGGTTGAACAATTATCTTTTAAATTGAAGAACATCATATTTGTAATCCATGGCTCAATTCAAATGGGATAAAAAAATGATTTGCCTCTCCCCGTTCACTACCGTTCATATTTTTTCCGAATTAAGGTCCCATGAGGTCCACCGGAAGGGGAGGGACTTTGCCTCTCTATAGCAGGAGTCATGTTCATGATGTTTGAAATTTGCCTTTAACTGAGAGGTTAAGAAAAAAGAGATGAATAACCACAAAATGCATTTTAGATGTAAAACAGTGTTGATGAATGCCACATACGGCAGAATAATCAGGAAACCAATATACCCCCCCCCCCCCCCCCCAAAAAAAAAATAAAAAATAATAATATTTGATTAAGTAAGTTAATTTACTTTACATAAACAAAGACATTTGCTCCAAAACAATTTGCAGAAAAATTCACCAGAATGCAGGAAATGAAGTGATTGATATGCTCAAAAGGGGAGATCTTAACCCCCCTAATGTTGAACCCAAAGTTACGCCCTTGATGTGATATGATGTCAAAGGTTGCAGTTTGTCAGGAGTCCAGTCTGCTGCGGGACAAACACAAAGGTTATAGAATTGGCACCTTGTGTTGCTTCTGCGTTTAGAGTAATCACTTCATCACGTTTAACATTCACTTTTTGTGGTTATGAATTGGACAGAAAATCTCTAATGCACAAAATAACACCACCATTGTCCACCTAAATCCAACAGCCTTTACAAAAGATGTGTAGTTCCATAGAATTAAAAGTTGAACTAAAATCAATAAATAGCTTCTAGCATACTGTGTAGGATGTTGAACATGCAGCGACAATGTTAACTATAGGTTAAAGTTGCAACATCGGCAGGCTACCTAGATTTTTTTTATATGCAAAGCAGACGTTAAATGCTTAACTCTTTCCATATATTTGTAAAGAATCGATATAAGTGGCCCTAAAAGTGTTGAACTGATTAGCTCTGGACTTGTTTTAAATGAAGTATTTATTAATTATGTTTTTGACACTGATTAAAAAATGTCTCAGAGTTGATAAAGTGGACATGATGAGACCATTTAGAGAAAGTGATGTGTTAGTGACCTCTGCTGGTAAACAGTTAGTGTTACAGCCAATGGCATAGAAGAATTAAGTGAACAGTATCTTTGGTTTACAGTACATGTAATTTCTATACTATAGAATAGATATAGTACAGCCCCAAGCCATCCATTTGGATGCAGGATCCCACAAGCCAAGAAATACACAACACCATGTCTTACTCATATCATTTGTATAGACCTGTATCCAGTCACTCGCAGTCATTTAACATGTTTACACATATTTCACCACATGTATTGTCCACAGCAGATTGCTGAGTCGGTAATATTTTCCCTAGAGAGCAGCATCGAGAAGAAAAGGAAGACATCCAGGCATGAGTATCACACAGTGACATAGTAACTGCAGACTAAATTCATCATTCTCCGTGCCTTTTTAAATTAATATTTATGCCTGCATGGGCTTATAAGAGAGGGGGTGATGGCACAGTGGATATGACATGTGCCTTTGGTGTGGGAGACCTGGGTTCAATTCCCACTGTGATACATCAACCAATGTGTCCCTGAGCAAGACACTTACCCCCTAGTTGCTCCAGAGGCGTGCGACCTCTGATATATAGCAACTGTAAGTCTCCTTGGATAAAAAAGTGTCAGCTAAATGACATGACATGACATGTAATGTAAGTCAAACAAGCCAGGACCAGCCTATACATTTTCCAACAATGATTTTTTTTTTTAAACTAATGCTGTAACATCCTGCGTTTTGTTTACTTACCTCTTGTGGAAGAACATGTTCTTTCCGGTCCAAATGACTTTTATTCACTGTGCAGTGGAGACAGAAGTTCACAAGAAGCTGTAGAATTATTTCTGATCAAACTGAGTTTCTGGCCATGGATAATTATGAGTGGTAAAAAAAAAAAATTGATTCATGTTTTTTTCACCAATGATTCACCAACATATTTTTTTCTGCTTATACGGTACCATACACAGTCCTATACATCTATATATTTATCTTTATCTGTAGTTTTTTATTGTTGTTTACTGTTTGTTTACTTTTTGTAAAAAATATTTAGCTAAAACTTTATAGTTATTGTTATTCTTATACTGTATTTTTTTCTATACTGTATTTTCTTATACCTCTTTATTTAAATAGTGTTTTGTAAGCTGCTAAAATCTGCTGCTGGATATCTAAGTCATCCCAAAAGGATCAATAAAGAGAAGTCTAAGTCTAAGTCTACCGCTGACTACATCTGGGGCTGGTCCTCCTGCTGCTAACACTGGGTGAACAGGGACGGACTGGGACTTTCTCCCAAATAGGCCCATCATCCTATCAGACAAGGTATTCACAGCAAATAACATCTCAAAACCAATGATGATAATTGGGGTTGTGTTTAAATGAAGCCTCTGCCTTCAAATAAAAACAAAAAATGTACAATGCCATTACATCTGCATTGAAAATAAAATACAAATAATGAAATGTCACTGGCTACAGAAACCCTAAATTACACAAACTTGTAGTTATAGAACATCTAATCTAAAAACATGATTTTAGGTTTTGGCTGAGGGTGGTAAGCAAAAAATTGTTCCAGGCTGTGACTATCTGACTTGGGCCGTTTGAAATATTGTAATGTAGAGCATCCTGGGACATCCTGGCACTTCCCTGCACTCCCCCTGTCACCTTTTGTGCTGCAAATATCTTAAACCTTCAATTCAGCATTGAATAACCTATTTAATATTTTGTCAATGTCATATTACACTTTGGATTCATATTAAGGCTGTGAAATGATGAAAATGATAGGCCCTATCAATTTTGTCTGTGAAGCTTTCACAAACAACCACCAGGTCTAGTAAACGCAAATATGAAAGACGAAGAAAAACTGCACTTTGATGGAAGACAGACAGAAAGTGCAAGCTAGGATTCTTTTGGTTAAACTTTTGGTTACATTTGGTGAATTATTTAGCCCCCTTCCCTGTTTGTTGGCACGTTTAGAGTGGTACCAATGCTGATGTTTTCCCTTTTAATTCAATACCATAGTCTTCATCCTAGCAGCAAAAGTGAGCTCACTACAACCTCTCATATACAACCAAAGTTCATGACAGCACTCAATGGCACGATCATTTTCATAATCATGATGCACACCCATGTTGATAGCTGACTATGCAATTCGCTAAGATAGGGATGAAGGCAGCCTATTATAAAGCCTCTTGCTCTGTGAGCTTTTTTTTTGCATTTTGCTGCATCAGTTTCGAAAGACTTGGCCCTCTTTTCTTTGAATTTTTCCCATCCACCTTTCTCCTAGCTGTGTCTAATGATGTAGGCCTACTCTTCTTCCTCAGTTTTTTTTTTTTTTTTTTTTTTTTTTTTTTACACGTAGCATATAAGTGGTCGTATTAGCTCCCCCTGCTGTTGGCTGTTAATGTCGCTTTATTAGACCTTTTTTGTGCCTGGACTTTCCCCGAGCGCACAGATTGACAGTCTGGGGGAAACTGAAGACGCCGCTGGGTCCGGAGAGAATGCCTGTCGAATATCCAAATCAAAACTAACTTCACTACGGTGTGTTTCCCTTTAAAAATAAATAAATAAAAAAACGACGTAACGTGACGCATATGCCTCCATCCATATACCCTTGCGTGCATCCTCACGCGTCAGCCATCCAGCGCACCCCTCTCCTGTCCTCTCCTCTCCTCTCCTCTCCTGTCCTCTCCCCGGGTGTGTGAGCCAGGATCACCGCTCCATGCAGGGAAACGATGACACCCGAGGCGATGGAACCACGAAAGGACTAACAGCGTTACGGGAAAGGGGCCACAGGTAAGCGAGGCCTATAGTCTTGTCATTGAACTCCTCAGTACCGTTAGCCGCGACAGAGCTGTCATTTTGCGGAGCCTGGGAAGTGAAGAGCCGGAGCGTTGTGTGTGCATCAATGAAATAGAATAGAAATAATCTAAGAATGGAGTAGCCGTGCAGGAAATGTGTGGAGCTTGTTGGTGTTGTTTTTTTGTTTTGGAGCCGGGCGTATTCCGCAAGGCTCAAGGCTCAGGGCTATTTGCAGCTGTGTCTGTTTATTTTGGTGCAGCTGGTGGAGGGATGCTGCTGCGCAGTGCGCTCCGGCAGATGTTTGCGCGTCTTGTCATCCTGTGCGCCCATATGTCCCCAGGGCCTTTGGGCGTCAGTGCCATGTTGTGCACCGGTGTCAGCGTCATTACAGGATATAACCTATTAGATATCAAATCTGACTTTTCATGGTGAATGGAAACGTCCCTGACTGCTTCCCCGGCTCTGCATGCAGAAACTGCTCACTGTGTCTTAAACCCAAAGTAAGTGACATCCATGTTTGTAGCAGGGAAATCGGACTGCAGTTTGACCTTGCAGCATTTCTGTTTTTCAGGAACGCAGGTCCCACCTCACAGATAACAGAGGACAGCTCCCTTTTATATGTTGCCACTGAATTACTGTAATAATATTAACGGTTTATCCAATTTCCAGGAGGCTGTATGGAGTTAGCCCAGTGTTCATTGAATTTACTACCACTTCTCTTCCACATCTTTAATATAAAAGCATATTCCTTAATGTAACAGAACAGCGCACACTCGGAAATCAATGGTGTGTATATATAGAGCTAAGTTTGGTTGGCACAAAAACACATGCTTTATATTGAGAGCTAATACTGACTGATGGTTTCATAATTGTTTTCTTATGTACCCCAAAAATGCTCAAATGTTGTCAGAGTTAATCATTTGCATACAGCAAAGTGCACCACATACAAGTGTGCACTCTTAAATAAATACTAACATGGACAGATTTTGAGACAATGGGCACCTTGGCAGCAGTACAGACATGTAAAAGCCCCCCCCCCCCCCCCCCCCCCCCCACACCATTCCAAACTGGGAGCAAGACACCCAGAATGAAAAAGACACTTTGTAGTCATTTTTTTCTCTCTCTTTGTAGTCATTTTGCGTCTTTTTGTAGTGTTTCAAGTCTCTTTGGAATTATTTTGTACCTCTTTCTTACGTTTTTTTTAGTCACTTTGTAGTCATTTTGGCGCCCGGCCCTGTAGGCCTGTTCAGTAATCCCATACATATGAACCATTATTGTGTGAATGCTGACATCTTTTTCACATTAGTGGTGTTATTCAACTTGTCAATGAAATTCATACTTATTAAAACCATTCCCACTTTTCCAACTATTCTCACTACTTCAACTTCTTACACATTTAAGCTATTCATCCAGTTTAGCTTTAGCAATTTAGCTCTTCAGCATTCACACGCATTTTCTGCAGGAAATGCATTTTCTAGTTTATTTATGATAGATCATTTTGATGATGAATAGAAAGAGTTGTTTCCACAGCCTGTAAACACATAAGAACAATAAGGAACATTAATCACAAAAACATAGCCACAAGGAACATAGTCTCGCATTGCCATACATATCTCCACAGCGCTGTGTCAGTGCTGCAGTATTGTATTTTGGGATAGGGCAAAAAACGCCTTGTCTTGTTTTTGTATTTCTTTAAACCAATCACAACTATCCTGGGCAGCGCTAAGCCCCGATATCGGAGATAGCGAGAGGAGAGGGACATCCAGCACGTCAGGACACGCTGGTATCAGGCTTTATCCCAGCAGTGTACATCCATTGAGACAGACTACAAGGAACACAGTGCATTCACAGGAACATGAGTCCATTGAGCATTATTGCTATTTTGCTTATTGCAGTGATGGCAGATGGAACAAAGCACTGTGTTGTTGACTCGCTGCAAAAAAGCCAAATCTTCCCAAGGGTATTCATCTCATTTCTAGTCTAAATATCACACTAAACACAAGACACAAACACCTAACAAGTAATATGTCAGTGAGATATCAGGACTTGTTTCCAGACGATGCATCTTAAATATCTTGTTAAGTAAAAGAGTCTTGGAAACATCTTGATTTGAGTCGTATCTCAGATGAAACAAGCTTTTTGACATCTCATAAGGTTTTAAAGCTGCTTTGTTATTTGTAAAAGATGGATCATCTTGTTTGAAGATTATTTAAAAAAATATCACCAAGTGCATTTTGACTTGTTCCATTGGCAGATTTATTTACTTACTACAAGCAAAAAAACACCTTGTATTCATTGTTTTTTATTTAACTTCTTTTTGAAGTGGCCTTGTTTCCAGTGCTGTCCTTTGGAGCAGGTCACTGTTGTCCTGTGCAGCATGGCCATCTTGTCAGCTGCAGGCTCCTCCATCCTGTTCCTCATGCGTTCTCAGCCAATGGCAGCTCTCCTCCTGCTCACGTTCCACACAAGTGGCGGACTGACCGTCGCCATGGTGACTTGGCAATCATTTTCACAGCATGGTGTTTGCTCAGATGCGCCCATAGTGGGAAAATCTTTAATTTTGGCTTTTTTTTCCTGTGATAACTCTAGCCACACACAGAACTATTGATCCTTAACAGTGTAACATTGCAGCAGTGGTCTCACAGCACTACATGCAAGAGTTCATTTCAGATCTTTATTTGTGCAACATCTCCAAAAGCTCCTGCTTGTTGTTTTTCATTCTCCCATCTGTCTCCTCTGAACTGTAGGCTGTAGTGCTAATCACACCGCTTAACTCTATTGGCTGCTGTTACTGCAGGGGAGGAACCACATGTCCATGTAATCAATCAATCAATCAACATTTATTTATATAGCCTTTTACAGCCACCAACAGGTATCCAAAGTGCTTGATAAAACATAACATACAGTAACTTTAGACAATGATAAAACATAATATACAGTAAAATCAGAAAAGGTTACATAAAAGCAGGAGGAAATAGGAACATGTCACAGCAATACTTTGTATTAAAAGCCATTTAAACCATCTAAGTAGGTTATGCTGAATGGGGCCGTTCTGTGTGGAGTTTCTTCCAGGTGCTGGAATTATCCTCCCTTAGTTCAAATATATGCAGGTTCATTGTCACCCTAATCACTGTAGGATTGTGAGTGTGAATGGCTGTCTGTCTCTAGCCATGTAGAGACAGACAGCCATTCACTGCCAATGCTCACCAGCTATTGAATTGAATGGAACTGAATTGAATTGCTAGTTGCTAACAGTGGCTGTCTGTTTGTTCGCTAAGCAGGTAGCGTACAGTGTACTTTTTCACTGAAAACGTCTGTCTGCTGGGGCTAATTAGAACAGTAAGACTGAACCAAACACTGAAGTTGGAGGCCAGAAAACCAAAACAATGAACTGACAGTTGCTAAAAGGTATGTAAACCTACACATGATCTGCGGTAAAGCCGCTCTGCGCTGGCTGTGCCATTGTTTTCCTTTGGGGAGAGCAGCGGGGACAACTCGGAGGAGGCGGCCGGGGCGCATTCCTCGAAATTGCCGCTGAGCGCTGCGTTCAAATGAATCAGTTCAAATTATTTAAACTTTGACCTAGTTGCCGCTGACCTTTCAAGGCGCAACCAAAGCCAGAAGCAATGATGACGTGTACCTGCGCTGCGCTTTGCGGAGCAGAGGCTCTGCGCCCTACCTCACGGTTTTACCTCTGATCAAGTGTGCTGTAGGCGGCTTTAGGGTTAGGGTTAACAGAAAGTTTGTGAATCCCGGACCGCCCCGACTCCTTGCTGAATCAGAAAACTTTCTGTTGCTGCCGTTAGACCCAGCCCTGCCACTGACCACGGCCTGCTGTGACCCCTGCTGCAGGCTGAATTTGAGTTGCTACCGCCGCTAACTAAAGGTCCGTCTCCGGGGCTGCCGCCCGTTCTCCTCCTGCCGAAGTTGTCTCCTAGCAGCGGGGAGTGAGGCAGAGGGACATTGGCGTATGCTAGCTAGCTAATTCTTCTAATTTGTGGTCTACACAACTTCCTACTTGCTCCATACCACTATTTCTTTCAAGCTACAGTAGCTGTCATATTTTGCATGTTCCGTGTAGCACGGTTTTCATGGGGCCACAGCCACCCGGACCTTCGTTCCTGTTTGTTACTCTGCCTGAGGAGAAAATGCTGTACTTTATTACGCTGTTGTTCATTTGGTTGTCATGACTTTGCAAGTGATTGGCGTCCCGTCACTCTTGCAGTGGCTTATCCTCAAAGTGGAGAGAGAGCAGACGACTGTACGTTTGAGTTCAGTGGAGCGTGGAAGTGAAGAGTCTGTAATTGCAACTTCATGACATTTCATAAAATTCTGAAACAGGGACAGCAATAATTTTGTATTGTATATAACAAAAAAACACTGGTAATGTGATCCATTGTTAAAAAATGGATAAATAGCTAAAAGATAGCTAAAAGATTTTCTTTTAAAGTTGTAATATTCAACGTGTGTGACTTTAGTGTCTTTGAGCTCATTGTTTTGGTTTGACAGTCCGCAACTTTACTTCTTTGGTGCAGTCTTATCATTTTTCTTCAATCTCATTTCCAACTGTTTTCAGCAACAACAAAAAAGCTCTGATAAACACTGTATTATACAGAGACCGAAACAGAGCTAAAAGGAGAGTGGATATTGGTCTTCTATTTGTCCAATAGACCGAAACACAACTTTAAATGCTAAAGCTGCTGAATGTGTAAAAAGGCAACTGTTGGCTTACATGTTTGCTATATCATAACAGGGATATATTACTCTTTTTACACAAAGAAAAGGATTCAAACTTTAAAAATGACTTTCATAGTCTATCTTTGCATCGTCATCCTAATTGTAGCCAGAGAGCGAAAGACATTGTGTGTAGTCTTCGGTCTCCTCCGACATAGCATTAACGTGATTGTGAATATTGATCTCCTGTTTTATATATG
Source organism: Zingel zingel (assembly GCA_023566125.1). Classification (NCBI taxonomy): domain Eukaryota; kingdom Metazoa; phylum Chordata; class Actinopteri; order Perciformes; family Percidae; genus Zingel; species Zingel zingel. The sequence continues at coordinate 6,311,230 of CM042318.1, forward strand.
CTCTTTGCTTGTATTGCCTCTGGGAAAAATAGTTCACACAGACTATTAGCATGATCACTAAGGCTGCAGCGCTCTGGCATGCTTTTAATCGCTGCTGCTTGGCTCACTAATGACAAATCCATGGTGTAAGATATTTTGAGCGTTTGACCTGATTAAAGTAACACCATGTGCCTTTTTTTCTACCCAGAACTTGCAGCCAAATGAGGGCTAAATCGTGTTCAAATCTTGTGAGACCATGGTGTAAGAAAACTGTAAAAGAAACCATTTGCTGGGCTTAAAATCGAACAAATAAACAAGAATAATTCAAGTTTTAGTAGAACTTGCGATATTACGTTTGCCTCTCCCTTTTTGCCTTCACCCTCTGTGTTAAGTGCTGATTGATGGTCCTGTAAGAGCAGTGCTGTAGTTGTATTGCTGTGCTGTGCTGGGTCTTAGCTAAGCTAGTATGCATCCACTGCAGCAGTAGGGTGACTCTGCAGGATTGGCCTGATCTGTGTACACTGTAAAAAAACAAAAGTCACTGTTTGTGCTCTTTACTGAACGCTATTTCCATCCTGCGTTTACTGAGGAGAGATTTGATGAATGTGTGAGTATATGCTTGACCCTTCTCCAGCGATGCCCTGCTTTTACAATTATGCACTTTTCATTCTTGAACTACCTGCATGTCCACGGAGCAACAGAGGCTGGAAGGAAAGTGTAACTGCTCATTGTGTTGCTCTCCAATCTGCTCTTGTGGTTTATGTTTTCCATTAGAAGTGTCGCCACTTTGGTGGCACTAACAATTTGCGGTGAACGCTGTCTAAATGTGAGTATCTACATATACCAGAATGCATTGCACATGAGCTGCTCAAACGCAAACAGAGTGGCCCATTGTGTGGAGTGAGTATGTTTATGTGCTTCAGCATGAGTTCTTTATGATGCCTACTGTAAGCCAGTGTTTTTGCTTGCTTAACAAATGCAAACACAACATGCATTGCAGTATGTCGATAGTGAAAATCACCGAAATGTTATGACTGAGTGGGCAGCTGGAGCTCAAATACTACCAGTCGACCCTTCCTCGCAGCTGTTGCTGTCATCCTACTGTCCGCTGCACATTTTGGCCTCCCTCCTAACCCATCACATTTTAACCCTTGTGTTGTCTTCCCTTCAACCTTGAAAAAAACATTTTTTTTTCCGACGTTTTTGACGCCTTTTTTCACAGTTTGTTTTCGCTTTTTCCAGCGTTTTAAATTTAAAATTGTTTCTTCTACACATTTTCAGCACTTATTTCTACGTCCCATATTTTCTGATATAAAACAAATATTTAAAACGGTTCAATGTGATCTGAAGTCAACACAAGGATTTATTTGTTTTGGGATTAGTATGACTTGATAATGTGAATTATAAAATAACCATGTGTGCAACCCAGTAGTGAGACTAACATGTAGTGTTTAGAATGATGCCAATTAGACTGTTACTGTCCCACAATAATATCTGACTTTCCACTGGCCGAAAGATATTACGCTAGTGAAAAAGAGGAGTCTGGTTAAACACTGAGCAAAAGACTTTGCTCTTATCAGTGTTGATAACAGATCCTTAAACATATTTTTATTAGGGCTGAGTCTGCGGTCACTACCACAAACACTGAAAAGCTTGTGAGTAGTGGACACAATAGGTCTTTTTCCACAGAAGACATTTTTGACACGTCACAGTAGGAAAAGTACAGGTGTCAATATTAGAATGAATGATGGTTAAGATTGCACATTTTCCAGATTTTGCATTGTCTGATTATTTCTTACCCCAAAGAGAGGAAGATAAGATATATGATATGTATGTGGTTCCATGTGTTTTATTTTTAAAGATTATTTTTTTGGGGCATTTTCAGCCTTTATTTTGACAGGATAGCTGAAGAAATGAAAGGGTGGGTGGGGGGGGAATGACACACAGTAAAGGGCTGCAGGTCGGAGTCAAACCCAGGCCCACTGCGTCAAGGAGTAAACCTCTATATATGGGCGCCTGCTCTACCAACTGAGCTATCTGGGCGCCCATGTTTTATTTTAGAAGCATTTTTCAACCACAGAGCATCAAATACAGTAGATGCATCTCATATCTGTAACTGATCTCTGTTTTTAATATGAAACAGAGGAGTATTACTGTTTATTTGCACACTTGTAATGCTTAAGGGTTTAAAATAAAGAATAAAAAAGGTTAACGCTAAAAATAAAGGGATAATACACACAGTAGGTAAATAAAATCTAATTTGTACATGATTCAGTGCCTCTCATTGATCAGTGTTGAGACAGGGAAAGTGTTGAGAATGACCAAAGGGGCTTTGAATGAGACACAACACTCAAGACACAAACATATACACACTCAGTGTTGAATGGCTCTCCTGGTTTAACAGCAGTGACTCAGTCTTGTAGACTGCAGGGCTGTAAAACCTCTTTGCCAGCATTTGCCTCTTTGTCGAATGGGAATGCACAGAGCATTCAAGGAGTGAGTCACACTTTCCCACACAGATACACACCCCTCCCTCCCCCACCCTGTCCAACCTATGGGGTGCACGTCGTGAGTTGCTTTACCACTGCAGTCTGCTCTGTCCCGGCGAGGAGGGGAGCTTTGTTACACCTTTGTGTCTCTGGCAGCGTCATACTCTTTTCTCGCATTATGTTTTGCTACAGCCAGTACTGTGCTCTCTATTCAACCCTGTCATTGTTTTTCTACTTTCAATATACTGTAAATGGATTTTGATGCAAAAACACACACACACACACACACACACACACACACACACACACACACACACACACACACACACACACACACACACACACACACACACACACACTCCAACTGTGCAGAACAGTTGTTTTAGCTATACAGAGATTAGTCAGGGACATATCATCATAGACAGCAAGGACGCACTCTTTCATAAGAGAAACCGCAGTGTTTCCTGTGCTGCAGACAGTGTGTGTGTGTGTGTGTGTGTGTGTGTGTGTGTGTGTGTGTGTGTGTGTGTGTGTGTGTGTGTGTGTGTGTGTGTGAAATCACGTCTTTCCACAGTTCTGTGTGTGTCCAGATTAAAAGCTGTTGTCCGTCTTCATCTAGCTAACATCCTTTCCTCATCTATTCCTACTCCACCTGTCTTTCTCTCCTTTCTCACCTTCACAAAGTCCCTGACACATGCCGCCTCCTCCTTTCATCTCATTGGCTCTCTCCTCTCCACTCCCATTTCCTCTCATGTTCCCTCTCCTCTCCTCTCCTGTTCCCTCCCCTTTTTCCTCTCTGTCGCTTCGCTGCTTGCGTGTCTACCTTACTCAGGCTGTTCATGGTTGGGGATGGTGTTACATAACAGGCCTAACTTAATAAATCCTGTATGATGTTCTGTGATGGGCTTTCATCTGTTGTGACAGCAGCCAGAGCTGGAGAACATGCCGCCTTCCCGGGCCTACCGTATGTCACAGTGTGTGTGGAGTACAATTGTAAAATCGCAATTCATTTTAAAAACTCAAATGATAACTATGTTACACAATAAAAGTGTATGCACTGCTTTTCCAAGTCATATTAATCATTTGTACATTTAATCTAGTAAAAAATAGGCATGACCGTGATTTTATTCTGTCTTTGTCTGTGTGCGCATGCATTTATATATGTGTGCGTATGTGAAAGGTATTCATTTGTTTCACAATTGTCATAAAACTGTCATACTCCCTGTGGCTTTGATCTAAACAGTCCCAGCAGCCAATCAAATGTAAGTAATGGCTGCAGGTTTGTTCCCATTAATAAATTCCTTGACTTTAACCTTGTTTGACCAAAACAGATTTATACGTTTATTCAACCATGAATGAATCTGGCAGCACAAAACATACATAACATACTTACTAAGTAAATCCTGAAACAAACAGTTGTATAACTTAAATTCATTCTTAAATGAAAACTAAATAAATAAATAAAAACATGTTGACCTTTGTTGGTCCCCAAGTGAACAGTCCTAAAATAATTGCTGACCGGTGTTGACACTGGTCTGGGGCCGATAATGTTTCTGAACTATTAACTACTCGGATTGTTCATAGTGAGTCTAGACTGAGTCCGATGTGGACTTTAATAATAGTACAGTAATCAAACAGCAGTGCCTATAATCATCTTGAAAATGGATCTAAATATAGAAGGCAATCATGAGAAATGAGACCACAGGTGTGTGTGTGTGTGTGTGTGTGTGTGTGTGTGTGTGTGTGTGTGTGTGTGTGTGTGTGTGTGTGTGTGTGTGTGTGTGTGTGTGTGTGTGTGTGTGTGTGTGTTCTCACCGGTGTCAGTCTTTGAAACAGTGTGCAAAATAGGGAAGTGTCTCTGGGGGTCTTGTAGCCTGACAAGCCAGACCCACATCAAGATGTTGGGTCTGGGAACTCACCATTGGCAGGGCTCAATCCGAGGGGCGGGATAAACGGTTGTCTTTCAAATTCCCTCTGCACGCAATAGGATAGCGCTACAACCAACCAGAGCAACGCTAGTTGATAGATTATCCGGTCGGCAAAACTCCGAACACATCTTCCTTTTTTAAGAATGACTTCAGTGCCGTTCTTTGTTCAAGTAGCAGGGAATTTGCAACTCTGCCGTCATTATGTTAAGCCCGCCCAGCGACTCTATACACAATGTGATTGGCCCGACTATAGTTTGGTTTTTCCAGCTCGCAAGCCAATGGAGAGTTGCTAGACTCACCGTGGCTGCAAATTACATTTGCTGCCGTTAGAGTGCATCAAGATTTCTAGGGTAAGGGTCTTGGGCTTCTTAATGAACAAATAGGACCCCCTGAAAATCTAAAAGTTAAACCTAAAAATGTAAGGTCATTGTGTTCTATATATCTGTATAGTGAAATGTATGTGGTTGTTTAAATATTGAAAGCAGAGCTGCCAATGTATAGTAGTGACACAGCTGCTGGTAAGTGAGTAAAACTATGAATATAGGGTCATTAATACATTAAAGTCTACCATGTAGCTGGATAATTGTGTTGTGTTAGCTACGTGGAATGTGTAGCTTATGTAGGCCTACTCTGTTTGAAAGTACCACACACAGCATGAGACCCCCCCCCCCCCACACACACACACACACACACACACACACACAGCTCCTCCTACACTTCCCATAATGCAACTCATTTTCTCCACATGACCAGTTTGTAACATATGTTTGTTAAACCTTTTCTTTTTTTCCACTTCCTGCTTTGCTCCCGTCATAACTCCTACGGCCACTAGAGGGAGCCACCAGTATAAAGATATAGCTCGTAACGGCTGCTTAAACAAACGACCTCTGGGAGCATTTATTGGGGAAGTCTCTTAATATTAATCATCTCTCTTACTGTGTTGAAGGTCACATGACACAAAGTGTAGTTACCTGTGATGTCATTCTGTATATGTTAAGGGGTTTTTACACTTTAAAATACTTTAATAATTTAATAATTTCCGCTGAACAGCCTGCAGATTAAAACAAATATAAAGTGATTGCAACTAACTATTTTTTTATGGAAATTTGGAAATTCTGAAGTTGAAATCAATGTTGGAAACACGCAAGTTGAAATCGTTTGAAATTCGCAAGATGAAATCGTTGTTGGAAACACGCAATTGTTGGAAATTCTGTAATCCGCAAGTTAAGATTGACTCATACAAATGAAACCACATCCAGTCATCACAAACACTCCTGTGTGCCACCTGGTCTCCTGGTCGTGGGTCGGCGTCCTTCCCACTGGACCATCTCCGGGGCTGATAAAGATAAAGACCCGGGGAGAAAGAAGACATTTTCCCTCCATCAACTTCTTCACCTGAAGAGAAACAAAGGTTGTCTTTTCCTTCTTTTTGCTCTTAATACCCCTTAAACATGCATATGATCCATTAAAACATCTTACATGTGCAGATAATCTTTGAAAAAACCTTTAAACCAGAGATCTTCAACAGGGGGCCCGGGGTCCTCAGAGTTACTGCAGGGGGGCCACCAAATTCTTGATAATGTTTTTAAAGGTTTTTTCAAAAACTAAAGCGTCTTAACATGAATCTAACACATTATTAGCTCATTTAAATCAGCCTATTTGTGAAAAACACACATTGGTAGGCTTACTGCCCCATAGGTCAGGTAGTCTCTGAGAGTCTAAGGTATCCACAGATACAGTAAATCCTAAAGATCCACTGTGCCAGTTTAAAACATTATGAGCTTAGTATTCTATGCACTAAAAAGTTATGTATAAAAGCTTAAGGCCACCCACACGTTATTGTAGGCCCAGTTTAATATACAACTTAATTTAATAGTAGTAGGGGGGTCCCTGATCCATCTCTCTCAGTTAAGGGGTCCTTGTCTTAAAAACCGTTGAAGACCCTTGCCTTAAGTACTTTCCAAGACATAAGTGATTTAACAATTAAACCCTTTAATATAGTGCAATACATGTATGTGTATATATATATACACACACACATATACACATTAAATAAACTGAAACATGCTTTACTGTGACTCCAAGAAGTTGAACCTTAATCAAAATATTGAGATGAGTTGTTGGAGTCCTGACAGCTCAGCTGGAAAACAAACGGCTCCACACCCTGAAGGTTGGGAGTTCAAATCCCACCTTTACAATTTGTGTTTTTCTGTTTCATAAAGGAGTCATTAAGACATACCCATTGAAACGCCTCAGAGGAGGAAATCAATCCCATCAGTCTTCTTTTAGGATAAAACATTTTATTAACTCTCCAAACAGAAAGCGACTCATATCTAAGCTGAAACGTGTCAGAAAAGTTTGAACCTGCTGATAGAGGATAGATAGATGTTTTCAACCTCATCTCACTGATATAAGTACCCCGGAAGAACTACAAGTATACCATCTTCGTATCATGTTCTATGGTGCATCTCTAGTGGGAGTTGTAGTTTTAAAATACATTGGTATATTTCTTGTAAGTAGAAGTTGGCAAAGTGTAGACTTTCAGACACTCCCTGGGTTTTTCTGGGATGGTGAACGCATTGGTTAAATAGGTGAAAATAGCTCATTCCCATATTTGATTACAGCAATTTAATTTGATTTAACTTTACTAATGATCAGCTTATCGAAATGATGCAGCCACGACAGCAAAAAAAGAAAGAACATTTTATTTAGGCTCTTTCTTTCTCTCTTTCAGCCAATTAGGGCAAATGCTGTTAAAAACATGAAATGAAAGAGAACAGAGGAAGAAAGCTAGATACATTGAAGTGGAACTCAGATATGGATATGGAAGTTTATATGGAAAGTAGCTTCATATTAACATCATTTGAATTAATAACTGTTTAAGTGACGCAGCAGAAAGATGAGAATATAAGGCTATATTTCCATTAATCCACCTGTCCTCATTCACTGATTGTAGTGGGAGAGAAGTTTATTGTGTCAGTCATGGTTGGCACAGAGACAACACAGCATTTAGAGGTGTTACAGCAGGAAGGTGACTTACAGCAGGTGTCTGGCAGTTACAGTCACACATACACAAACCTGGTGTTGCGGCTGTAAGCAGTCCCACAAAGTGCTGCCGCGAGGGACTAAACACAGAGATGCATAAACACACTGTGACACGCTCGAGATTGTATTGCAATCATTTATTCCTCCACATGTAAAATACAACTAGCACTGCAGTTACCAAATGTAAAGTTACTGTGTGAGTCGAAATAAGTGCATTAGTGCGGCGGTCAATAGAACGTGTTTGCTCCCAGGCTCACCCCCTCTCTGTCAAAGCCCAAAAAACCCAGGTGAGCAGGTGAAGCAAACAAATCTGTTATCACTTCCTCTCAAACTGCAATGAAAACGCCCACCACCTACAATATGAGTGCACAATATAATAATCAATAAATGATATCAATTAGACTATAAACAACATACAATATGTAGCTCCTACACCTGGTACTCAAGAGTCCACTAAGTTGTGTGTGATGTATTATTGATGCAAGTAATCCTCTTTTTCCTTCCATTTGCTTTTTCATTATGTCTCTCTGTTTCTCACTTTCAACGTGCCTCTCTATCTCAGATGCTGGCAGGATTTCATTGCATATACCATGAATACCACGGCTGTGGCAGAAACCGATTTTCAATTATCAATCAATACACACATGAACAAACTTAACACACACAGATACCTGTCCTCACATGCAGATGCAAATGTCAATTCCCTTTGCTCACTTCTGCCACTCTAACCAATATTCAGCCTGAGATGAGACAGATGAGTGATGATTGGTTAAGCCTCCGACATAACTAGGAGGTGATTGGCTGCATGTCCAGTCTTAGCCAGCTAAGTGTCAGCTTGGGTCAGCAGCACCATGCTGCATGCTGAGGCATCCAGATCCGAACGCAGAGGCTGTCAGCAAAACCCATCCCTGATTTGTGTGTGTGTGTGTGTGTGTGTGTGTGTGTGTGTGCTTGCGCATGTGTGTGTGGTCACTCACTGGTCATGTCTGTTTCCCTCCAGGCTCTCAGTGTGGAGCTGAAGAACAGAAAGACAAAGTGAGGACAGAACAAGCTGAAGGTTGCACAAGAGGCTGTCTGGCCCCATGTCTGCCCCTGCTCCAGCCAATCGGAGGTCTGCGTTGGGCTCTCGCCGGTAGGTAGCCAATAAGGTCCCGTCATTGTTTGGGTATTCAGTAAGATAGCCACAGTTGAAAATAAGCATCTCTAGGGAAGAAAAGTGTTGACCTCCAGGAGGGGACCAGGGCCTGTTTTGATTAAGCATCTATCTCTGTGGGAGGAGAGGGAGGAGAGACATTCAATAATGAGCTTATAAACAGATACAGTTTTGTCAACAACTTAAAAAATTACATTTTTGTGACTGACCTCATGCAAAATGCAACAGATGACACAGAGGTCCTCCCAAACTCACAGCAACACAGAAAATGTAGTTTTGCAGCAGTGATGATTTGGATCTGTAATAACCACATTTACAGCAGTAATACATTCAAACCATCCATAATAATCCATAATACACACATTCATTCCATTTTCTACAAGCTGCTTCATATTGTTCATATTGTTACCTAAGATTAGGTAACATTAAAGAAATAACCTGTAAGGTAACAGGGAGTGTTGTTGAACAGTGAAAGAGAGGACTCCATATTCCTCACAGTGCACAGAGGCTTTGCAACATCCCTGCTGCTCGCACAATACTGCACAATATATTCAAGATGAAGCATTAATATAGATATTATAAAACATGAGGATATGTCACACAGCCAAGTGAAGTTGCCTGCTATTTTTTACATTTCTTCAACTATACGAGTGGCTTTTTATTTAGATACAGTCTACAATACAAGTGTCAAATATCATTATGACTAACTGACTGAGTAACCCATATTTACCTGTACACATAACTCACATACACATAAAATGTTGATGTTTTCTGCATTTGGAAGTGTACCATTAAGTGTACATATCTTAAACAGCAAGTGTCATTAAAACTACAATACATAATGATTTCTCTTTTGCGGGTGAGTGTGTCGTAAAACAGCTATGTCACTCTCTCCCTCTCTTCGGAGGAGTCCTTTTCCTTGCTGAAAGTCGGTGTAGGATGCTTCATACATTACACTCACTGAGAGTCTCACCCTAAAGTAGGAGTGTTTATAGTGGTAGGTTGACTGTCAGCGTGATTCCTAGGAGGGATTCTGAGACGCTTGATAAATACAGGCCCGGATGTTTTCTCCAGCACAAGGCCCAGCTAGAGCTGCACAAATGACGCACATCCTTATTCTTATTCTACTATATACTATTCTATTCTATTCTATTAATATTATCCTTATTTACATTTTCTCTTCCTTCCTTCAACCTGTGTCTCTGTGTGTGTGTGTGTGTGTGTGTGTGTGTGTGTGTGTGTGTGTGCGTGCGTGCGTGCGTGCGTGCGTGCGTGCGTGCGTGTGTGTGTGTGTGTGTGCGTGCGTGCGTGCATGTTTTCTGTAGCTCAGTTATGTTGCTCCCTGTCAGATTAACAAATGAAACCTTGTGACATGATCTTTTTAGCACTTGTATAATTTTGTGTGCATACGACAAAAATACTGTATGTGCTCCGTGTATGTTTGTGCAGCATCATTATTTGTAACACTTTCTGAGCACAGCTTTTCTCCAATTGAACTAGCTGTTTTAAGAACTCTCACCCAACTCGGTAACACTTTCTAATTATTGGCCTGTTATAACGGGTTTATGAGTTGTAGCCACTTGCTTTGTTAATGGTAACAAACCATTTACTAAAGCTTTGTTGAGCAGGTATTAGCCATATATTAAAACTAATGTTGCGTTGCCAGGTTGTGAAGAATCTCCCTGGCTGGTGTTTTTCCCCCTCCAGCAGGACACTTGCTTTGACTCTTTACCTTTTCACTTTATGAGAGAGACTGCTCCAATAGACTGACCTTCCAGAAAAGTGCTGCAGAGCATGTGGAGCAAAGTTACTATCAACTTAATAGCATTACTAATGACAGACATGTTTTGCTGTGGGCTGTATAGAAAGTAAGAAACCTGTGACCCTAGATATTAATGACGTATTCATATTTTCATATTTGTTTAACCTATATTTGTTGAGAACATGTTCTCATTTGCAACGGCGACCTAGCCAAGAAAAGCGTAGGCGTGCAAGACAACATACAATTTCACATTAAATACAATACAACAATACAGTGTATATATATATATATATATATATATATATATATATATATATATATATATATATATATATCTGCAGCCTGCTTGGCGTATAATAATAATAATAATAATAATAATAATAATAATAATAAGAAACATTATTTCTATAGCACTTTACAATGTTACAATGTGCTTTTCAGAAAAACAATAAAAACAATTAAATATATAATCATAAATCATAAAAACATAAAACACAACCGTGATATACTCCTTATCCTTTATTATCAACTTTATTAATAGCTTTACTATTAATGACTCAAAAGGCAGAGAGAGGTTCCACAACCTGGCAACCCAAAAGTTCTTCAAATTAAAGCATTATTAAATTAGTATTTTTTTAACATTAATAAAATGATTTACAACCTAAAATTCCTCTGCAAAAGGTGCCATTTTAGAAGGTGCCAGTGGTACCCTCAACTCTTACTCAGCTCTGTCTTTCTTTTTCATGAACATGTCAGCATATTACCCCAATTTGTTTCTGTACTTTTTCTGTCGTTAAGCTGATCCTGATGGAGGAGCTGTGGTGTTAGTGACAAGATGGACCTCAAATAAACTAGATGCATTCAGCTGCTTCCTGCACAATGAGCAGTGAACAGCTAGTTTACTGAGACCTGAACACAGTTTATTGGTGATATTGATGTTTTCTCCTACAGCTCCAGCAGCTTCCGTGGCCTGTTTACTGGACACAGGTTAAAATAAGGCTGTGTTACTGAGGTTGTGTTGTCCACAGGGACCAGTGAAGACTTTTTCCACATCCATTAAGCCGCAGACTAAATGTTCTCAACTCTGCAATAATGTTGTATACAGGATGTATGTCTTATACCTAATGTATACAATATGATTGTTCTGCATTGATTTACATCTGTGCTCCAGTTTTACACAGTCACCACTTACAGGTTCACGTTACTTTATTGGTACCCATAGGTAAACTAGGTTTACAGTCTAAGAGGCAGGACATCCTTCAAAATATGGAGAGCCTATTTGGCATTAATATTGGCTGATGATCTGAAGAATCACCAGCTAAGTACAGGTCAATATAGTGCATATTGCCAAAAATCCATTTATACTAAATGTGGGTAATGTGATTTTAAAGGGTTTTAATCAGTAGTCTCATCCAGATGTTTCAAGGCATATATTTATGTGTGGGTCACAGACAGATAAATGCCCTACTAAACTGAAGCCAAGACGTCTTGTTAGCGGTTGTAGTGGTTTTAATGGTATGGTCATATATTATACAAACGTATATATGTAGCGGTTCAATCTGCAGCTGTGGTGTCCTCCTTTCTCTCGTCTCTTTTCCTCAGATTCAACCCATTGAAGGCGTTGCAGCCCAAACGCCGCTTGCAGCAAATACTGGCATCCTCGCCCGTCCCGGTGCCCAAGCCGGCATTGGGGTCGGGGACAGGGACAGGGACAGTGACAGGGAAGGGGACGGCTGTGACAGGGAAGGGGACGGCTGTGCCAGCGGCCACGGCACCGGTGGCCATTCCTGTGCCAGCGCCCCCTGCGTGAGACTCACTTCAGTTACAGTCTCAGAGAGCATGCTCCGTAGCTGTAGCTCCGGCATGCATTGTAGCCACTAAAACCGAGCACACAGGCAACATGTATGCTACTTGTCTCACTTAGCCATTTTTTCATGAGTTTTTCATGAACATGATAACAACACTGAGATCCCAACTGGAGCTCTCAGTGTTCACATGCAGCTTAGATGTTGGCATCAACAACAGCAAACAGCACAGACTTGTGTGTGTATGTGTAATTGTGTCACATCACTTTCAGGTCTATTGATGCCCTGGCAGGAAAAAACATGGATGTGCACTGAATGCATCACTGACGTGTAAATTAATAGAGGTAGTAGGTAAATTTCATAGACTCAAACATAGACTGTAAAAATAATGGACGAAGCTTCCGGGTCTAAAAAGTGAAGCCAATGCGGAAGTGCCTTCAACCTGCATTATATCTTTATATATAATACTCCTAATGAATGAAAGGCTTAGGTTAGAATTAAGTATGGATCCGTAAATAAGACTTGATTAAGCATGGAAAGCAGCTAAAGCAGTATAAATAGCTAAAAAACAAGTTGGAAAGGGATGAAGGATGCAAAATAAGAGTAAGAAATGATAGGGGTTCAAATGGTTTGCCTATCTGCGCCACTATTTCTTTACAGCAGACATATAGACCTATAGAATGTAGAGAGAAGCCCCGTTTTGACGTGTTAAAATGTTGAGAGATCGGATCACAAGTAGACAGCTCTAAGTCTTAGTATAGTATACTGAAAAAAGTCTTAGCATAGTATGTCGAAAAAAAGTGATAGTATAGCATGTCAAAAAAAGTCACTGTATAGTATGTCAAGAAAAGTTATAAAAAAGTCATAGTATAGTATTTCGAAAAAAAAGTGATAAAAGAGCCATAGCATAGCATGTTAAAAAAAGTCGAGAAGAACATGCAAACTCCACACAAAAAGAATCTGCCCAGACATTGAACCAAGGGTCAAAGTTTGCACTGCCTACTTGCTGCTGTAAATCAATTCAGTGCTATCACTAGGCCACTGTACCATCTATTAAATATGTTGAAAACAGTCGTAGCACAGTATGTCAAAAACAGCCACTGAAATGTCATGGTTTAGTATGTTGAAAAAAGTGATTAAAAAAAGTAATTGTATAGCATGTCGAAAAAAGTAATAGTATAGTATGTCGGAAAAGTTATAGTATGTCGAAAAAAGTTACAGTATAGCATGTCGAAAAAAGTTACAGTATAGTATGTCGAAAAAGCCATTAAAAAGTCATAGTGTAGTATGTTGAAAAGAGTGATAAAAAAGTCTTAGTACTCAATGTCGATAAAAGTCAAATATAGTATGTCGAAAAAGTGGTAAAAAAAATCAAAGTATAGCATGTCCAAAAAAGTCATACCATAGTATGTCCAAAAAAGTCATAGTATAGTATGTCGAAAGAAGTGATACTAAAGCCATAGCATAGTCGAGAAGAACATGCAAACTCCACACAAAAATAACCAGCCCAGACCTGCTATTGAACCAAGGTTCAAAATCTGCACTGCCTACTTGCTGCTGGTAGTTACTTCAGTGCTAACCACTGAAGTAAGTGCCATCCATTAAGTAAGTTGAAAACAATTGTAACATAGTATGTAAAAAAAGCCACTAACATGTCATAGTACAGCATGTCGAAAAAAGTCATGTAAAAAGTAGTGCTGTCAAACGATTAAAATATAAACACCGTTAATAACGCGTTTAACTGACAGCACTAGTAAAAAGTGATAATAATGCCATAGTATATCATGTCAAAGAAAGTCTAGAAGAACATGCAAACTCCACACAAAAAGAATCAACAAATGCTGGCAATTGAACCAAGGGTTAAAGTTTACATTGCCTACTCACTGCTATTTGCATTAGTGCTAACCACTAGTCCACCGTGCCGCCAATTAAATGTTTAGAACAGTAATAGCATAGTATGTCGGAAAAAGCCACTTAAAGTCATAGTTTTTATCGAAAAAGTGATAAAAAAAACATAGTATAGTATGTTGAAAAAAAGTAATATTATTGTATGTCGAAAAAAAGGCATAAAAACCTTTGATGACATCACTGCTGCTACGTTCACTATTTTTCCAGTCTTTGGTAAATTTGTACACCAGAATTTGTAACATCATTTGGTCCATGTTCCATGTCATTTTTCGTAGCATGAAGTTGTGTTTAGAGGCTACATGCACGGTAGAAACTGCGCTGTCATTGTGCTTCGGAAGCAAACTGTGATCACATGTGATCACTGGTTCACCACAGCCGCTCAATCAACAGCACCCTGTTTGTTTACGAACACTAACCAGTTCAACAGCAGAAAGTTGGTGAGACGCCGACATTCCCTGAAATACGAATGTACTTTTTGGTTTATTTAAAAAGAAGAAATGGCTGGAAATGTAAAATGATTTCACCTTCTTGAAAAGAAGTCTCTGTCTCTACCAGGAACAAACCACAGCATAAAGGAATATTTATGTACTTCACCAACTACACTCGACTCCTGCAGCCTCCCCACAACTGCCTCCAGCAGACTGTCACCCAGCACCCACAGCCCAGACACATGTTCCATCTCAGCAGATGGATGGGACAGACTGACAGACCTGAAACACTGTCGTACTGTCCCCTCCAGGCTCACCGCTTCAGCTGCTTCCCTCTGCCTGTTTCTGTTCCGTCTTGGCTTTTGTCATATATTGATCTTCAAAGAAATACCCAGTAGTCAATATCTGACCTCCTCCCTTATTGTATCACACAGGACACGTTTACTCAGCACAACTCTTGCTAGAAGCTTGGGGAGGTTGGGGTAACCCAAAAAAAAAAAAATAGATGTAGTCAAATGTAGCCACTACGGTGGTGTGGAGTTATCGGGTCCTGTGTGAAAATCCACACGGCTGCTCCGATTGGTCCTGCTTGTCCCCCTCCCCCTGTGGAGGCCAGTGATTGGGCAACAGTCATGTTCTTTAAAGGAAGAGGTCATTACAACATTTGTTATATGACGTATTATATCACTGATTATAAAACATTTACAATTTATTTAATTTATTTAGAAGTTGCCCATCACAGAGCACCCTTCCTTCTCCTGGCTTCTACTGATGTAACTATTCTATGATACTCAACTTTATTTTCTTTAGCAGGATGGTAGCAACGGTTAAAGGTGAAAATATGATTATTTGACTTTTTTTAACCTTATTATTTATGATATGTGTGGCTTTACATGGTCTCTAAGGGTATTTTTGCAAAAATGTCCATTGCCTGACATGGATTAGTTTGGCATTTTAGGAAATGCTCTTGCTAAGAGTTAGATGAGAAGATCGATACCACTCTATTTTTGTTTGAACGTCAAGCATGAAGCTAGAGTCAGCATGCTACTTAGCTTAGCTTAGCATAAAGACTGTAGGCACGGGGAAACAGCTCACTCAAGAGCTAGATCATAAATCCATCTGCACTGCTAAAGCTCTCTAATGAACACAGAAATGGGGGAATTACTGTAAGTGTTGAAACTATAGAAAGGATGAAGTCCTGACATCACATCCTGGTTGTTCCACAATATAATCTCTCATTGAGGCGTTATTATGGATCCCACGTAACTTCTAGGCAAGTCCCGCCCTAGGAAGCAGCTCGATTGGTTGGGGTTAGGCATTGACCTCGAGTGGTTAAGGTTAGGATAGCCGATTGGTCAGGGGATAGGACCTGAACAAATCGGGTTACGTTACCTTGCAAAAGCATGGACGCCTGGCCAGTAGTAGTGTGTGAATGCTATTGAAGGGCGGGTCTAGCCTAGAAGTTGCATGGGTTGCATAATAACACCTCATTGAGCACTTCTGACAGACAAACTGGCAACCACTACAGCACTTTATTACATCGAAACCTTCGTGATTTTAACAAAGTTATCCATAATATTCCCCAGCAACATTTTAGCTGGAATCTCTGCTGTCTACAAATGTCTACAGTGCTCTGTCTTTCTGTCTCTCCTGGGCTGTGGTGACATCCTGTATTCTCCACGAGTCGCCTGGCAACCTCACTTTGGAATGAGTGAAGCTAACTGCTTCCAGTTTTTATGCTAAGCTAAGCTAATCACCTCCTGGCTCTGGCTTTACATGTAACATCCCACTCTCGGCACAAGAGCGAATAAGCATATATTCCAAATTGTTGTTATAAATTATAGATGATAATCTGGCCTCATAGTGCAGGATGATGTTGTTTATATTATGGGCTGAGGAGGGAAGTTATTTTTAGCAGCGGTTACTCTACAGACTGGCTCGGTGCGTGGAGAGAGAGATTAGCAGGGGTGTTGGATAGTCCAAAGGGGTTGGATTGGTCTTTAACATTTCACAGCTGGGTAAGTCTGACACCATTTTGACAATTGAACAAACTTTTCTGTCCTTATAAAAGTCTATCCAGATATTAGCAAGGAAATCTAACTTGTTGTGATAAGGGAGATTATATTGTCATGTTCTGACAATCTTTTGATTTGTATATCAGATGTGTCAGAGGTTGAATTTCTGCTCGATTATGTCTTTGAGATCTCCCCAATGTTTCAAAGCACATCGGCTGTGTGTAGAGACATTTGTGTGAAAGCTTGTTTGGAGTGAAATGCTCTGGATGATGAGTCTCTTATGAATAATGCTAATGCTGTTGCCACTGCTTCTCTAATCATTAGTCTCAGAACACTGTATCTCTTAGTGTTAGCTTGTGTTCTGTGCCAGTAAACGCTTCATAGCTGCAAATGACTTCACATAGACGTTTCACATGGGAAGCCAAGGAGAGCAGCCTAAACGATTAAAGCACAGCTATCTTCCTTTCCTTTGGTAAAGCTTTTAGAGAGCCACCTCTCTTGGGCCCCGTCAGTGTTTAAGTGCTTGTTGCTATTTAGCAACGACCTGCATCTCAGGCTCTGAAAGAATTAGGAGAATCTTAAAACAGCTTTGTCTCACCTCAATAGTGTGCATACATTTGAAGCATGCACATTGTATCAGTCCGGTGTGGTCCTCTGCCGTCCTCTGTGATTTGACACCTTGTTGTCTCTGCCTGGTCAGGTTTGACTACTGCAGGTTCATAGAGCTAGACTACGTTCCTATGGAGACAGGCTATATGGTCTCAATGCGCCCGACTAAAGGCTACGCATCGAACAAGTCGCCGACTAAAGGATACGCTTCCACCAAGTCTCCAGATCGCCACAGCCGTTCAACGAACTCTCCCTCGACCCCTCGTTGTCGGTCTGTTCTGAGTCCCTCTTCTTTCCTCACGATCAGTGTTGACTATTTCAAGCATGGGAATGATGAGAGCCTTTGCACTGTGGTGAATGTTTTTCTGACAGAATTGTTTCCATAGCATCATGTCTAGCCTGACCTGTTACTCCCTTATTCTTTTCTCTTTGTTTGTCCTCTTTTTTTATACTCTTTAGTGAAAGATATCCTCATGTTATTTCATTTGAGGAATGCTTCCTGCAGTTATATCATTGACTTCCTAATTCCTTTGGATTCTTACTTTGGTTTTCATCTTTGCAGAGCACATTCCCTTTTTTTTTTTTAAACTGCTGCATCACTGTCATTGCCCAAATGAGTGTGTGTCCTTGTTTCAAAGGCAGAACTGTTGTCTGTTGGCAGTAACTTTGGCCTCTGTATCCATAATGTGTATATTTGTGCATTTCGGTGTTATATTGGCATGTTAGTGGACCTGGATTGACGTGTGCTCCATTCGTGTCTTCTTTGATTTGTGATTTTGAACAATTGTTCACAATGGTTTTGCTCAACAGCTCACAGAATCCACTGTCACCTTGTTGTTTGGAGTGTGGTTTCATGGTGTTGCAGGAACAGGTTAACGTGTTTCCTCTAACTTTGGACCAGGCGGACCCCGGCCGCACCTAGTAATAGAGATCCCCATGGCAACACCTCCCTTAGCAACAGCAGCAACTCAGGCTCTTGCAAAGGCAGCGACTGCAGCCCCACCAAAGGGTAAGACATCAGAAACTGCATGGTCTGATCAGTAAAGTGCTCTTGTCTAATATACTCCATAGAAGGATTGATTGCACTCCTTTCAAACCAAAGTTACAAATAGAAATTAAAACTTTGCACACTTTCCTCACATCGGTGAAAATCAGAACTAATATGTGTATTTACATTCTCTAGCTGTTTTATTTACCCCAATTGATTTCCTAAGTGTCCTAAGTACATTTTCTGTCTTTTTAACAGATGTCTTTTACAGCTGCTCTGATAAATCATTTTATAATAATAGTGGATCAAACTACAATATAATATATGTATATAAGTATATGTTATGTAAAAGGACTTAGTGACAAACCTGCAGAGAATTATCACCCGACTCATTGTTTGGTCTTACAGTCCAGTTTTATCTCATCAGAGACAGGAAGCAGCTGTTTTAGCAAGTTCTAAAAAACCCACTGTACATTTTTAATACCTGACCAGCACCAATGGCACTTTTGACAGTTTGCGATCATCAGTGCTCTGGATCTCAAAGTATTGAGTTTCAATTACCAGCCCTACTTACAAGACATGAAAAAACTAAAATAAAGGTCACTGAAGTGTAATCAGTTCTAAAGAACTAGGAAAAACTCCTTTCATATGATTGTCCTAGACGTCATCAGAAGTACACGTCATGTACGGACAACCATGGTATCCGGCCTCCTCCACCAGAGCAGTACCTCACACCACTGCAGCAGAAAGAGGTGTGTATCCGACACCTGCGGGCCAGGCTGAAGGAAACCATCAACACTCTACAAGACAGGTGAGATGCTTAGATAGAAATAGAGATTTTCCATATTGGCCAGAAAGTCATGTGTTATACTATCTGACTTTTTCTGAGGTTTTCCCTTAAGTACCAGGTTCTGACCCCAACCCTTAAGTCCAATTTATGCTTCTGCGTTAAATCGGAGCTGTAGGTATGTACCTAGCAGTGGTGTAGTCTAATGTATTGTAGTGGGTATACTGTACTCTATATATACTGTATATTGGCCAGAATCTGCCTTTAGGGGAGGTGGGGGGAGGCATATCATGGTGGGGGGTCTGGGTGTCCTCCCCGAGGGAAGTTTTGAGCATCAACAACTTAATTTCCTGTATTCTGATACACTTTTATGCACCAATTTACAGTGGAAATACCTTCATTTAGCCTACGTGAAGAAGGAAAACACAGATGACAATTCAAAATATATCAAAATTATAATGGAAAGTATGTTGTTGCATGTCATTGGGCATTTTTAAGTGGGTATATGGAAATCCTGGAGCTTTCTTAGTGGGTATACTGCGTATACCAGCGTATCACATAGACTACACCACTGGTACCTAGGTGAGTGGAGATACGGACACAACGCCGGACCCTTTGCCGTAGCCTGATCCAAAAAAATAACTACACGTCGCAGCAACGCAGACCGCAACAACTGTTATTTGTCCACTTGGCCATGGCTTGGTGGCTTTGCATATCCCCCTACTCATTTCCGGGTTGTCCTTTTCCATAAACATGAAATCAGGGAGAGGGTTAACTTTTCCTGCTACAGATTTCCCACCATGCTCAGAAAACACAGAGGAGATACTTTGTTTCTCCCACTTTTCCTCTAGAGTTGCTACTCGCTCCGAAGCTAATCACCGTCACTCTCTCATTCGCTCTACCACACACTCCCCACGCACACACACATGCCGGCTCTGCTATTCTTTAGATAACGCACCCACCAACGCACAAGTATAAACTTCAGGCCACTTACGTAGGCTGTGGTGAAAGTTCTGCGTGGAGCCTCCGCAGAAGCATAAATCCCGCTTTACACTGGGCCTAATATCTGAATCCTCATAATTTTGTTCTCTCCCCTTCTCTTCTCTTCTGTTCTTTCTTTCTCCCTTTTCTCCTCTACACCCCCCCTCAGGGACACAGAGATAGATGAGCTGAGAGGCCAGCTATACAGGATGCAGGAGGACTGGGTTGAGGAGGAATGTCACCGTGTTGAGGCTCAACTGGCCCTGAAGGAGGCGCGTCAGGAGATCCAGCAGCTTAAACAGGCTGTGGACACTGTTCGCGCCAGTCTCAGTGATGCTGGGGGGCTCAGCGGGGACATAGGGGTCCAGAAGTACTTTCAGGACATCAACACTCAGAACCACAAGCTTGAGAACCTTTTGCTGAGCATGGACCTAGCCCAGGCTGGATTAGCCAAGGAGGGGGAAGGCATTCCTGGCTTTCGGACCCGTGTTGGAGGTTCGGCACCAGCATCGGTATCAGGGGGAAGTCCAGGGGGAATACCCAAACCGGCAGTAGGAGGGAGGGGGTCTTGCTCCTGCGATGCTTCGCCAGCCCGTTCTCTGACCCGGAGCTCCACTTACACTAAGCTGAGTGATCAGGCACTTGCGGACCGGAACGGCAATGGCCTGGATTTTCCTTGTCTGTCAGGTGACGGCACACAGGACAGCGGCTTTGTGTGCTGTGGGGAGAGCAGCGTCCCCAGTCGGACCGACCTGCTGCTGGAGGCAGCCTTCCTCTCTGAGGAAACAGCATCTTTACTCAACTCCTACGCACAGACCTTTTCCCATTCTCTGCCCCATTCTCTGCCCCATTCTCTGCCCCATTCTCTACCTAGTAGCTCTCTGCCCCACTCTCTGCCCCACACTTACTCCCATACCTTACCTCATTCTTTCCCTCACAATTTGTCCCACTCTATGCCCCACACCATGCCACACTCCTCCACCTATGACAAGCTGTGCACAGGTGAGCGGTTGGCGCCCCTTCGTTGCAGCCTGGGTGGAGTGGGCTGTATGAGCCATCCCTGCCTATCCCACCACCACCTCTACCTGCACCCCTTGCGGGAGACAGGCATTCAGACCGAAAGCTGCCCCATACCTGCAACAGCAGGTTACCCCTCTGATCTAGATACCATTGCGGAGCAACGCACTTTCCGCTCCCAGGCCTGCAGCCCCACCTCTACCTGGATGTCCGATGAGGGGGAGGAGGAGCTGGACTCCATCACCACCACAACTTCAGTAACCACAGCGACGATGATGAGTACAGCCACAGAGCCGATCCTGGTCACTAAAACTCCTCTGGTCCCTCCCTTACCACGGTCCGCTACTGTGGCATGTTCCATGGAAAGTCCTCTATATGGGGAGGAAGAGGAAAAGCAGGAGAAAGAGAAGGGAGAGAAGGAAGCCGCAGCAATGGAGCAGCAGGAGGAAACATCAGTGATTAGCTTGGCAGAAGAAGAGCAGCAGATGCAAATGGGCTCAGAGGGAGAGAATGAGGTGGAAGTTCAGAGTGCAGCAGAGGAGGTAGCACCAGGAAAACCCTGCGATTTTGCAGAGACGTCAGCAGGGACGCAGTGTGAGCTTCAGTTTGGAGGATGCTGTGGAGAAGGCAGACAGGGTGGGACACTGGAAAACCTCAGCATGGAAGACAGGCAGCAAGAAGTTGGTTTCTCAGCAGAATCGACCCAGGTAGAGACAGCAGAGCTGAGTCCAAGAAGCCCAGGATTCTCGCCATACGTAGAACAGCCTCACACCTCCCAGCCGAGGAGATCTACTTCCCACGAGGAGATAGCTGGTGTCACTGTAGTGGAGTTGCATGATGAGAACGATGATGATGAAGATGAAACTAAAGAACAAGGCGCCACAGGGGGCGCCACAGCAGATGAAGGAGATTCAACCAGCTCTGGGACAATTGAGAAAAGCTACTGGAGTCGTCACTTCCTGGTTGATCTGCTGGCAGTGGCCATCCCTGTGGTGCCAACAGTGGCGTGGTTCTGCCGTGGCCCAATCCGTGCCGGACAGCCCATGTATCATATAGGCTCGCTGTTGCGAGGCTGTTGCACTGTGGCGCTCCACTCACTGCGCCGGGGAGGGGGGTTGAGGCATTACCCTGCAGGCGGGGGGGACCTGGGCGGATCACAGATATAACAGGAGAATCTGTCTAGCACCTCTGTGGTCCTTAACTACGGCCTCTCCTGTATGGGTCTTAGCTTGTTGGAAGATATCTGTAGTGTGAGGAGAGGAAGAGGAGAAACGTCCTGTCCTGCATTCCTCATCAAGGTTAATAGCTGAGGGGAGCATCAGGAACAGGAAATGTGCATTTATGACCTAGATCTTTGACTAGTAAAATCTGTTCTGTTTGATCTGCTCCTTATTGTCTCTCACCCACTGGTCCTTGCTGTTGATACCAAGATGTCTACTAACACTACTGACTTGTGCAAAACTGAATGAGCTGATTGAAATGAATGATCTATGCTTGGATGTTTAACACTGATTGTTTTTCTTCTTTTTAAATGCAGGGAAATGTTAAAGGGTCATTGATCTGTCAACCTACCAGGCTGTCTCAATTCTGACATGTGTGTGTGTGTGTGTGTGTGTGTGTGTGTGTGTGTGTGTGTGTGTGTGTGTGTGTGTGTGTGTGTGTGTGTGTGTGTGTGCGTGTGTCAGCCTTGTGCACAATTCAGAATTGAATTGAGAATGACTCCTAAATTCCAATTCAATTCTTGAATTTGAATTGATGTCAAAAACAGGATTTAGAATTACAATTCTAATTTGAATTAAAGGAAGCGGAATTGCAATTAAATATAAATTCAAAGAAATTCATATACATAATTTAAGTGAAGTGTTTAACAATGAAGCTTTACAATATATGTCAGATATGAGTGCATTACATATTCTATAAATGATATTAGTTTGAACTACTTGAACAGATTACATTAAAAGGAAAGTTGTTCCCCCAGCAATGAATGTTAAAAGCTCTAGTCACAGAACAAATAATTAAGTTTGATTTATTGTAATTGTAATTTTGTGGAACATGATGGAACATGACTCCATTTCCCAGAATGCTTTACTTTAACCAAGTATTTAAAATGGTTGCCAAACAATTTGAGGTGGACATTTGTTTGAAAGCTTCTTTTCTACACACTTCGATGGTCAACACTGGACTTTTTAAGTTTCAGAAGTCCCTTACAACTTCAGATTACAAACGTTTATAGATTTGACACCTGTAATGATAGCGACATGGAAAATAATAGCAGGCCTAAAAGGTCATCTGTTCTAGTTCATTTTGAAGAATCAATTCCAACACGAACACCTGGAAACCAAAGAGCCAAACGCAAGCACTGCAGTGCTCCAGTCTGTGGCTCCATCAAGGCTACTTCAAATTTTAAAAGGCATCTACAAGTAAGTTAACAGACAGACAGTCTTTTATTTTGAAAAGCATCTCTTGATGGTATTATGCTACTGATATTTTATATCATCAGTGTTGGGGTTACTACTCAAGAACGTGTAATACACATTATTCACTTCAAAATAACAACCATAATGCATTACCTTACTTGTTATTCTCTATGGATAGTAACTCATTACTTTACTCTTACATTATTGTAGCGCAACACGGCAAGAGCCTGGCATATAGCTTATAAAGAGCTTAAACACACCTTCAACTCACAACACAACAGTAACAGTAACATTAACGTGTTACATTGCTCAGTTACAGCCAAATGTGATTATATTATGGCATTACTTCTTAAGAAGTTACCCACAACACTGGATATATGTGTTTAAAAGCATGCAAGCACACCTTTTACTTATTACTTATTGTAAATCAAGAAAACAATTCTTGTCAATTGTGGAATTAATAGAAATATTTGTTCTCTTAAAGAGTGATCTATATTTTGGAACCAAATGTATGCAGGGTTGAGGAGTGACTAGTTACGTGTAATGAAATTGTTATTAAATTACAAAATTAATGTAATTGTATTTAGTTGTATTACAGAGGTAAAATGTGTAATTCAATTAGTTACTAATTAACTACAAATTAAAAGTAAATTGCTTTACATTGATAAAGTAATCCAAACCACATTTATAATGGGTAACTTATATCAGTAAGCAATTACATTTCCAAAGTAACCTTCCTAAAACTGAATGTATGTGAGATTCAACACATTCTTTCTATTGTGTGACTATGTGGAATTTCTTTGAATGGCCATGAATTTAATTCCACTTCCTGTCATTCCAATTCCAATTCCAATTCAACTTCCTGTGGGGCCAAGTCAATTCAGTGTGTGTGTGTGTGTGTGTGTGTTTGTGTGTGTGTGTGTGTGTGTGTGTGTGTGTGTGTGTGTGTGTGTGTGTGTGTGTGTGTGTGTGTGTGTGTGTGTGTGTGTGTGTGTGTGTGTGTGTGTGTGTGTGTGTGTAAGAGTCAATGTGTAACCAAATTAGTCAGTATCAGTGTAACCAAATGGTCTCGTTGTCTGCAGTGGATGAGCTACACTGCTCAGTGACTAAGGCAAAATCCACCCTAATTCAGACTTCACATGTGTCCTTTGACTGTTTTCTGAGTCTTCAACATCTTAGAGATGTTAACTGCTAACTGTCTTAGCATTCAGTGGGTGGTTGCCATATTGGATAGATAGAAATATCTGACAATCGCTTGATTTTGCTTCTAAATACAACTCTCCCAAAGGACACATCAACATCTATTTCTCCTTTCTTTAAAGTTGATTTCACAATAGAAGCTGCTCTTTTAGTTCCCTCCACCCAACCAACCAGCATGCCAAGAAGCCCAGGATAGCCCGTCTTCACAATTCTGTTGGCAACACAACAGACCAGCCAAAAACTCATTACTAAAGTCAGGTCTTGTGAGGGCTTTGTCGCCTCTCACAATGAATGGGAGCTGGTGGCTCCACCCAGCTCACTGTGTTCGGTGTGTTTCTACCCTGAGATTATTGATGATGATGATGATGATGATGATGATGATGATGATGATGATGATGATTATGATTATATTATTTCTCGAGTAATCAAACAAAGCTGAAAAACTCAAACTAAAGTTCAATGAATCCCCAAAGATGTTCCCCAGTTAAGGTCCCCAGTTAATTATCCCTCATATTTACAGATGTATTCAACTGAGCAGAAAATGCTACTTATTTTATGACTGTAAGCAAACATATTCATCATATTTTCTTTTCTTTTTATCTTCTACAGCCACACCTTACGTAGTTTCTACTCCTTCACTGTTTCTCTCAACTATTAAAGGAATAGTTTGCCATTTGGGTAAATGTGCTTATTTGCTTTCTTACCGCGAGTTAGATGAGAAGATCAATACCACTCTCGTCTCTGTACTAACTCTGTACTCTGTAGCTTAGCTTAACATAAATACTAGAAGCAGGGGAAACAGCTAGCCTGGCTCTGTCCTATCCATCTACCAGCACCTCTAATGCTCACTAATTCAATTAAATCTTGTGTAATTCGTACACAACCTAAGTGTAAACAACAAGTTGTGGTTTTACATGGAGTTACGTGCTGGAAGTCTTTGTTCTTGGGTTTCAGGCTACGAGAGAGAGAATAAGAACAACATGGACATTCTGTTTTAAGGTGGATTTTTTCCCTGTCCTCAGTCATACGGTTGGTCCTTGTACACTGAAGCTTGCAGTCAAAGCCAAATCAGCTCAACTATTGAGTTATTGAAAATAATTGAACTCGATTATGGGTCGCTTTCATTTCACATAACACACGTAGGGAATGTCTTCAATTCATCAAATCTAATAGGAAAGTCATATAATGATCAGACACTTGTTTGTACTGTAGATACTCACTGGCTCAGTTTGACACTTTGATGTAGATCTGAAAGAAGTGAGTTGTGCTCAGTCTGTGCTCTGTGCTGTATATTTCTGCTAACTTAATGCTCTCTTGGTGTAGTTTAACTGTCACTCTGGTAGTGTGTATTTCAAGTCCACTGTACAAGAGTTAGTCAGTCACTGCGAATACATCAACTTGACTTGTTTAATGGATCATTCTGCAAAGCATTTCTAGACATGGAGTACTACATGTTAGTCGACACTCAAAATGTAAATCAATAAGATATCTGGGTTGTAATCGCATTTAGGATCAGGGTGTTTACTTTGTGTGAATGTGTGTTTCTTGAAAGGACTTTAATGAAAGTGGCACCTGACAGTAATTCCCTCTTGTTGCTGATCTTGTGCAGATATTTTACTCCATGTGTTATAAGGGCAAATAAGCCGACTGCAACTGTCAAATTGAAATTTCTCTGATTGTCAGAGACTCATGAGCCAAACGTGGATCGAGGAACACCCTGACACAACCAGCAAAAAAAAAGGTCTGATGCCAACTGAATTGTTCAGTTCTTTGGTGAAGAAATAAGCAGCATGAATCTTTTCTTTTCTTTTCTTTTTTACTATTTGGTTGACATATTTTGCACTATTGTTCACTTTATGAATTTAAGCAATTACTTGAAGTTGAGATTGTATGTGTAAGTGTTGTATGTCCACTGAGTTCTGACTGATTGTTCTGTTGGTCTGCAGTGTCAATTCAGTTTGACATAGTGCTGATCATGTTCAAGACAAAGATGAAACAGGTTTAACTAAGATAATCTAGACATTTCAGGTAGATCCATGCCATTATTTCTGTGAATGTCATCCATGATAAGAGCTTTTGATCTCAGCTCTCTACATTTGACCGCAATATGTATCTACAGGCCATACAAAATAAATGGACATTTAAGTCTAATTGATGTTGTTAAAACACACACTGGTAGAGAATGAGCAGTGTTTATGCTATGTGGTCAAATTATGTAATTGTCAGACGTCAGTGACAATCATGGCAATCCCTGTCTGTTTGGTTTTCGCTTCTTCGATTTAAAGGGTCCACAAAAGCAGCAGCCGTTATCAATGCATTGTGATCCATGAAAGGTTTGAAGGAATCCCTTAGAGACACAAAGGACTGCCTCTTCTCCACTTCCACTTTTGCTCATCCATAACTTGAACATCATTCTCGTTATCATGAGTTGTGCACTAGTTACCATCTCTTGACTGTGTGAGCTGGTTGACTATAGTGGATTAGGAGGCTATAACTATTTTATGTTTTAGAAAAAGCCATATAATCCTGTGAGGGAGCAGGTGGGAGGCGGCCTCCTCCTCTACGCATTGATGTTTTGTTAAAAGAAATCTCTAATGATGAAAGTCATGTGAATGATAACTACTGTATATCATCATTGTAACTGATTTCAGTCAGTCCAACTCTGCTGCTGGCATTAAAAACAGGCTATTGTAACAAACACAGGTTGATGGAGGAAAGGAAAGGGTTGATATAGTGAACTTGTGATGCTGTATTAAGAAGTTCAAGTTTAGGAATTCAGGCTTGTTGTGCCTCTCATCTAGCCTGGAAATCCAGACCCAAATACGAAAGATTAAGGGTCTGGCATTGAGTAATAAAAATGTTGCATTTGAAAATCTCACTGCACGCAAATGGATAACACTATGACCAATCACAGCAATACACGAGGTGATGTATCCAGAGCCCCATACGCTTAGCTACCAGCGGAGCTAACTGGTAGATTAAACTGTCGTCATCTGTTTAGCTCGCCTCTGGCCCACCTATATCAGATACACCGATGTGATTGGTGCAG
Source organism: Zingel zingel (assembly GCA_023566125.1). Taxonomy (NCBI): domain Eukaryota; kingdom Metazoa; phylum Chordata; class Actinopteri; order Perciformes; family Percidae; genus Zingel; species Zingel zingel. The sequence continues at coordinate 6,338,790 of CM042318.1, forward strand.
CTCGGCTACCAGGGCATAGTTAATGAGCATCATTGCTCAATGCCAGAGTGACTCGCTGAGCAAATTCAAATTGTGCTCTCGCGAGAACTCTGGATTTCCAGGGTACCTCTCATCTCAAACCCCTTCATGTATCTCTAATCACAACAGTCTGCACTTCAGCTGCTTATGCGGTCATGTATGTGAATGTCTTACAGAGCACCCCCAAAGCCCTGAAAGAATATTTTCTTTTTTTGCTTAAAATAGCCTTCCATAATTTTTGTTGCATTGACACGTAAAAAATATATTGTGTTACACAACCACACTGTGTTAAAACGCATTTTAATGTCGTCTAAACACTAAATCTCTAAAATGCTATTTGCGTTAATCACATTCCATAAAAACCTGGGTTAAGAAAGAAAGTTGATAACCACCGTCATCATACCCATTATATCTTGTGTATCTAAGATACACAGGTTTTCATTTAATACCTTGTGCACCCAAGTTATAGTCTTGTCCGCAGAAGATATTATGTTGTGCACACAATACATTTTGTGCACAAGTTATCTTCTTAACTTGTTTGCACGCATTAAAATAATAATTTGTGTGTGCAAGAAAAGAATGAATGTTTTTCTCTATATTTAAAACTATATTTCTTTGGGGGGGAGGCACCATGTTCAATAGCTTTTTGTCTTTTGCTTTTATATTTTTAATGTATGCTGGTGTTGCTAACAGGCCTGTGTTAACACCTTTATGCCTCCACTTACTTAGACCCTAATAGGGTCTGGTGAACATAATCACATCCTTGGAGCCATTTTGTCCCCTATATTTTCCTATTGAATGGCTAACAACAAATATGGCTTGCAGTGTCCTTGTTTAGGATTCTAAACCTTGTTATAAATTATTCCATTCCAGAAGAGGCTTGAAACTCTTCAGAGTGTGATTGATTAATTCATTCATTAAAAGTTTAATCTGACTTTCCTTGGATCAATCGTTACTATACAGCACTTTATCAAAACCCATTCCACGATTATTGCAATGCCAAGGAGGCCATTATGCCGAGTGTCCTATGCTGTCTCTGCAAGGACTTTGTTGTATCTCACAATGACCCTGTTTTCTATTTCTGTCCCATAATACACCTGAACGTCCTGCTGTAGTGGTGCCAGTGTACAGTATGTGAGCAGAGGGGGGTGATTATATACTACGTATATCCTTAAACACATATGATGCTGAATGTTTCTTGGGGAAGACGGGAGGAGGTGGAGGGGGAGTGTTTGGCTTTTTGTGTCAATATTCAAATGTGTATTGTCATTTTATGCTTTATTCCTGTCCAAATTATCTGAGTATGTGTTCCATAGCCTATGTAATGATAATTAATGTATACAGAGGTCATACCAAGTCCTTGAACATCCTACCATTGGGGGCATTCAATGCCTTGTATAAAAAAAAAAAAAAGTAGCTGACATCGATATCTACAGATAACCTAATGTAAATTAACTATTTTAATGGCAATAGTAGTGTGTACAGTTAAAGACATCAATGAGCTACTTCTCCATTCACACTCCCACCACACTGTATAAAGAAAGACCAAAAGCCCCTATATTAAACAGCATGGAGCAAATGTTTGTTGTCTTCATCTGTGTGTTTGTCTGAATCTTGTCTCTGGATGTTTTTCTTACTTGATTTTTCCCAAACCACAGCGACTCTAAAGAATATGTTAGTATGGAGATAAACATAACATCCTGAGTGGAAGACAAACACCACCAAGCCAATGTGAACAGAAAGACTGTTTATTTGTTTTACAATATTATCTTGGTTACATTCGTATATAAACTTTAAGATTTTTTCTAGCATTTTCTTACAGAATGAGTGATGTTTATCAGATTGCATACCTAGAAAAGTAAAGGAATACATGCATCCAAACATGAACAGCATTAAAAGGAGCAACTTTATATAACAAGTAGAAATTCACAACTGTGAGCTCCGCTCAGTCTCAATGTGCTCATCAGTCAAGGAAGGATTATTACATAGGGGCGTCCTCTAACAACACTTAGGCAGAGGAGAGCAAGTACAATGGCTGAGCTCATGATGTGGAATTTAAATGCCTTCAATTTGAGCGGATGATTTTCAGCATCAAATTTCAGCAGTTTCCTATGGTTAACATACAAGTTTGTTTTCATGAGTTCGCTCATTAACATGAGGCACCACAAACAATAATAAAAAAGCACAACTGTTGAACTTCACTGTTGAAATGGATACAGGAAAGACAACCTTTTAAAAAGGTAGTGGAAAGTGCACTTAGTGGGTCCGCCCAGCACAGACCCTGCCCAGACAAACGCCAACAATTCCCTCGAAAACTAGAAGCACAAAACCATATCCGACAAACACCTTTTCAACTAATCTCCAGCTAGCTAATCACATCAACGCACTGTGATCTTGCTTACTTGGGCCTTTCACCATCTCACAGCTCCTATAGTGTTTGTGGACAGGGATAAGTTCCAGCTGCATGGGGCAACAAACATCTACGGCATCCTCTTTCCCTACACTTTCCCCTGGAATGTGCACACAGTGTTCCCAGTACCTACAAATTCAACACATCAGAGCCTCATCATGACATTTGCCCGCAGAGACAGTAATTGTGGTACAATTATACCTCGCCATCTCTTGGAGAAGGTGGAAACCGCTACGTCGTAACTCTCACATATATGTTAGAAATGTTGGGTATCTACAAAAATAAAATAAAAATAATCTCTGTGCCAACACCTACACTATTTTCTTGTACCAATATATGGTTAAACTAAAAACAATGCTATTAGTTTTACTGGCCAAGTAAAAGAGACACCGGAATCCGGAATCCAGTCAGCAAACGTTTTGTCAAATGTGAGGCCCCAGATGTTAATTCAGCTCAGTTTATTTACGTACACACATTAGGGGCCCGAGTGCAGGGGCTGGGAGCACAGCTGTGTAATCTACATGGTAGGGCTCTGATGACTGACCGTTGGATTTTACAGCATTTTGACAAGATGAAACGTCACATGCAAATGATTCATCTCCACAATGAAGAGGAAGCTCTGGACTCATGATAGTGTGCATGCTTAAAAAAAAAAAAATGTTGTACTGTCCTTATTCCTCAAATACAAAACAAGAAAAATAAAGATGTAATACTTAGACTACAAGGTTAACCTTCAAAAAGTACTAGATATGTCAAAGGAGATGAGGGTATGTAGAAAAGGTAAAGACTCTACTGAACTGAAAAGTAGAAGAAAGAGAAAAAAAAAGGCATTTTAATATTATGTTAAAGAAATGGCGACGATGATTGTGACGCAGGAGGTGGTTTGGTATGAAGGCAGAGAGAGAGAGAGAGAGAGAGAGAGAGAGAGAGAGAGAGAGAGAGAGAGAGACAAATATATGGCTGAGGAAAAGAGAAAGAGACATATCGATGTATTGTAGACATCCTGACAGTTTACAGTCCTCCTGGTCTTCACACCTCTGGGACAGAGTGATCCATGGCTGACCGCAGGAGACCGGAAGACATCCTGGAGGGGAAAAAAATTAAATAAAATCACATCCATCAGCTCGTCAGTGATCAGTTTAGTCACACTTAACAGATTTTTGGTCGCATGTTCTGGTCCACTTTGTGCTCCCACTGACTTATTACCAGTCCTTCCAGAAAAAGAGTTTTTTTGTGATTGTGGCGGGAAAAAATCATTGATCATGCAGCGCGTTTTCTTAAAAAATGCAATGGAATATGCGGGATATTTATGCCATTTTATGCGCTGAAATTGCAGGAACTTGCATGAACTTGAATTTATGCGGCGAAAGTGCGGCGTATTTGAAAAAAAAATGCGGCCCCCGCATAAATATGCGGACTTTGGCTGATTATGCATTGAATTATGCGATCGCATAATCCCGTTTTTCTGGAGGGACTGTATTACTACTGAGCTAGTCTCGCTTTGCCAGACCAGGCGCTTAGTCGCGCGTGAGAAGAAAACTCTGGACAGATAGTCTAGCTAGCTGTCTGGATTTACCCTGCAGAGATCTGAGGAGCAGTTAACCATAGTCCTCAGAAATCCACCAGAGTTTAAAATTCCAACACAAAGAAAGCGGAAGGAGGCGGAAGGAGACGGACATCGGCGAAAATACATGCATCTGGCGGAATTTCCAGCGGCACTGGAGCAATCCCAGACGTGGTACGTCGAGGATATAAGACGACTACTGAGCTAATAAGAGCAAACATGAAGTCATATGAACCGGCAGGAAACTCATTGATTGGTACGTTTTGGAGAAGTTCTGCATCATCATCAGTGCTACATGGATCCACGCGAGAAAGTGTAATTCTGTTGACTGACAGAACCTTACGTGGAGTTATTAATGATAAGGAAACAACACTAGATTCACTGAAATGCTGAAGTCCTACCTCTTAACCATGTGTTCATAGATGAACTTGGGCATGATGGTGATGGTCATGGCAGTCGGAGAGGTGCTCAGAATGTCCTTGATCTGAGAATCCTGGAATTTTCACACAGGGACAGTTTCATGTGAGGACCTCATGTGATTAATGAATTGCCATTGACATTGTAGGTTTCGTAAAGAACACATGCAAAGTCTTCATCACAGGGCAGAATGGAACTACACACCTGCCAGAGAATAAATTGGACTAGAAGCAAACTATGGCTACATTGCTGATACAAACTAAAAAAAACATTTGACTTCACTTCACATTTGTACAGACTTGGAGCTGGTGAATGCTGCACTTACTTAAACAATGCTGCACGTTCCCGCGTTATACTACATTCTGCAAGGATGTACGCAGCCATCCCAATGCAAAATTCATATTAGCATCAACTTTTAATCCATGTTTTTCAACAATGCAAGATCAACAGAACCCATCTTGTCTTACAGCGCACACACATTACTAGCTCATATAATTAGCACTAAGTAAACAGTTTGTATTTGAGAGTATTTGATGAAGAGACTCTATATACAGAAACAAGTGTCTCACCTTGAGTCCAATAACGTTTTGGCCATTAATTTCACAGATGAAATGCTCAGTCAGCAGGCCGTTGCGGGCTGCAGAGCCATCCTTGACCAGTGAGGTGATTTTACCGGACTTGTAGATAAAGCCCACGTGGCCAGAGCTGTCTTTGTGCATGGTGATTGTGCGCTGAAATGGCCTAGACAGACACACACACACACAAAATTAGGAATCCACTTTGTTATAAAGAGCCCTTTAATCAGACTATTTTATTTAAAAACAAAAGTGTACAAGTATATCTGTAAATGTATAATCATGATCAAGAAAAAATAAAAAACTCAGAAAGTGATGTGAACATACAAGATAACAGTAGGGGTGGAACGGTAGCCTACACGTATTCGTATTGAACCGAAACGGTACAGGCGTCTCGGTTCGGTACATGAATACACAGTACACAATAAAATAAATAAAACTTGCGTGCAAATGAATTAATGTAATGTGGAACTACTGTTACATACGCGTTTCTTAGGGACACCTAATCTGTAGCCCCGCCTTAGCTCTGAAGCTCCCGAGCTCCGCCTACGTGTCGAGTCAATCCAGTGAGTCCACACGAAGCAAACTAGTCCCTTCCATATACAGTGAGGAAAATAAGTATTTGAACACCCTGCTATTTTGCAAGTTCTCCCACTTGGAAATCATGGAGGGGTCTGAAATTGTCATCGTAGGTGCATGTCCACTGTGAGAGACATACAACAAAAATCCAGAAATCACAATGTATGATTTTTTAACTATTTATTTGTATGATACAGCTGCAAATAAGTATTTGAACACCTGTCTATCAGCTAGAATTCTGACCCTCAAAGACCTGTTAGTCTGCCTTTAAAATGTCCACCTCCACTCCATTTATTATCCTAAATTAGATGCACTTGTTTGAGGTCGTTAGCTGCATAAAGACACCTGTCCACCCCATACAATCAGTAAGAATCCAACTACTAACATGGCCAAGACCAAAGAGCTGTCCAAAGACACTAGAGACAAAATTGTACACCTCCACAAGGCTGGAAAGGGCTACGGGGAAATTGCCAAGCAGCTTGGTGAAAAAAGGTCCACTGTTGGAGCAATCATTAGAAAATGGAAGAAGCTAAACATGACTGTCAATCTCCCTCGGACTGGGGCTCCATGCAAGATCTCACCTCGTGGGGTCTCAATGATCCTAAGAAAGGTGAGAAATCAGCCCAGGACTACACGGGAGGAGCTGGTCAATGACCTGAAAAGAGCTGGGACCACCGTTTCCAAGGTTACTGTTGGTAATACACTAAGACGTCATGGTTTGAAATCATGCATGGCACGGAAGGTTCCCCTGCTTAAACCAGCACATGTCAAGGCCCGTCTTAAGTTTGCCAATGACCATTTGGATGATCCAGAGGAGTCATGGGAGAAAGTCATGTGGTCAGATGAGACCAAAATAGAACTTTTTGGTCATAATTCCACTAACCGTGTTTGGAGGAAGAAGAATGATGAGTACCATCCCAAGAACACCATCCCTACTGTGAAGCATGGGGGTGGTAGCATCATGCTTTGGGGGTGTTTTTCTGCACATGGGACAGGGCGACTGCACTGTATTAAGGAGAGGATGACCGGGGCCATGTATTGCGAGATTTTGGGGAACAACCTCCTTCCCTCAGTTAGAGCATTGAAGATGGGTCGAGGCTGGGTCTTCCAACATGACAATGACCCGAAGCACACAGCCAGGATAACCAAGGAGTGGCTCTGTAAGAAGCATATCAAGGTTCTGGCGTGGCCTAGCCAGTCTCCAGACCTAAACCCAATAGAGAATCTTTGGAGGGAGCTCAAACTCCGTGTTTCTCAGCGACAGCCCAGAAACCTGACTGATCTAGAGAAGATCTGTGTGGAGGAGTGGGCCAAACTCCCTCCTGCAGTGTGTGTAAACCTGGTGAAAAACTACAGGAAACGTTTGACCTCTGTAATTGCAAACAAAGGCTACTGTACCAAATATTAACATTGATTTTCTCAGGTGTTCAAATACTTATTTGCAGCTGTATCATACAAATAAATAGTTAAAAAATCATACATTGTGATTTCTGGATTTTTGTTTTTAGATTATGTCTCTCACAGTGGACATGCACCTACGATGACAATTTCAGACCCCTCCATGATTTCCAAGTGGGAGAACCTGCAAAATAGCAGGGTGTTCAAATACTTATTTTCCTCACTGTACAACCAAACACGGACGTAGCTGTATCCCTTCTCGCCTCGACCACAAATGGCTTCCAGGCCCGTTTGCTCCGCTTTTAGCTCCGCCGTTAGCTTCGCTGTTTGCTGCTAGCTCCGCTGTTAGCGTGTGAAGCTAATGCCACAATTTGCCAACTGCTCTGTGTAACCGAAGCTGCTCTTTTAACACCCCTGCTCTGTGCATTCACATATGAGAGCAGCGCTTGCCTCCCATATCACACTACTAGCTGATTGTCTAGTAGTGTGATATGGTGAAACGGCACTTAGCCGTTCCACCCCTAATAACAAGAAACTATGTGATAATATTCGTAAAACCAAAACCAGAAGGAGAGCTGAGCTGCAAAGTGCAAACGATGAAGCAGCCAGCAGAGGGAGCCAAACCGTTCAGCTTCTTTCAGATACTATGATGCTGCATAGCAGCATGGCTACTGTACTGTATGTGTGAACCATTACAGTCTGGTATTACCAGGTAAACTTTTCCCTTTAGGTAGCTGTACAGATCAAAGATGATGACAGCTGTAGCCTTGCGATGCTTAGGAAACATACAAAATGAGACTAAATGATAGACACTGTTATAATCCTATGTCCTGTAATGAAAACTCCTCACCTGTCCCTGACCACGAGCTCAATGCGGGTCTCTGCGGCAGCCTTCAGGGCCTTGTGGGCCTTGTCTACGCTCCAGCCAGCACAGTTCTGCCCGTTGATCTGAAGAACCTGGTCCCCAAAACGCAGCCCGGCCAAGGCCGCAGGAGAGTTAGCCTGCACCAGCTGGAGAAACACTCCCTGAGAGAGGACAGATAAACAGATAAAACATTCAAAATGAGTCCAAGGAATGGATGGTGGATGAGGGAAGACAGAAAAGACAGACAGCGATAGTGGAGAGAAAACAGAGCAAATAAAGAGGAAGGAGGCAAGGACATAGAAGAGATAAAATGTCCATAATGATATAAAGATATTGCTAGATATTTGAAACAGTGAAAGGAATTAAACCAAACAGAACCAAGAGACGGCTTGTGTCTAAACGACTCTTTCAAAAGAACAAGTTACACTCTTTAACGTGATGTCCATGCAATATAATTAAGTAATTTGATTGGAATGATGCCTTTCATTTTGAGGATTCGGCGCCCTCAGTCAGGTGTGTGGTGTCATTTCAGCAGTGCATCGATCATCAATACACTGAATCATACACTTGCCAATTCATTTCAGTCATCTGCCATTCACCTGTATTAGTGCAATTCAACACAAACGGAATAATTAACTACTTCTTAACTACTTCAAGAGGCTGTTACCACGCACAAACTGGCCGAGTATCAAAATTCACTCATAGTTGTTTTTGTTTTTCTTACAGCACATGAATTCTTCATTGCTCTTAGCACGGATAATAAACACCCAGTCCCTGTTTCAGTGGACAGTGCCTAGCAGTGCCTGACTTTTTTCTAGAAGCTAACAACGTAGCTATGGCTGAACTTTGGCCTACTTTAGCATATAAACATTAGCTCACTAACAACCTGTGAACCACAATCCCAAACTGGCAGTTTGATTTTCTGTGTACTGAATTGTTTCAACTTTTATGAACATCATGTCTTTTTTTAAATATTAGTTTTTCTAAAAAATTATACTTTCAACAAATCCCAATATATGGCCTTACGCACAGTATCGAAAGATATTGCAATATATTGAATCGTGACCCCATGTATCGTGATACCTATTGTATCGCCAGATTCTTGCCAATACACAGTCATCATCATCATAATCATCATCATCAATTTAAGGGACACTCAAATTGTAACATCAGAAGCAGGTGTGTTCAAATGTGCATCTCGACTTAATCTAAAAATATAGCTACTATTCATACTAACAACACTTTTTGCATGCGTTTCATAATACATGTGTTGGCAGTAGGGGTGTAACAGTACGTGTATTTGTAACGGACCGTTTCGGTACAGGGCTTTCGGTACGGTGCACATGTGCACCGAATGCAATCTTTTGTGTGCGGAACATAGGTACATTTTCGTGTTTCCACACGAACATATTAAGTGGCGGAACAGCGCAAATCCCGCCCTGCAGCTGATTCTAAAGTTTTCATCGGTCATGTCAATATGTCAATCACTGTACAGATTGCCTACACCAAACACTGATCTCTAAACCTACCCGCCGTCACTGTAACCTAAACCAATGAAATCGACTGCAGGGCGGGATTTCCACTGAAGTGGTTTGGGGAAAAAAATAAAAAAAAAAAAAAAAATCACACACCGCGCGCTGTACAACAACATACAGAGCACGCTTTAGCCCAGCCTCTCGCTAGCTAGCGTCATGGCCAATGCAGACAAGCCCATAGACAGTATGGACAAGCCGGAGCTTGAAGAGCCACCCATATCATTAAGGTAAAAAAATTGTTAAAAAAAAGTTTATAGTAATAAACAACCTGCAGTTTAATGTTTGCATTTCTTACTGTACCGAAAATGAACCGAACCGTGACTTTAAAACCGAGGCACGTACCGAACCGTGATTTTTGCGTACCGTTACACCCCTAGTTGGCAGTGGCACGCCTTTACAACCCCAGAAAAATTAAGCTAACAAATGTTTGAATTGTCACTGTGTAAAATGTATCTTCATAAAGTGTATATTGTACTCAAAAGACTGAAACTTAGGAAGAGCCCTACTTGAACTGACTACGATTGCTGAAAGCCGTATTAGCCGTATTAGCTCTGGCTATAGAACTCAGACGTGATGGTTCCGCCACAGTGATCTTTCATTAAAATAGATTTAAATAAATACATAAATATCCCTATAAATAACACAACAGCCCAAAAAGTAGTCGTCAGATTACTTTTTTCAAAACTCAAGTATTAGTTGCTAAATTAGTACTGGTGAAACCCCTCGTGATTAACATGTCAGATCATGATGCTCCAGATGGAGAGTAAAAACAGGTTCAACATTGATGGAAGAGTAGAAGAAGTCATCAGTGTGTTGTCAAAGGGGTGTTAATGACAATGAGTCTGGGCTGAATAATGAATGCAAGAAGAGGTGCCGGTCTAAGAGTTTGAGATGCTGACTCACGTTGTCGATGGACCTGAGCCGGATTCCCACCTTCCCTTCCTGGTCCTTACAGAGGATAATCTCCCGCAGCCCTGGGCGGATCTCTGCCCTCCTGATGCCTACGTCTGCCCCCGTCACGGGCCGCACCATCCCCCCGACACCTGAAATGGAGGGCACTGCCACTTGCTGGGGGGGGGGGGGGGGGGGGAAGCCAGACAGCAAGGGAGGTGAGAAAGTAAAAGAGGTGGGTTGAGAGAGAAGCAGGGAAATTGAGTGGGGGTGAGACAGAGGCGAGAGGAAGAAAGGATTAAAGAGGCATGTTACATTAACATTCAGGAACGCTGCATCAAATAGAGGCATGTGGGAGGATTCAATTTCATCTCCTCCTCCACCAGTGAATGAGATCAGGAGTGCTTCAGGCACTGCTTTTGAAAACATTCATCATTAATATGCTCTGCTGCACTGCAACAATAAAGAAACTAAAACACTAGAAAAATAATGGTAGAGGTGAAGATATCAGCAAATGACAGAGAACACAGATGGTTAAATGCCAGCTGACAAGCTAGGGTGCTGTGACAGACTTGGCATCTGCAGGACACACACAGAGAGAGAGAGAGAGAGAGAGAGAGAGAGAGAGAGAGAGAGAGAGAGAGAGAGAGAGAGAGAGAGAGAGAGAGAGAGAGAGAGAGAGAGAGAGAGAGAGAGAGAGAGAGAGAGAAGTGAAGAGCTCTCACACACACAAGTGCTTTTCACTATCTTTGTGGGGACCCGTCATTGACATAATGCATTCCCCAGCCCCTTACCCTAACCATCACAACTAAATGCCTAACCTTAACCCTTACCCTCACCCTAACCTAATTCTAACCCTAAAACCAAGTCTTAACCCTCAAACAGCCCTTTAACCTTGTGGGGTCCAGCTTTTTGACCCCACAAGTATACCGTATTCCCGGTATTTGGACCCCATGAATGTAGTTAAACACACACACAGAGAGAGAGAGACAGAGAGAGAGAGAGAGAGAGAGAGAGAGAGAGAGAGAGAGAGAGAGAGAGAGAGAGAGAGAGAGTAGTGAAGAGCTCACACACTCCCACACTCTGCTCAGGCCCGTGGTGAGTCACTCAGCAATGTGGATCTCCAGGAACAGAATAGTTTGGTGCTCTGTTAGATTTACAGCTTATGGCTCTTTCCATCTACTAAAACAGGTTTTTAGTCAGATGGCTGATCGTTTTAAGTGAGAGGCTTTAATGTGACCTGAAATCTAAGAAGTCATTATGAAATGGGTCTATTTTTTGGTTCCAGGCACGTCCAGCAGGGAGGAGGCCTCGGGGGAAGACCCAGGACCAGTTGGAGGGATTATATCTCCAACCTGGCCTGGGAACGCCTCGGATCCCCCAGTCAGAGCTGGTTAATGTGGCTCGGTAAAGGGAAGTTTGGGGTCCCATGCTGGAGCTGCTGCCCACGCGATCAGACCCCGGATAAGCGGACTAAGATGGATGGATGGGTCTATTTTTTTGACCCAACATGATAAAAACAGATTTTAGATGGAATGGAGATATCGATGGGGAGCTCCACTGATACTATACATAAAAGTCTTGGTGGTGTCGCTTGAGTCAGTGTTGGTTGGGGCTAAAGACTACATGTTCGAAAAAGAAAAGAAAATGATGGCATGTGTTGACACACATCCCCAGGACATACACAACTACTTACGTTGTCAGCCACAGGCATCAAGGCCAGGTTCCTCTGAACTTCATCACTGTTGAGGGCCAGACCCATATAGTCTCCTAGCTCCTCTAGGTTTGGGTACAAGCCTGAGAGAATAGAGAGAGGGGTGGGAGGAGAAAGGTGGGAGGATGGGTGAAAAAGTGAGCCGAAGAAAGATGGAGGGAGGCAGCGCATGTGGGAGAGGTGTAGAGTGAGAGACAGGTGGTTGGTAGGGTAGAGAGACCAGAGGAGGGAGGGAGGAAGAGAGAGGGAGGGAGGGAGGGAGAGAGAAGATCAAATGTTACATAATAAACAAATGTATACACATGATAATACATTATGCATGTCCTGCTTACAACCCTACCGCACTGCACAGCACTGAAGACAAGCCATTTATGGCGTTTTCACACCTGTAGTCTGTTTGCTCCAGTTCGAATCAGTTGATTGTAAACTTTTCCCCCTTGGTTTCTTTTCACACTGAGAAATATCTAAGCAAACCAAAATGCATTACTATAAACCATAGGAGAATGTTCCCTCCGGTCAGCTGTGTCTAGTTGAGCAGGAAAGTAAATACAGGAAGAAGGTCCTGTGTTCTGGACTAGTGCATATTTATGACTACGGTCAAGCTAGTCGTCAGCTCAAATCAGCTCATTTCATTGGAATCATTTTTTCCAGACATTGCTTCGCGAGCAACGTTACTACGGCTACTCGCTGAGACTTCACTCTGCTCTGTCTGTGTCCGTCTCCATCTTTAGCTGCGGCTAGGTGTGACCACGGAGATGCGATTGACAGAACGCCGCTACAGTTTGCATGCTCTGCTGCATCGCAGATTGCAAAGCAGACCTGACTACAGCAGCTGTGTAGCTTAAACTTGTGAAGTACACAGTAGTTGGCTCAGATCACGTTCTTCTCACCACAAACGTTCCAACGTTTTGGGCTTGATTCAACTGAACTAACCAAGGCACGCCCATTGGTCTCCATCCGAATTCACAAGGTGTACAAACATTGTTATATTAGGCGCACCTAAAGCGTATTTTTTGCTGATCTCTCTCATTTTTTTCCTACACTTTATATTTTATTCAAGCCATCACAGTAGGGTTCTGCTTGAGCCGTTGAAAGAATGCTGATAATGAGCACTCTGTGTTGCAATGTTCCTGGCATGAGTAGTCGCCTCCTTGCTATGACGGAAAGTGTTATCTATGATCTGTGTGTGTGTGTCAATCTATCAATCTATAAATACACACACAAAGCTTTAAAGCAAATGAGTGATGCCTTGCAGCGTATATGAGTCATGAGGCCTTCAGCTGGTCAGGTAGCCGCCTCTTAACTTTTCCTCAGGTAAACTGAGTAACTGATTAACCAGTTTTCTCTTTTGAATTCTAAAAAACTCTATTACAGACGTAAAATAGGGGTTAGGATTAAGCTTGGTCTTCCTTACTGTCTCTCTCCTCGGTCTTCTCAGTCAACACACATAGCAACCAACAAGACCTACATACAGTACCAGGAAGTAGCTAAGTGCTTCTGAATCAATACTCGTATCATTATTTGTTTTTGTCAACAACAATGACTGTACAAGGTGGGGTCAAGTGTAAAGTTATTGTTCGAGTAAGTCACTTCAGCCGTGTACATACTCCACCCAAGCACTCAGAAATCACCCACTGCAAAGGTACAGGTGTCAGCTCTAATCATAGTACAGAAAATGAGAGAGAGAGAGAGAGAGAGAGAGAGAGAGAGAGAGAGAGAGAGAGAGAGAGAGAGAGAGAGAGAGAGAGAGAGAGAGAGAGAGAGAGAGAGAGAGAGAGAGAGAGAGAGAGAGAGGAGAGAGAGAGAGAGACCCACACCTTGTTGGCAAAACATAAAAAGCACAAATAATAGAGATCATGATTCATCCTGTACAACTAACATCATTTCTCGCCTGTACCCTTTCTTCTCAGAAGTCTATCTTGAGCTACAGTGTTTGGGAAACAGCCCCTGACCTCAAACCTCATGTGTCTTATTGATGCTTTAAGTTAAGGAAACAACTACAATTCAAATCACAATTTAGATTGTTTTACAGCTTTAAAAATAAGCAGATGAAGGTTATGTATGGATTTTCCTATTTCACTTGGAGTTCTTCCTATAGGGATGAGAAAAGAAAACTTTGACCGGAAGAAGTTTGTTGAGGTGATTTAAAGGCAGCAGACACCATTTACAGCATTAGTATATCTGCCTAAGCTATGGTCCAATGTTGATGTCAATCGGTCCCCGAAACGGGGGAGGTGAAACACCTCCCCCGTTTCTCCTCCCATCTCTCCTCTAGCGCACTCTACACCCCAATCCCTCTCTACTTTTCAAATCAACTCCTCCTCCTCTCTCTCTCTCTTTCTCCCATCATGCCCCTGTCCCAGCACAACTGCCAGAGCCAGTCGCCATGGTGACTCATAGCAAGCTCTGCTGAGGTAGAAACAAAAGACCAAAAGACCACTGGACTTTGCATCCATAGAGAAACTGAATGAGTGGGAGAATAGGAAAAGGGGGTGAGGTGATGGAATATAAGAAGAAGGGTTGTGTTTTGTGATTGCTAAAAGGGCCCCTTGCCCATCTTTTACACACTTTTGATATTCGATGGATGCCTCCTTTCGTTCTCTTTTCTTCCATCTCAGCCTGGTTTACCGCACAGTTCATGTCTACTTTCACACAAACTCATTTCCCCAGAGCAGAAAACAATGAGAGAGAAAGACATAAATAGTCACAAAAACAAAGGGAGAGAAATCATAGCCGGTGTGGGGGCCCCCCCCATTTACTCCTGTTATTGTCCAAAGACCCCATAACTCCTCCTCCCAGCCGTCTCACTCCACTCGTCTTTATCCATCCCTAATACTACAGAGCAGTTCTTCTCCAAAGAATAGCACAGCTCAGAACCACAGACCGCCCGCACACAGACACCAACAAATAAAGAAGAAACAGGGGAAAAGAGACAGAATGACAAGGAAAAAAGGAAAGCAGATAGAGATGAAGGTGTTACAACTTAGAGAAAGAGGGGTTTCACTGATTTTTCTGGGCGTAGACAAGTTAGGAACACAATAGAGGGATAAAATAATAACGTTCAACAGTATATGTGAGACTCACTTGATCCTGGCATCCCAGCAGTGGCGGGCTGAGGCGGATAGGTTCCCTCAGTGATAGCTGGCATCGAGGTGGCAGACTGGGCAAACTGGGCCTGGGCCTAGAAAGTAATCAGACACACCAGTCAACAGGAAGTGTACTTGGACTTAAAATGGTAAATAGTGGACGAAAGGGAAATTACTGAAGTGCGGTTTGTTAAGGAAACATTAATCTTCATTAGAAATGCATGTCCATTTACAAAAAAAAAGAAAAAAAAAAACGTTTTAAGTCTCAAACCCTGAATGAATGGTTTTAAGCAAGTGTGAGAATACAACTATTAGTAATCAGATTAAGTGATTGCGGAATACTTCTTCCTCCCCAACAATGTACTAGGGCAACAAAGGATACCTTCAATGACATGCAAATGTTGTTATAATCTGTGATTTAATACTCAGCGACTTATTTGATGACTTTAATTAAAATGGGGGACTCACAAGAGACAGATTAAAGACAGAGGGCCCCATTTTAACGATCTGAGTGCACGGCGTGAAGCGCATGGCGCAGGTGCATTTAGGGCGTGTCCAAATCCACTTTTGCAAGTTTGGCGGCGGAAAAAAGGGTCTGTACGCATGGTTTAAAAGGGATGTACTTAGTGTCTTCATTAATCATAGCTGTGTTTTGGGCGTAACATGCAATAAACCAATCAGAGTGTCTCTGATCTCCCATTCCCTTTAAAAGCCAGGCGCGTTTGTACCTTGGCGCATTGCTATTATGATGGCGGATTTGCACTGTAATATTTTTTATTTTTTGCATGTTTGTGTGCTGCTGAGCTTCCCTGTGTGTGTGTGTGTGTGTGTGTGTGTGTGTGTGTGTGTGTGTGTGTGTGTGTGTGTGTGTGTGTGTGTGTGTGTGTGTGTATAACAAGCATAGTGTGTGCGCGCTGTGCATAACCCTGTTGACATGACAATGAAAAGCTGCGTTATTGACTTTAGACCAGGTTTTTGTTGGTCAATGGCGGTCACTTCCCGCTGTTTCAAGATAGCAATACGCCAAGAATTCACCTGAACACACCTCCCTGTAAGACCAGCATGCCCATGGGCGCAACGATGGGCGCAGGTGCATTTGCTATTTAAACGACATGGGCGCTGGACAGTCTTAAAATAGCAAAGACGCTTGCGTTGGGCTTTGCGCCGCGCTGCAAGATAGGGCCCAGAGTGGTCAAAATCAAGCAGCAGAGGCCAAAACATCCTAACTTTTGGTCCCTAATATGGGTCAAGCACCAAAAACACTGGATCCTACATTTACCATAAAATCATTTTGTTATTTTTTAGGGCCCGAGCACCGACAGCGGCGAAGGCACTATTGAAACTGAAGGAATTCTTCCTTTCCTTTCCTCCGGCAAATGAATCGCCTTTTTGAGGGGCTTAACATACTCAAAAACTCACTAAAATTGGCGGTCGCATCAATTCTGGTGAAAATGTAATTTTAAGAGTTTCGGGAATAGGCGCACAAAAATGGCTCGCTAGCGTCCCCTACAAAATAAAAATAAAAAATTGAGCCCCTGCAGTACGTTTAACGTAGACTAACAAAACTTGGTACACATATGTAACATGTCAAGACGTACAAAAAAGCTCATTGGAGCCATACCCTAAACCCAACAGGAAGTCCGCCATTTTTTATTGAAAGTTCGAAATTAGTGCGATTTTGGCCATTTCCACATGTCGTACTTTAACAAACTCCTCCTAAAGATTTCATCCCATCAACTTCAAATTTGGTCTGTGCCATCTTAAGACATGAAAGATGAAAAGTTATTAAAAGCAAAACTTTTCGTCATAGGGTATGGCTGTGGCGGGTCGGCCATTTTGTGCGTTTCGCAATCGAAAGAGGAAGTGGGTGTAACTTGAGTGTACATTGTCCAATTGGCTCGAAACTTTTCAGAATTCATAAGAGTCCAACCCTGAGGACAAATAAAGGCAGATATTTACTCAAAGTTATAGCGCCCCCTAGTGGCAACAGGAAGTAGGCCTAAAAGTCAAGGTGTTATACTTTAACAAACTCCTCCTAGAGATTTCATCCGGTGGACTTCAAATTCGGTCTGTGTCATCTAAAGACCTTAAAGATGAAAATTTATTAAAAGAAAAACTTTTCGACGATGTGGGCGTGGCGTGGTGGCCATTTTGAGCATTTATTGATGAATGAAGAAGTTGTTGTAACTTTAGTGTACATTGTCATATCTGCCCGAAATTTCTCAGGTTTGACAAGGGTCCAGGCCTGAGGACATCTACAGGCCTTTTGGTCATAGCGCAACAGGAAATCAGCATTATATGACAAACATCATCCTATTTACATAAAACGTATAATGTGTGGTATACATGCGATACTGAGCCGCCCCCTATACTTTAACCACGCCCCCCCCTCTTATGGCTTTTGAACCGTTTAAGGTAGAGTCTTGCATGAGGTATTATTAAACTTAGCAGAGAGTTCCTTCTTCATTGGTGATGGTTTGGCCCTCCCCCTATGATTAAGCTATACCCCCTTTCATAACTGGTGACCTGTTTAAAGTAGAGTCTTATTTGAGGTATCAATGAACTCAGCAGAGAGTTCCTTTTTTATTGGTAAAGCTTTGCCCCGACCCCTATGCTTTGGCCACGCCCCTTTTCACAGCTAATGAACTGAATGACGTAGAGTCTTGTGTGAGGTATCATTGAACTCAGCAGGGAGTTCCCTTTTCATTGGTAACGATTTGCAATGTCTGAGTGCCTCGCTAATGCACGGTCTCAAGGAGTGGCGTCCGCCAGTAACCCAGACGCGCGCAGAGGAGCGAGGTTCCATCCAACGCTGCTTGCAGCTTTAATTGAACTTGTATTTTTAGGATTTTTTTTTAAACTAAAATCTGTTATACAAGTAGCAAACTCCTTTTAGGAATTATTTGTAGTGCCTAGTTTGTGTGCGTAACGTCAGCAAGTGTACGGTCGAGAGATCAAAAGAGCGAGCATGTGTATGAAGTTAGCAGTAACGTTATAGCTGTGAACGTAGCAGTGCAGTGTGTATACAATTTGGATCTTTGTCGGTGAATAAATGCTACAACTCCTCAAGACTAAGGCTGGGCTTAAAAAAAAATAGATTTTCATATGAATGATCCAATTTCGATTCAGAAAATCCAGAATTGATCTTTGCATCATAGGAAACTAAAAGACCTAAGAAATCTGCTGGTACCAATCATGTCATGCAAGCTTGTCGAGAAGGGGGTTAAATAACGTTCCAAAGATAAGCTATATTTTGGCATGGGGAAAAACAGCTATGGTCATTTTAGCAGAGGTCCCTTGACCTCTCACCTCAAGATATCTGAATGAAATGCCACTCAATACTCGGGACTATGTGAATCAGTGGCGATACCCAGCGCTACTCAAGACCCAAGCCAAGTTCTCTAAACCGATTCACCCTAACCCTTACCTTGATAACCTTGTCGACCTTGAGGTCCTCGAGGGATGGATACAGGGACATCCTGAGGAGAAAACACAAACAGCTGTTAGTGGAGGACCTTGGGGAAGGGAGGATGGCATAGCTGTATGAGATAACATACCAGCCAAGTAAGCCTCGCCAGACTACTGACTGGGATACCTCATATCACCCAAATGTCATCCATTACCTTTACACTCCATTAAGCCATACTCTATAATAAGATTGAATCAAATGACTCTCTGTGATGTAAAAGGGATGCTATGGGGTGTTGATGATTCCATTGAGAATCAAAACCAACTCTGTCGCTGCAAGCAGCTTTCGGCAACATCCTGTTCATCGTTTTAGTTTTCTGGATGACAAAACCGTGAAAAACGCTGCTTACCTGCCTGGCATGAAATGGCACAGATATGACATATGTGACTGACAGATAAAGACATTCAAACATTCAGCAAGTCAAAAGAGAGCCATATGTTCTGCTCAGGATCTGGCAGCACAAACAACATCTACAACTACTGAGGATGCTTGTCATAGATTGGGAAGACAGCCAATTTCGTTCAAGCTAAATCTCAAACTCAGGCTGCATTGCAAATACAGTTTAGAAGAAGACAGAATGTTAATAGGCATTGACAAGTGTATGTGTGTGTTGACTTTGCCTTACTGCTGTACATGACAAAGTTACAAACATTTAAGGTCTTTCCATTGTATTCATTTACTCTCAAGCCACCATACAGGTGACTTGTGTGACGTACAGGCTGCCACAACACATAATACATGAGTAAACATGGGTGGATGGAAAAACACATAAGAGCATGAAAGCAAAGAAAAATGGCTCTCACAGGGTCCCTTAATATAATAATGGTGGTCTACTCAAACCAAACTAGACTCAGAAGTACTCAGACGAACTCACTGCCACGGTACTACAAAACTGCAGCCTGAGGTGTGAAGAGGAAATGAAACAGATGATTGATTATGCAATGAAACAGCTGACTGAGATTATGCACATAGTAAAGCAGAACAGGCTGAAACTAGAGCTGGGCGATATGGAGAAAATCAAATATCACGATATTTTTGACCAAATACGTCGATGTCGATATTGGCGATAATGTAGGGTTGACTATTGGTGCTTTTACAAAACATTAACACAACGAGATTTTTGATAAATAATCACCAATAATGTGGATCTAATCACTAAGTGGGTAAAGGCAAATAATAAAAGTCTAGAAAATGAAATCACCTTACTGTAATGCAGCCTTTAAAACCAGAAACAGACAACACTTGTGTCATATATACATATAGCCTCATATATCGATGTCGATATAATATCGATATATAGCCCAGCCCTAGCTGAAACATGCAGTAGTGGGATGTCAGGTAATAAACACAAGTGTGTTTGAGTCTGACATGTGTCATAAATCAAATTCATCCATTAATTTGCCTTGGTATACACTAATGCTCACACTTCTCTCTGTCCCCCGGTGTCTATAGTGATTTGAAAGGCAGTGGCTGCTTCTCAAGCATACCGATTACATCTAGTGTTAACATTAAAAACGCTGGTGGTTTAAGACGCTTGCAATGTAAATAGCAACATCCCCAGTTAGATTAAGCTGGGGACCTTTGCTGCATGTCATCACCCTCTCCCCACGTGTTTTCTTATCTGTCTCTACTAAAGTATCCCTCTCTCCCGGTTTGGGCTTCTACTATTTTAATTATCAATTAATCTACTTTTTTTTTTTTCAACTGTTTGGGCTATAAAAAAAAAAAAAAAAAAAAATCAGAAAAGTGTGAACTATTTCTTCAAATATCTGACCATTGACCAACACTTAAAAACCAAAATATTCTGTGTTATTATCATAGGAGACAACGGAAACCAGAGGCCTGGCCTACGAAGCAAGATTTGGCGTTAACAAGGTAACTTCAGGTTCAAACCCTGGGTTGAACCTGAAGTTACCTTGTTAACGCCAAATCTTGCTTCGTAGGCTTTCTGTACCACGACGGTGGATCACTTGTTACGGGGTTAAATCACCGTGGTAACTCGCGCTGAACACCTAACCTGGTCGGGAGCAGGTTAAGTTGGAGATTAGAGATCAACCTGTGTAAAAGCACCGCCTACCGACCAATCAATACTCGATTGATAACGGCGTCACCGTTTTTAGAAGATCCGGAGCTCGGTGGCCAGAGAGAGAGAGAGAGAGAGAGAGAGAGAGAGAGAGAGAGAGAGAGAGAGAGAGAGAGAGAGAGAGAGAGAGAGAGAGAGAGAGAGAGAGAGAGAGAGAGAGAGAGAGAGAGAGAGAGAGAGAGAGAGAGAGGAGAGAGAGAGAGAGAGAGAGAGAGAGAGAGAGAGATGTTTTAACTCAGAAAAGTTAAAACATTTAGAGACCGACAACCCCGTTAACATTCCCTGATGTGTATTTTTAATGAAAGATATAGATTTTAATGGGAGGGAATTACACATAGGCTATTTGTCGTTTTCTTGAGCCGTGTGTTGCCAATGCGCACATCAGTTTGAATTATGTTTTTATATATATATTTTTTTTTTATTTGCTCTCACGATCGCTTACCAATGCCAGGGTTGCAACTGAAATAATAGGCTAAAGCAACGACAGTTTATGGAAAGGACAAGTGTAATTATGGTCAGATCTTGGTCCTGACTGATGGGGAAGTAATATTGATAAGTGTTGTGATTTACGCATTTACAGCGTCAGCTATTTTTTTGCCAGCTTTCCTCCTGTTTTAGGAAGCAGCGACTGTACTGTATTGTGTCTGTGTTCTTCGTATTTATGTAGAATTATAATTAGCTCTTCTTATATAAATTATGCAGCTCTAGTAGATGTTCGTGATTGGTCATGCTGTGTAAACACCGTCTCTTTTATGTGAATAAGCGCGCCGCTGGATTGGGAAACCCTGGGTTGATTGAACTAGTTGTTAACCAGCGTCGTGACACAGGTTATGCAGGACCGTGGTTGTTAGGGTTAGTGAAGCCGGGTAACCGAAATCAATCCAAGACATGTTGATCTTGATTCGTAGTACAGGCCTCTGATCATTTTCACATTTTAGAAGCTAGAATCTAGCCATTGCCAAATGAGTTGCTACATGTCATGTCATGGCCAATACACGATCGACTTGATAAGGTCAGTCAGTATTGGCTCAGAAACCAATCCAATGTATTGGATTCCCTAAAATAAAAGGCACAAATGCCAAAAAATGATCTGCACTTTTAGTCTTCCCAGTCACAGAAGCATTACTGATTTCTTACACATTTTCTTCATCACACCGTGACAACTGTGTGTCACAATCACAAGACACATCTCTTACTCAATAAGGAACAGGAAAAGAAAGTGAGGATAATGGCATTATTACATAAAAACAACAGATATCATGACCAACTACAGAAAGCCAAATACCTAATGATAGACATGTCAGACACAAAAGACAGCGACATGTAAAAAAAATCAAGTCAAGTAAAAAGACTTGACTTCCTTTTGTATTGATTTACCCCATCACAAATATATTTAAAAAATATATATCCTAATACACCATACTGCACCAAAATAATCAATCACAAAAAAGTCTATACACGTGTTGATATGGGAACCAAATTCAATACTTTTTAGGCACCAACCGAATTGCCTCTAACGCATTGGGTATCGAAAAAAATGCCTCGTCATTCAATACCTAATTTCAATACCTAAGGAGTAAATCTCATCAGCGTCAGTGCGTCGTAGAGGCATGCTGGAAAAACGACAGAGCTTAAAAATAAATAAAAAGATTTGTGCCGTAATGTGTAATGTTGTAATTTCTTTACGGAAAAAAGATCATTTAAGAACAGGTTTCGAAGTTACGGTATTGGTATCGAACATTTTTGAATGATACCCAGCCCTATAGGCCATGTGTACACAGTGGTAGGATATGTGGTAAAACATTCATTTTGACAAGTCCCTAAAATAAGAAAATCATTCTGACCACAATCACATTACTGCCACTCTCCCAGCTACTCCAGCCACCTACTCTACTCGGTTATTCACAGTCCTCACAAACAAGAGCGTCATTGTGTTGGACACAGAGGAGCATTTTAATACTTTCTAGTGTTTACTTTAAAGCTGTGTTTGTTTGCTCGCTTTATATTCCTCCCTCATTCGAACTAGCTGGCCGGAGGTATTAGTGAATAAGTCTGGAAAAAATGAGTTTGGGCTGACATAGTGCAATGACATAATCTAATCCTAGAATCACTTCTGCCTTTGCAGTTCAAATGAAGTGGACAAGTGACGTTCTTTGAAATGTAAAGGGAAATTATATATTTGTATATAAACGCAAGCTAAGAGAACAGCTTATAAAAAGGCATTGGTTTATCGAGAGGAGTGCTAGCAAAGCAAACGCTTTGGTGGAAACTGGAAAGGAAAGAGAGGGCTAACTTCAGTAAGCCTGAACGAATTGGTTAGATACAAGAATGTGGTCTTCTTGGCAGCTTATTCCGGTCTATTGACGGGCTGGGAAAAAGAGACAGAGACAGAGGGAGTGGGAGGGAGGAGGACTGACATCGGTAAAACGGAACAGAGGTCTGTAACGGTACTGCGATGGACAACCTTTCTACTGTAACGTTACACCTAAATAGGCCACATAAACAGGCACCATGAGCTAACTTACTGTTTTGACGCTATGACAACACAGACTCAAAGATAATACGTAGGGCTTAACTGACGTTAGCTTAGTTATAATAGAATGCGCGTTTCCTTTATATTCTAATATTGAGGTAACGTTAAACGTTTACATATATTTTAGAGACTAACTAACGTTAGTGGCGTGTTTTTATCACATGACTGGTTAAGTTACAGCATGAATTGTTGCAAATCAACGTTAGCTAACGGCATGGTGCCTCACTGCAGTCATTAAAAAATAACCAACCGCTATTAGCTGGTTAAAGCAGGCAGACAGATCTAGCTAGTAGAATAAATAGTTAAATTAGTTGAAATTACAACAGTTTGAAAGCTGAATGAAGACAAAACTAATGTCTTTTAGCTCAGTTGCTAAGCAGACCCGTCTTTGTTCCGACATAAACAGCAGGGAAGCAAAGAGCTAGCCCGTATCGTTAGCTTGTTAGGTAAACGAAACCTGGATGTAACAGTTAACGTTACCGCTACGGAGAGTTTGGTAGAGACAGTCTCACCTTTAATTTCTTGGTTGTAAAATCAGCGTAAACACTTCGGAATCTCAAACAGCAACAAACTCCTTTTATTTTTCAGTTGTTTCTCTCTTCGTCGCGCTGCTGAAGGGGAATTCTGGAAAGTGATGTCACTGCTTGGCTTCCTGGTCGTGCAAACCACGTCAATCAATGTTGACGTTGTAAGCCACGCCTCGTATCGGTCACATGAACTACAGCCAGACCAAAGAGTCATCATGACAGTTTTATACATAACATACCGTATGACAATCATCACGACCTGCCTAATAGTAGGCACATTTAGCCTTCTGTGTGTCTTTGTGCTTTGCTGCCAAATTATTGTGCCTGTCCTCAGAAATCAGAATCAGTTTAAATGGCCAAGTAGGCCAAAGTGTAACCACATACAAGAATTTGACTCTGGCTTTTTGTTGCTCTCAAAGTAGCCTACTCACTCAAATCAAAGGACATAAACATAAACATTTGAATCAGAATCAGGAAAGGTTTATTGCCACAGTTACAATTACGAGGAATTTGCATTGGTGATTGGTCCATACATAAACAAGCATATTAAACATAAATAATTTGACTATGTACAGACATAAGTTTGTATATCAATATACACATACGTAAGCATACATATACGTACACACACACACACACACACACAATTGATATATACATTTAGAAAAAGTAATGTCAGCAGTTCTATGGAGTTATGGGAAAAAGGACTTGGAGTTTACCTAGAGCCAGTGTTTGGTTTGTATTGTAGAAACATTGTATATGTTGATATAACCGGCTCATTCTAAGCGCTCGAAAACATAAATTAATATTTTCAGGTGATTATACACTAATGAAAACAGACTTAGTAATAGCAAATATCATTTCTGCGAATAGATCCCCCTAAATCCTATACACTGGTACTTAAAAGCAACCCATGTATGTTGACTAATTTGTTAATTTGTTTTGCAATATCTGTGCTGTCTTGTTGTTTGTTTGTTTAGTTGTGTAAAAAAAACTATTTTTATTTTTATTTTTATCTAACCTTTATTTAACCAGGTAAGCCGTTGAGAACAGGTTCTCATCTGCAACGGCGACCTGGCCAAGACAAGCGTAGGCGTGCAAGACAACAAATAGTTTCACATTCAATACAGTACAATATGCTACATAAAGTGCAGAATAAGTGGGCAATTATAAATGCCGGCACGTATTGAGATGCAAGTAAGTTGATGGATATGCAATATACATGAACAGAGAGTCTATATCACTGCTGAGATGGTGTAAAGAGTCAGTAAACAGTCTAGTGGTCTAGTTAGTGAGGTAGATCAGTTATTAACACAGTGTATATGCATAGACAGTCTAGATAAATGCCGAGGTGCAGTGAAGAGTCAATCTACAGTTAGTGCAAGTTGCGCTCTATTAAGTGCTGTAGATCAGTAATAACAGTAAGCAATAATCAATCTATATAAATGCTGAATGTAGAGAAGAGACAATATACAATTAGTGCAAATGGTGGTCTAGGTAGTAATGTATATCAGTAATAATACAATATGCAAGAATAGACAGTCTGTGTGAATGCTGAGATGTAGTAAAGAGTCAAAATTAATTAAAAAAAATATATTAATAAAAAAAACACACACACAACAAAAGGCAAGTGGAGAGCACTTCTTTTATTTTAAATATGTCGTCATTGGTTTAGTCTGCATACAGTAACGTATCAGCAAATAACTACACAGCACAGAGGTGGACTGCTGCCGCACCAGTTGCAGCTAGGCCAATATGTAACATTGACAGCCACTGTCAAAATCTGACAGCCAGGCTAGCATATTCCTTCATTAAACTCCATTTAAAACTATTTATTTGAGATACAAAACCACTAGGGTGCCCGTGTGTCGGCTTCTTTTTCTACCACAACACAGACTTCAGTTAGGCAGTGTGGTACTTAACTGACACTGGCAAAAAAAACTGAAAAACATTATCTTTCATCATAGGTTATACATAAGCTTTGCTGATTCTCAGAGATAGAAAGTTGGCATTTGAAAAATACATGATTGAAGTTGTTACACAAAATAATGGGGGAGGTCACAATTTGATTGATTCCTCAACCCCCTTTTGTAAATTTCAAGCATTTCCTTTTTTGTATAAGAAAAAAATAATCCAATTGATGTGCGTCAAGGCAAATCCTGTCTTTGCACTGTTCAACCTGTGTATGGCTTTAAATGGGGTTTAAGGACATGGCGAGATGAGAAGGTGATAATAATGCAAATTGGATGCAAAGCTTTAACATGTACATACTAGGGTCTACCATCAGGCCTAGAACATGCAGACAGGGCAAGGTAGTAACCATGTGTCTGGTGAGAATATTTAGGCATACATTAGAACTATCTACAACTGTGATTGGTTCTCCTTTGGGCCAATTACCCCTCTCGAGCTCACGCTTCAGTTAACAATTTAAATACAGTGACACTATATAAAAATGGGCATTTAATGTAGCAAACTTAATTCCTGTGTTGCACCATGAAGGCCTCCCTGTCACTTGACATTTCACCACAGGTAGCCACTAAATTCAACACTACGCCTTACTTTGTCTCTCTAGCAGTCTCATTTGTTCTGCTTTTCAACTGGATAGGGATACAAATGTGTGCTTTTCATTTCCTTTTGTATACATTTTTGTTTCTCTAATATAACAAGCACCAGCTCTCAAACATTATAATACTAGTACGCACTGACTCATACGAGATGAATGTCACTGCTAGTGGTTCATTGGTATTTTGTACTTATCAGCGTAACCATGTACAGCCAACATTTTCAGAAAACACAAAGAAAAGTAAAGCGCAATTCAAAAGAATTCAAGATTAGGAACATGGAGGTTTGTAAGGTTATGGCCCATGGTTTTTAGGAGGAAGAATATGCTGAAAAATATAATTCACTCAGTCACAGAGACAAAATAACACAAACTGTCATATTTGGATGAAAAAAGTAGTGGAACTATAGACTCAAGCCTCTTATAGAATAAAGTGCAGACTCTCCTGGCTTCTCTCCAGGTCATCCAGGTAGGAAGTCACCTGTGAAGACAACAAGCGGGAGATTCAGGATAAAGCACAAATAACAGCATGCCTCAGATGCAACTCAGTGCTCACACCCCAAGGGTTTAATCACACTGCTACTAACCCTAAGCTTAGTCCCATATTATGCTAATTTTCCAGTTCATACTTGTATTTTAGTTTCCGGGTCTCCTGCATCTGCATTCTTGGCGTCTCTGCACCGTCATTACCGACGAGGAATAACTGTAACGGCACTGTAGTGGTACTTTCTGCCTATATATACTATAGTTGTGACATCAGAACTGTTCATTCTGTTCAAGTCCTGACGGCTCATTTAAAGGCACCGTATTTTCTAAATACGGGCTGTGTGCATTTCTCTATGGATTAAGCGTTTTGATACTGTTCTGGTCAATGTTCTCTGCATGAACATGTTAGCAGTGTGACTTGAAATGCCACTACTAGGTCTAATGTCTTGAATGTAATGCATTTCAAAGTGCTTAATGTGTGCACTTATGATCTGCATTTATGTGCATGTGCATGTTCATTTGATATACATTGTATCCAAATGAACCTGTTGACTGACCAGTACATATATTCTGTTCCTACCCAGACAATAAACATCCAAACAGAAATAGATGCAGGTCTCCCGTACATCATTCTCTCCCTAACAGCACAACACAACACAACACAACACAACACAACACAACGGTTGCTTAACCCTCCTGTTGTCCTCAGGTCAAATTTGACCCATTTTCAAAGTTTCTATATCAAAAATATGCGATTCTTCTCCCAAAAATAACACGGATGGTTCCATACACAAAACAGGCTGTGATTATCCATCAACATACGTTTCTCTGATCTTAACTATTAGTCAAAATTATTCATAATGTCTGTTTTTGGACATTTTAGGCCTTTATTTATAGATCAGCTGAAGACACGAAAGGGGAGAGAGAGAGAGAGAGGGGGAATGACATGCAGCAAAGGGCCACAGGTTGGAGTCGAACCTGCGGCCACTGCGTCGAGGAGTAAACCTCTATGTATGGGCGCGCGCGCTAACAATTGTGCCCATTTCTGGGGTTTTTAACTCAAATGTTATATAATTTATTATGAATTAGGTTTATTGAGCATTAAATCCAAAAAATAAGTGTAAAACTAGTGCTAATAGGTTGGAATGAAGTTGGCTAAGAAGATGTAACACAGAATTGGGTGATAGTTTATACTTCATGCTTCATATATGTGCAAAACAGAAGGACACAAGGGTTAATTAGCCAGTTTCAGTGGAGTCTGTCTAAACTCATTGACATCAAGCTACAGCATGTTAGCTGATGTTAGACTTTCACTGTGCCACAGGAAGAATGTGAATGTAGCTAAAAACTTGTAAAACCAACAGTAACCAGCAGATAGTAGTTTGTTGCATATTACTTACACAGAACAAAAAAAAAAAAAACAGGTCGTGAATCTGTTTCACTCCAAACCCAGCAGCTCAACGTCAAAGATGAGGGTGGCGTTAGGAGGAATGATGCCCGGGTGGCCTTTGTTTCCATAAGCGTATTCAGGTGAGCAGGTCAACTTGGCCCTTTGACCAACACTCATCTGGAGGTATGAGGAGACAGACGATACACACAGAGGAGAGAGAAAGAGACAACAGGGGCCATGAGGACCAGCTAGTCTGCAACATACAATGCTGCTAATTAGATCACAATGCAGTCGAAGTTGGATAATAAACCAAAGTCAAAGTGAAAACATATCTCTTATTAATGATGCTCCTGAATCTCATCCACTCTTTATTTAACAATATATGATGTTGCAGCCATCAAACGCTTTTTAAACAGATGCCCTATTGAGATAAAGGCTGACGCTAGAGGTGCAACGATGAATCAATGAATCGATTAGTTGTCAACTATTAAATTAATCGCCAACTATTTTGATAATCGATTAATCGTTTGAGTCATTTTTTTATAAAAAAAAATAAGATTTCTCTGATTCCAACTTGTTAAATGTGAATATCTTCTAGTTTCTTCTCTCCTCTGTGACAGTAAACTGAATATCTTTGAGTTTTGGACATAACAAGACATTTTAGGACGTCATCTTAGGCTTTGGGAAACACTGATCCACATTTTTTACCATGTTTTGACATTTTTATAGATCAAACAACTAATCGATTAATCGAGAAAATAAACAACAGATTAATCGACTATGAAAATAATCGTTAGTTGCAGCCCTAGCTGACGCTTTAATAGGGGTGTAAGAAAAAATCGATACACTTGAGTATCACGATATTTTATTTTGCAACACTGTATCGATTTTCAATAGTTATTTTTTTTCGTTTAAAAAATATTCATGTAAGACAGTGGTTAATGTTTATGTTGTACTGCTAGATGGCTATGCTGAGACGCACCACTAGTGTCCTTGCCTAACAGTGCCTAACAGTGCCTGACTTTTTTCTAGAAGCTAACAACGTAGCTATGGCTGAACTTTGGCCTACTTTAGCATATAAACATTAGCTCACTAAGAACCTGTGAACCACAATCCCAAACTGGCAGTTTGATTTTCTGTGTACTGAATTGTTTACCTAAAGTAAACTTCTTTGACTTTTATGAACATCATGTCTTTTTTTAAATATTAGTTTTTCTAAAATTATACTTTAAAAAAATATATCGCCTTACGCACAGTAACGAAATATATTGCAATATATTGAATCGTGACCCATGTACTGTAATACGTATTGTATCGCCAGATTCTTGCCAATACACAGCCCTACGCTCTAACCCACAACACACAGAGAACATGCAGCTACAGGGCCGGCACACAGGCCGCACCATTCAATAGCCACCTCATCCAAATGCTGCAGGGCTGAGTGTGTGAGATAAAGAGCTGCGTCCTTGCTGCATTGACCCACTGTTTGTGGTGCTGTTTGCTGTAATGGAAACACTGGTGGGTGAAAACTCGATAATGGAACGATAAATTAATGTATTTCAGCAGATAAACTAACGACATTATCAGCATGTGCACAAAATGTGTTTTCTGTCTTGCAATCGGAATTAGTTTTGCCTCTGAATCATGTGTGTTGAAGCTGCTTAGTTAGCATGACTTTTTCTTGGAATTGGTCGCTCCAATGGCATTAATAAATACACTGTAGCATGTCAAGTAGACCCTGTTCTGAAGGGATGAATGAGTGCGACCTGCAGAATTTCTAGCATTTCACCAAGCTAACATTTAAAGACTGCCTTAAATGAATGAATGAATCAATCAACCAGACTTTATTTATATAGCACTTTTCATACCCCGCCCCTCACACACGGCCCCATTCACCCACCTACCCAACCACCCCTAAATTGACAGAAATAATGTCATTCAAAACAGGAACAAGCTGAACCAAATGTAGGTATGAGGGACCCGTTCCAGAGAAAGTGCATATTTTGTGCAGTATATATTCAGTTCTCCAGCCTACCTGCACTACACCCTCTTCCCAGCCTCGGATCACTTCCTGTTTGCCGATCTTGAACCTGAAAGGCTTGTCCCTATCACGAGATGAGTCAAACTTACGTCCATCTGTCAGGGAGCCTGCGAAATGGGAGATGGAGAGAGGCACAGAGTCAGAAAGAAAGTGAGGCAGCTGCCAATGCACAACCTTACCACATGGGTAAAAAAAAACAGCTATGAGTCTCTGAACATGCACATCACAGGATTTATCACTAAGAGAATTCCTGCTGCAAAAACATGCAGACCAGATAATGATGGAAACATACTGGTTCCCTGTGCAGCAACATTCAGAATGAAAAAACTGTATTTATAATATCATAAAACCATTGGAAACAGATACGTCTGGCATCCATCTTCCCTGCTGTGTGTATATTAGGAACACAAATAAAGGGATTCTAAGGATCTCAGAAATAGCGGCTGCAGCTGTCTGCGGGGTGGGTTTCAGTGTGACAGTCAGGAAAACGCAAGCATCAATCCAGACAGTAGCACCCCTCCAAGACTATTTACGTCAGTGCTATTACTGTTATTAGCACCAGCAAGGCAGCATGTGTGTGATGCTTTGGTGTGTGTGTGTGTGTGTGTGTGTGTGGGCTTGTTTAACTATATTTGTGGGGTCCAAAAACCGGGAGTCCAGTACACTTGTGGTGTCCCGACAGCTTTGTGGGGCCAAAATGCTGGACCCCACAAGTTTAAAGTGCTGTTTGAGGGTTAAGACTTGGTTTTAGGATTAGGGTTAGAATTAGGTTGTGGTTAGGGTGAGGGTAAGGGTTAAGGTTAGGCATTTAGTTGTGATGGTTAAGGTTAGGGTAAGGGGCTAGGGAATACATTATGTCAATGACGGGTCCCCACAAAGATAGTGCCACAAACCAGTGTGTGTGTGTGTGTGTGTGTGTGTGTGTGTGTGCTTGTTTTACTACATTCATGGGGTCCAAAAAAACGGGGAATACAGTATACTTGTGGGGTCTGCAGAGCCGTGTGAAGGTTAAAGGGCTGTTTGAGGGTTAAGACTTGGTTTTAGGATTAGGGTTAGAATTAGGTTAGGGTGAGGGTAAGGGTTAAGGTTAGGCATTTAGTTGTGATGGTTAAGGTTAGGGTAAGGGGCTAGGGAATGCATTATGTCAATGACGGGTCCCCACAAAGATAGTGAAACAAACGTGTGTGTGTGTGTGTGTGTGTGTGTGTGTTTGTGTGTGTGTGTGTGTGTGTGTGTGTGTGTGTGTGTGTGTGTGTGTGTGTGTGTGTGTGTGTGTGTGTGTGTGTGTGTGTGTGTGAAAAGGTGCAACTTTGCTGGGCGCAAGATGCAGCCTGTAATCCAGGCAGTGGAGTGAGTGGGTGTCCTGTCCTCTTATGGACATCGAGATACCACCCTAATGGAATTAGGGTGGATCTAAAAGGTGCTATCCAAATATCAAAGCCAATACAGTGCATTTTCACATTTCACCACCAAACAACACAGTGTTGACATCTTCAAACACTGACTATTTCCTGCAGACAGAGCCTTTACAAAAACCCAGCAAATGAAAGTGTTGATCTTTACTTGGACGTCTCCATTTAAAAAGGCTTGTGTATATCCTGTTTCATGTCGCATTTCAAAACTGCTTAGTGCTGACAGGAAGGGAGACCGCCCAGAGAGGAAATCCTGTAGTTTGTGTGATAGAAAAAACTTCACTGCGAAGCCCTTATTAGGTCTTGTTACATAATTTTGAAGCAAAGAGGCTTGTATTACAAAGTTATGTCTGTCTTACCAGGCAAGAGAACTGAGACCAGCTTTGCTAAACTAAGAATAAGTGCAGGAAAATGTATAGTCCAGCACAGTGGAAAGCGAAATCCATCTAAATTCTCTCTTTTTTTTTTTCATTGCTTGCACTGTTTAAAATTGTAATCTCAGCCATTTCAGCAGTGTGACTATGAATTTCTGTCTGTCTGTCTGTCTGTCTGTCTGTCTGTCTGTACACCACTTTGGTCCATACTGAAATATCTCAACAACTATTGAATTGGTTGCCATGATATTTGTACATCCAGTACCTGTGAACCTAATGACATTCCCACAACTACTTTGAGCTTAGTGCTAATAAGCGAACACGCAAAATAAAGATGGTTAACACGGTAAAAATGATACCTGCTAAACATCATCCTGTTAGCATTGTGAGCGTGTTAGCGTGCTGACCATAGACTGTTAATATTTAGCTTAAAGCACTGCTGTGCACTCTTTGGGATTCCATCAGGCGCAGATGCAGCGCATTTCAGTTGCGCCGTAGTTTTGGTCCGTCCTCCGCCATGCGTCATACCACACTGGGAGCATTCTGAAGTTGAGCGTATTGCTTGCAGATTTAGTTGATTAGGTCATTTTTCCTGGATGTTTGTGCTTCAACCATAAAAGTAAGCAGTCTACATAGTTAAATGGTTTCTTTCATTTAGTCCAGTTATGAACAACACAGATCAAAGATGTGTGGCGGTGTTGTAGTTGTTCAAATAGTGTAGCGATCTGATGTACGTTCCATAGTCTGCACAGGGTGTTTATTTTGAAAATTGACTGGATGCCCTAGCACAGTGGTTCTCAAAGTGTGGTCCGGGGACCCCCAGGGGTCCTTAAGGGGGTTCCAGGTGGTCCCCAACAAAAAGGGGAATCATTTATTTTCACTACAATTTCATCCATAAGTAACACAATGACAGATTGTATGACTATGTTGCTCATGGGTTTCATTCACTTTCTGTAATAAAACATCTAAAAGCAAAACTTCCATCAGGTAGGGGACCCTGGGACAGTCTTATCAGATGGGGGAACGTGGTCTAATTTGTGTCAGTGTAGGGATGCACTGAAATGAAAATTCTTGGCCAAAACCGAAAACCGAAAAAGAGGAAACCAAGACCGAAAACTGAAAACCGAAAAACCGAAATAAATTATGCCAATTATTAGTACGATTGCATTTATGGCTATGACAGTGTACTAACTTTACTAAAATCAAGGCATTGCAATTGTATAAATGAATATTAAAGTTTCAAAGAATAAATCAATTACAAATTGTGCAAATATTTATTTAGCACATTGCAACAATGCACAGTATAAAATACAATTCAAACTTAAATGTTTAACTTGACCCCACTCATGTGTACATTAAATAATACTGTACAGGCCTACAGAAAGGTTTTAAAATTATATTATTATATAATTAAACCCGACGTGGAGAAAGTCTTTGCAGATGCACCCCCTCTTGAAATTTTCGGCATTACATGATTTCCAAATGGCTGTCCGTGGGTCTTTCTCAGATACACTGAAATACGTCCACACCGCAGACATGTTGCTTCAGACAAGCACGTGCAGGTCGCGGTTTCTGTTTGCGTCATCACAACATTTTGGCCGTATTGTTTCGGTGATAAAAGATTTTCGGCCAAAGATTTTCGGTGGCCGAATATTCGATGCATCCCTAGTCTTTGATGTGAAAATCTTTGAGAACCACTGCCCTAGCAGTTCCACTTCTTGCCCGGCCTGTGAAACGCCATGCGGCTCCGTCAAAATAGACCTAGCCCGTATTTTTTAGCGGAGCACAATGGAGAGCCACTGGGATGCGCTGCGTTACAGTTGGTGGAATCAGAAGCACTGTCTTGAGTGGCCGCGATCGCTCCGCCGGCAAATGCAGCGCAGACACGCCTAGTGGAATTTAGGGGTTAAGCCGCCTACACATGATCTGCGGCAAAACCGCGAAGTAGGGCGCAGAGCAGAGAGGCAAAGCGCAGCGCAGGTATACTTTCTGGAATTGGTTGCGCCTTAAAAGGTCAGCGGCAACGAGGTCAAAGTTGAAATTATTTGAACTTTGAGTGCAGAGCTTGGCAACAATTCAGAGCGGTGCACGACGCCAAGGGTAGCATTTTGCCTAGTTTGGTGGCACCGCTCTCCCCATAGGAAGACAATGGAACTGCCAGGGCAGTTTTGCCACGGATCGTGTGTAGGAGGCTTTGGTCTTGTTGGGAATTAAATAGAGCTGAAATGATTAATCTGATAATTCTGAATATATATTTATATATTTTGTATCTTTATATACAGTCTATAGTTTTGGACTGCTTATCAA
Organism: Zingel zingel; assembly: GCA_023566125.1. Classification (NCBI taxonomy): domain Eukaryota; kingdom Metazoa; phylum Chordata; class Actinopteri; order Perciformes; family Percidae; genus Zingel; species Zingel zingel. The sequence continues at coordinate 6,373,024 of CM042318.1, forward strand.
AACAAGACATTTTAATAGGGCTGCGCAATCAGTTGAATTTTGATCACATTTTGCTAGTAAACTCGTATTTTGTCTTTAAAGTATTAAGGGAAATTTCACAGTTTAAGGTGTTTTCACTGTTGATTAGTTTAACTGTTTAACTGTTTTTTAAGTTCAATAAATGCAACATCTTTCCAAAAGTTAATGAGTAGCCTAATTGTGTTAAATAATCGTGATTTCAATATTGACCAAAATAATTGTGATTAGGATTTTTTTCCATAATCGAGCAGCCCTACATTTTAAGACGTTAACTTGGGCTAACATTCTAAAGATCAAATTATGAATTGGTACATTAATCAATAATGAAAATAATCATTAGCAGTCCTAGATATAATACTGTATATTAGTCCTATAGCTGTATCATGGTTATGCAAAGAATTACTTATGGGCCCTTACAGGAATGAATAAGTGATGTCACATAGTCCTAGGAATAATTGGGAATACTTCATATATAGGCTATCCTATATTGTAAAAAAAAAAAAAAATTAAAGAGTTTGCAGAATCAAACCGTTAAATTATAGCCATTTTGATGAAATGTTTATGAATAATTGGTCAAAGTACAATACTGAGCAGTTTTTGCTCCATTTCTATTATCCATCCATTCAAACATTGCGCGTCTCTGGATAAAATATTACAGGAATAATAGTTGGTTATTGCAGTGCCCAGACGGTTATAATCCGCTCAACTAAACGACCCCCCCCCCCCCCCCCCAGAAACTCCAACAAAGACAGAAAAACGCTCAGACGGGAAATCAGACGGGATTTAAAGACCCCGCTGTCTAGTCTGTCTGTCTGGGCCACTGAGTAACCCTGCGGCGGAATCCGTCTGCGTCTCCTTTTTTGTGGGTTAATTCTCCAGACAAGACAAATTACCACATCATCCACTGATCTTGATGAGATTGTAATGGACCGCTCGGTCCAAACTAGAGCGCGCATTATTTTACGCAGTGATACATCCAGTGCGCTGTCCCCCGGGACATACAGCCACTATACTCCTGTATCAACATGATCACATCCGACTATCTTGAGCACAAATGTGCTTCCATGGAGTGAAAATGTGGTGAAGGGGTTAAATTTCTCATGCAGCCCAGTCGGTGACTGACAGTCATGCCTCTTTGCCCTACTGATAAACCCCTCCTGGAAGGTTTGAGGGTAAAAAAAAGAAAAAAAAATGTCTGCTGTGCATAGTTTATCGCGCTCCACAGCGTTTCAAAAAGTGCTCCTGTCGCTATAATAATGTCCCTGTGGAGATTTACAGTGTTTGCTGTGACATACGGGTGTAGTAGACAGTTGCCCACAGCCGTCTATCCACTTGTACGGACGGCCTTCATGAGTAGCCTACAAATAACCCACGAAATGTGCAGAATGTGCCCATGCATGCAGTGTAATAAGTTTCTTATTTAAAACTCACCAACATAATGCACCACACACGTCTGCCCTTTTTTGGGGAAAGTCCTTCCTGTGGAGAAACCAAAGAGGCGCTTAATATCACGGGCATACTATACGCGATTTAAGGCGGTGTTTCTGCGGCTGTATTACATATATGCATAACACATAAGTGCAAAACATGCACTTTGTAGGCTAATTCACACAAACACGTTTCCTCTTCGTGCAGTCGCTTTACCGTCGCCCGGGGTTATAGTCTCGATTTCGACTCCCATTTTTAGCGGTGTGTTCTGGAGATGTCCCTGCGCCCGGCTACGCTCTTCTTCCCGCAGTCTGTCTGTCTGCTCCTCAAGCCGATGTTCTCAGCTGTCTGTCTCTCTCTCGCTCTCTCTCTGTCTCTCTACAGGGAGGTCCACTGTCAATTCCGTATATTATACAACACTTCCGCCCCCAACCTCCAAAATAAAACCATAGACAGTGAAAGAAAATACATACAACCCGCACAGAGGGATTTCAGACTGTAACACGGCCCCCTGGCGGCCATAGTGCATGCCCACAATAACATGAATACTTTTCTAAAACATCATCAAATACTGATTGGGATAAGATCCTCTATGTGTTGAAAGCTTGAAACCATAATTTCAACATGTATCATACTGAAATTAGTTTGGATAATCTAATATAATAATATGTATGGCTCTGTTCTATTTGAGTGTCTAGTAGCAATCCATGACAGTGTGACAGTGAGAACAATAGCAGGACCCTAAAGCTGAAGCAGATAAATGGAAGTCAGGCATGGGAAAGAGCCTTATGGGGAAAAGGGAGTTAAAGATTATTAGTATGAGTTTGACTTTACTGACGGCTGTCTCCATAAAACAAAATCCTCCTCCCATTTTTTCAATAGTTTTTTTTCTGAACTACACTAGGCTAGTTCAGTATTTCTGTAACAGCACGTCTCAGTGAGGCTAAATGAAAACAAACCAGATCTATTCAAAGTAAGCACAAAACGATCAGTAGATGGTCATCCTTCTCCAAAAGGCAGCATTTCTTAGCCTAAAATCATACAAAAAAGGCAGCATTTCTCAGCTTAATTCAAATTCCAGGCATGACATTGGGGCACACTTGGAGCACTGATAGGATCATTAGGTGAGAAAAATGCTTTTATTTTTAAGGAAATTAAGTAAGGTGTTTTTCTTGTGTCTCTGATTAACTTAACCTCTGGTAAGGCTGTGTGTGTGTGTGTGTGTGTGTGTGTGTGTGTGTGTGTGTGTGTGTGTGTGCGTGCGTGCGTGCGTGCGTGTGTGTGTGTGTGTGTGTGTGTTTAGCTCTGAGGTTTCAGCCAAATCAAATGAATAAAACTGATATATTTGATCTCACTGATTTATTGTCACACTTCAGGATCATATTCATACCATTTTTTTTATTTTTTTTAATAATAAATAAACATAGATAACTGACTGCAGTGTAAACCTAATGAAGTCGTAGTGAGAGATGGGGCTAATTGAGTTTATCGGTGTTATAAGCCCCCAACATCTCCTTCCAGGCAGCGGATTAGGCAATGGTTATGGTTATGGTCAGGGTTAGGGTTAGGGTTATGGTTATGGTCAGGGTTAGGGTTAGGGTTATGGTTAGGGTTAGGTGCCTTGAAGTCAACGGTCTACCTGGAAGGAGACGTTGGGGGCTTAAAACACCACTGAGCGCTAATTTAGGAGCAGCGCTGAGTCAAAGCATCCTAGTGTCCCAGCAGACACTCCTGCTCATGTCTCCATAGCAAATTTGCATCCATAGCAACGCCCACATCTTCCTTTCTGTAGAAACCAATAGCAATAAAAGCAAGTGCTTCTAATATCCACAGGAGCAACTTTAATGTAGCGAGAAATTAAAAACTGATAGAGTATTAGTTGCATTATGATTACCATTTTTAAATCCAATTCTATTCTAACTGAAAAATCTGTGTATATATTAACTTTAAGCTTTTGATTACATTACATTACATTACATGTCATTTAGCTGACGCTTTTATCCAAAGCGACTTACAATTGCTACATATGTCAGAGGTCGCACGCCTCTGGAGCAACTAGGGGTTAAGTGTCTTGCTCAGGGACACATTGGTTGATGTATCGCAGTGGGAATAAAACTCAGATCTCCCACACCAAAGGCACGTGTCATATCCACTGCACCATCACCACCCCACCATCACTTGATTTTCTAAAATTCTTCATGACTCATTAAATTGCTGCTCAATAGTTTTTGGGGGTGTTATGCTGAGATCACAAGAACAGATAATTGGCTCTAAGTGCATGCCATGGAGTATCCATGTGGGCATGCAAGGCCACAAAAATACACGATGGTTAAAAAATGCAATAAATTGCAACCAGTACTGCAGATAATTTGGCTTCTTAGAAACAAACACAGCGAGTCACTTTTGGTGTGATGGAGTCAATACAATTCTGGAGAACCAGAAACAAAAGGATGACCAATGGTATAAGATTATACAAAGTTTGACAGGAAACAGTTGATGGTCGCATCTAATATGCAAGATGTTTTTTGTTTTTTTTATATGTACAGTATGTGTAGTGAATCACTCACATAGAGTATACATGTGCTGCAACTATGCAACTGTATGTGTGTGTCAGCAAAAGAGTGTGATAGAACAATAGACTTCTTTTTTTAGTCTACATTTTTCCAAGGGCCAGAATTTATATTATTATAGGTATTTATACCTAATACTTTATATTTTCACTTTTTTAACTGAATTAATGCTATATTTTTTCAATGTATATTAGTGTGAGCAAACTCCTAAAAAAACATGGAAACTCCATAATGATAACTGGATCTTTAACTAGAAAATGATCTCCGACTAGGAGGCAGTTCACTGAGGAGTGATGGTTAAAGACTGTGTTTATGGAAACGTCGTTGTAGTATGCAGTGTCTGGATTGGTGGAAAATGCTAGCAGAAAGAAAGGCCTGTTGTCAGGTAAAAATGTCACTGTCAAAGAGGCTGGAGCGAAAAGTTGATGTGGGAAACCCAAGCTTTAAAGGTGCACTATGGTTTCAGCGCAATTTCATTTTTGTCTCAAATCGTAGGCATCTCTCCTTGATCCGCTAGCTGCCCGCCCCCTGAAAACACTGTGAAAAAGCCCGGTCTCAGGAGACAACACAGGGGTCGTAAACGTCAAACAAACACTAGGGGCACAGGCTGTGCACCAAAATACAACAAACCATGTTCCACCCAATCACCGACAAGATGGTTGGTGGAGGGGGTGGGGGTTAGTGACAGTTAAGCTGCTTACACACAACCAGACGGCCGACCGTTGGCAGAAAAGGCAGTTGGACCGATCAGACTCCCCGAGTTGGTCA
>CM042318.1:6385307-6520307 GCA_023566125.1 Zingel zingel
GGAGGAGGAGGTTGAGAGTGGGGGGGGTTGTCTGTGGAGCAGAATGTTATGTTTCACTTTAGAAAAACAAAAATCAGAAATTAGAAGTCCATACATAAGTCTGTGTTTTCTCCTCCCTCGGAAGGGGCAGCAGGTTTCACAGGGCTGCAGTTACTCAGCCACGCCACTGGGAAGGCTGATTAACCACTCTCCCCCCCCATCCCCCTTAATTTAGCCGCTGGACGATGACGGCGTTGAGGAGGTTGGCCTGCTCCAGCGTCTGGCTCTCGTCCGACAGCTCCTTGTTGGGGAAGGTAGTCATGAGAACAAACTCTCTGGCAGCCATGGCAGGCCGGGCCCCCACCACAAATTGGCGCAGGTCAGACACCCTGAGGGATACAGCAACAGGAAATATCGGTTTTAATTATGTTTGTGTTTGATAGAGCTGGGCGGTATGGAGAAATTCAAATAGCACGAAATTTTTTGACCAAATACCTCGATATCGAGGCGATATTGTCGGGTTGAGAAATGGTGCTTTCACAAAATATTAACACAATGAGATTTTTGATAAGTAATCATCAGTAATGTGGATACAATGACTTCAGTTGGTAAAGGAAAACAGAAGAACAGCTAGAACAGTCTGGTAAGTTTAGAAAATGACATCACTTTACTGTAACGTAGCCTTTAAAAGCAGGAAAAGACAACACTTCATATTACGATATCCAAAATCTAAGACGATATCTAGCCTCATATCACGATATCGATATCATATGAACATATTGCCCAGCCCTAGTGTGTGACAGGATGAAATGTGGTCAACTTTAGCTGATCCAAAAAAATTAATAACTTTGAAATTGGTTTTCTTACAAGTATTAAACATTTTATCCACTGATTTATTTGCAATGGACATTTATAATATCCTCAGAAAGTGTAAAGGCAGTTACACAGCAACCAGACGGCCGACCGTCGGCAGAAAAGGCAGTTGGACTGATCAGTCTCCCCGAGTTGGTCAAAAAAAGTGCCTCGGAACACACCAAAGCGACGAGACGTAATACGTCTCCATAACAGCAGGTGGCGCTAATCTGTATTGTCGCCCAAAAAATGAAAACCGGCAGCTGATTGGACGAAGGCGTCACATGAATCTGGCTGCTGCTTCCGGATTTTGGATTTTTCAAACGGCCATTACTGTCGACTCATTCAGATTACGATCTCATATTGTACTAAAATAGTTCACCAAAACGTGTTTCTGAAAACATTTTAAGTGAGAAATAGGCCATGCAGTTGCTGAAATGTCTTCATTTCAGATCGACAAAAGGTCATTTAAAAAGATTTTCGTGAGATTTTGAGAGGCTTAGTCACGTCATCCCGCTCGCCATTTCCAGGTGAGTCCCGACTGCCCTGTCTCCGACTGAGCATGTCAGGTCGGTGAAAATGAAGGCCGACAGCTCCTCCAACGGACGACGGCATGGAACACACCGAACAGACTTGAGTCACCGACCTCGCCAGACTGTCCAACGGCCGATTATCGGCCCGGTGTGTAACTGCCATTAGTCACACTGAATCTAAATTGTATTTGATTGAGTGATGATTCAGACGAGTTTGACTTTTGCCATAAATTGTAAAAATGGGACACCAAAGGTTTTAAAGTACCATCATTGCCTCCTTGAAATGTGTGTCACAGCCTCTGCTGCAACTGGGGGCCAAAATACAATAACTATAGTCCCGGTGTTTTAGAACACTGGCATGAACCTGTCCATTTCACCTCACAAAGTATATTTGCCTCATGCTCTCTCTGTGATCCCTTATTTTGTGTTTCAATGTAGCTGACCCCACAATGGGGCTGTTGGGTTGTCAATTAGCATCTGACGCTAAACCTCAAATTTCTGGGGTTTAAATGCTGCTGCATGCTCAGTTGAACCGGACTTTAATAAAAATGAGAAACGGCACATAATAGCACTGTATGTAGTTTAAACAAACTGTAAAGAATCTAGCCAAGGCAGTTGTTGGCTGAGCCTAATTCCAAACTACGCATTTAAAATGCCCAAAAAATAATCTTAAAAAAACCCAACCCAAAACATACTGCGTCTGGGTTACATAACATCATCCGGAGGCTCACACAGCTCGGTGAATTTAACTTGGACTCTCACCGGGTACAGATCTATGAGGCCTTTTAGGTTCAATAACGGGGAAACGCGTAGTTTTCAGTCCAAACACATGAAGGTCTACGGTCTTAAATAGGCCAGTAAATATTTATACAGACCTGCAGAAACTTAAGACAACTGTAGCTGTCTAATCTAGGTTAGTCTGCATGCTACCTTCAAATTGAAAAGAGCTAATCAATTACCTGTGGGAATAGTTGAACCTTTGGACCAGCCTGCTCCCATCAGCCAGCCGGATTTGAATGTTGGTGACAGGCTGGGAGGAGTCGAGGGACACAGAGGTGCTGGCTTGGGCCTCACTTGCTGCCTGGTCTTGCTGGGAGGAGGCCGGAGCAGAAACCAACTCTGGGGTGGCACTAGGGTAGGATGAAAACGGATGATAATTTACACTGTATCGATACATTGTCAAATTGTGGTCATACTATACTGAGGCAGTTAGCTGAGATAATCTGTAAAATTCAATATAGGGTAGTTTTACCCTATTTGCCATCTTAACATCTGATAGGATGTTACACCACTTTTTGGTATCAAGGGTCCAAAAAACAAGAGTAAAGCTGGCACTGATTTTGTTTGCAATTACATGTATCTTCATCGTCTGCACTTCTGATTTCCTCCTCTACCAGCAGAACTGTTTTCCTGCTCCAGTTTGGTTCTTTTTCTTCTCATTTCAACCATTTTGTTTAGCTTCATAAGTAAAAGACTTTCTCTGCCTCTAAAAGGAACACGCCGACTTATTGGGACTTTAGCTTATTCACCGTGTCCCCCAGAGTTAGATAAGTCCATACATACCCTTCTCATCTCCGTGCGTGTTGTAACTCTGTCTGATGCACCCACCGCTAGCCTAGCTTAGCACAGATCCTGGAGGTAAGCGGTTCCAACTAGCATACTGCTCCCAATAAGTGACAAAATAACGCCAACATTTTCCTATTTACATGTTGTGATTTGTATAGTCACAGTGTGTACAAATTGTCACATGAGACACAGCCATCTTCTAACCGTATACAAACTGGGAACTATATTCTCAGAAGGCGAAGCACTGCTACTTGGGCGGAGTGATTAAGCGAACTCCAGGCGCACTCTCTGCTCCTCACCAAGGGGCTTCTCAGGAGCTGCGAGCAAATCACTCCGCAGAAGTAGCAGTGCTTTGGCTTCTGAGAATATACTTTTTTGTCACTTATTGGGAGCAGTAGGCTAGATGGAGCCGGTTACCTCCAGAATCTGTGCTAAGCTAGGCTAGCGCTGAGTGCGTCAGACAGAGTTACGGCATGAAAGGAGATGAGAAGGGTATGTATGGACTTGTCTAACTCTGGGGGATACGGGGAATAAGCTAAAGCCCCAATAAGTCGGCATGTTTCTTTAAGTTGTAGGTTTACAACATATTTGTTTGTTATAAATATATATAACTTTTTGCGCACGTTGCTCTTTTTTTTAACCTTGTTTTAAAAGCACTTAACCTTTTTTGTAATTAAGTATTATCAAATTACCTTGTTTTGAAAAGTGCTATGTACAGGCAAGTCTATTATCAGTAAGTTTATTATTATTATTAAGAAACACTTAATCCTTTAATTTAAACTGGCTGCGTCGAGCACTAAACCTCAATATATGGGTATGCGCTCTACCAGGTGAACTACCCATGCGCCCCATTTCTTGTATTTTCTGTATGTGTGCTGAGTGTCTTATATTTTGCTGCTGTAGCACTGAAATTTCCCAATTTGGGATCAATAAAGTCTATCTAATCTATTCATGAATTCCCATGTAGAACAAGTAAGAAGGTTTACCAGCCTTCAGTTAGAACTTGCATTGAATTCAGCTGCTGGTTTTTGATCGGCAACATTATGCTGAGGAGAAACGATACAGAAAACATGTTAAAACAACAAGACTTCGCATCAATCTCACCTTCCCAACTTCTGTCCTTCCCCTCCGAAGGCCCTGAAGGCCACCTTGGGCTTGGAGAAGTCCTCGTCCCTGTGGTCCTCCATGTCTAGGTTGACCTGGCCCCCTCGAGAACGCTGCCTCAGCTCGAGGGGAATCTCCCTGCAATAGGGTGGAAATTTAGCTCTCAACGCCTCTGTACAGATTTACACTTCAACACTAAGGACGCCTATTACGAATCTATATGTAACTCAGTAAGTTAACAGACTATTCTTACCCCCTTCTGATTGCCTCAAGGAAGTTGGCATTTCCAGGATCGTTGTAGTTTCTGAGCTCACCATTATCCAGACTGAAACCCGTCTTCCACAGCTTCAGCACCACGTGTACCTAACACACACACACACACACACACACACACACACACACACACACACACACACACACACACACACACACACACACACACACACACACACACACACACACACACACACACACACACACACACACACACACACACACACGAGAGGGGTCATACTTCCATATGGTTATTCCCCTAAAGATAGTGCTGGTAAAAATTTAATAAATCTTTTCGTACTGGGTCGGTATGGCTGCATGATATATCGACTCAATATAGTTATCGCGATATCACATTGCGCAATATATCGAAAGTGCCGCGATAAGTATGCAATATTTTGTTTATTTTGTGGAGCGCTGCGTCCCGTCCGTTGGCTGTGTGGCTTAGTTGTGTTTGATTTAGAGCTCGCTTGAAACGCTATAATGATCATCCTTTCATTGCCACTTGCACACGTCAGCACACGGAGCCACTACGTGACAGACCCTATGGAGCATACCACGTGACGTGTGTGCATATTTCGACAGAGTGCCAGTGTAAGTGAAGAAATAGATAGAGACAACAATACGGAACAAATCAGAGAAAAGAAAGAAAAGTTGTGTCCTGTTCTCTTTATTTATATATTTATACTGTACCACCAGTAGAACATGTCCTGTAGACATGGCCGTTATTTATTCATTCATGTTGTACCTGTCCAATATGACTGAAAAAAACCTTTTAAAAATTTGTTGATGAGTTTTCCCATCATTTATGTAATTTTACAGATGCTTAAAAATATCGAAATTAATATCAATATTGCAATATTCATAATCTATATCGAAATATCACATTTGTCAATATCGTGCAACCCTAGTCGTTACTGATACTTAGCATTACAAAGAAATAGCCACAGCCTACTGCAAGCCAATAGGGCACCGGTTCCGACGCAAAACGGTAGTAACGAGACCGAATAAGAACGAAAATGTTGGTTCCTCATTTCGGTGCCTGAAGCATCGCTGCACGGGACGCTACGTTACCGTTAGCTAGTAGCTGGATTAAACACAACGGTTACAATGCTGACAGCTTACGTCAAGCGGTGTAAAGTGTGACTGTGTTTCCCTGTAGAGGATTCCAACACCGGGACGTAACAGTCTGACTGCAGCTGCTGCAGTTGTCGGAAAAACAACACAGACGGTGCATTCACTTGAAACTCGCCAGCCTTGTGGTGCATTTTAAGTTATTGTAAAATACCCTTTTCCCATCTGGTGCTTGTTTTTGTCGTTTACCAGCAATTTCCTGGTGACATAAGTCATTGTTATAAGTTATTACATTATTAATCAATCATTTCATTTTGACCATATGGCCTTGGCAATAAACAAGCTGTTCTTTAATATGTGTGTGTGTGTGTGTATATATATATATATATATATATATATATATATATATATATATATATATATATATATATATATATATATATATATATATATATATGTTCAGGCACCAGCACCGTTTTAAAAGTATTGTTTTAGAACTGCTATAAGAAAAGTCCAGAGTCTCCGAGCTTTTGATCTGCTACTTTTGATCATATCCTACGCACCTGCCCGACAAAAGAGGTGTGCAAAAAAGCTTTTCTACATAGAACTGCTATAAGAAAAAACCCAAACGATACCCAACCCTGAGTATTAATCTGTAAAAATCATTTTGTCTGTAAACGGTTAAATATTAACATCCCCATCAAAAAATACAGTAAGCAGAGAATTAGGTTGACTGATCAATTGCTCTATTGGCTAAATAGCCACCTAGAGGGCTTGACTAGTACCAATGATCCCAGAAACCAAGCAAGGAGTGCAACAAAAAGAGGAGGATCCTTCAGGATCTGTACTCACATCCTGCTGGCTTTTGGAGCCACGCTTCTCTCCGGCCACATAGGCTGACTGCTCCTCTGGAGCGGCGCCTAGCTTGTAGCCTCCACCGATGAAGGCCTGAGTGGTGAGAGGAGAAAGTAAAAACTAAATTAGAGACAACAGACTCACCAAGAGGATGACGAATTACAAACACAAAAAGAAGCTGATGAAACTGTTGACCCACCTGCTGGAGCAGTAACAAATCCCTCTCCCATCCGCCTGAGCTTTCCGACACCGTCAGGAATAAGAGGCAGGAAAAGCTAACACTAAACTACTGTAAGCCATTTTATTGATCCTGAAATATTCATATTAAAAAATATATATCTATATATAATTTCCTCACAATTTAGTGGGATTTCTTAATTTATACCCGTCTGTGCCTGGTTTGGACCCAGCTTGGCTGACCGAGAAAACGACGGTTTATGGGTCAAACCAGCCGCCGCTATTATTGAGACAGACACCTTCGGAACAGAAGTCTAGGCAAGTAGAGCAGACGTATTAACTTAAACGTGAAGCAATGTCTTGAAAATTATTTGAACTTAAATGATTGATTGTAGTTTTTCGAGCACTGGCCACATAGAGCAACAGGCTGATTGCATTTACTGGCCTGACGCAACTTTTTACTGGCCCCCAGGCCAAGCCCCAGACCAAGCCATCAGGTGATCTCTATTGTTGGACCCTGCATGAACACATAAATGGTGATGACATGGCTAAAAAAAAAAAAGTCATACCCACAAAGCTAACTGGGAGTGAGGGATGCTTTTGCTGAAGCAAACGGCGCAAAACACAACCTTAGAGATTTTTATGTTACTATGGGAAGCTTAAAGATATGTGGTTACACTTTACTTGAAGGTATCTACATAAGAGTGACATGACACTGTCATGAACGCGTCATAAACATTATAAACAAGTCATAAACGTTTATGACATAATGCTTCCATCAGTAAGTGTCATTCGTTTTTTGTCATGACAGTGTCATGTCACTCTTACGTAGATGCCTTCAAGTAAAGTGTTACCAAATATTTTTCGGCCAATGTTGAACTGTGGAGAAATGAGTCGCCGGGCAGCCACAGTCTAGGTAATTAATGGGAAACATCTTTTGGAGTTTCACCTCACCTTGGCTTTGCTGTGCTCTCCTGGCCCTCTCCCAGGCCGGTCCAGAGGCACAGCCCCATGTTCCCTCGCCCCCTTGAACAAATCCTCCACCACTTCATTGGGGCTCTTCTTCTTGGGAGGCCCAACAATCTGCTGCCCACTGCGCTCTGATCCCCCAGCAAAAAACCTGGCAGGGTGTCAATAAAAGATGGTAAGTAATTCTGCCACAATGTAAGTAAACCAGCAAACAAAAAGGTGCAACAATTTGTAAAAAAAAGTTTACTGAATCTCACACTGTGCGAGATGGGTCTAATAAAGTCTTGGGTTTCCCACAGAATGACAGTGTAACTACCTTAATGTGCTCAGGGCTGGTCAATAACTCAATATGATAATGTTTTGTCTTTCAATGGAATCGTATTTAAATGCCGTTTAAAAACAGGAACTATATACCTATGCCGTAGATATCTACGGCTCGAGTCCCGTTTAACCCACTGCGTTGACCGTAAATCCGGCTTTACACTCGGAAACAATGTGAACAGACTGGAAAATTGCCTGAGCTACACATTTCACCACAATAAACATGAACCCCACATTTGGGGCCTTTCCCATTTCCCAGTTTGTGCATCCTGGATTCCCCTCCTCGCGTCTTAGTCCCACCCACAGGAGATTTGAGCTGAGGAAGAGCCCCGAGGAGAGAGGAGTCGGGGCAACAGCCATTTAACAAACGCAAGACATCTCTGCCTCCCGAGCTGTCATTAAAAGCAACGTCAATTAACTATGACGAGCAGCACCATGGCAGCTGTCTTTCGTTCTGTCATACGCTGCATTTTATGATCTCTGTCAGAGGAGCAGAAGGGTTCACAATGACTTCTATACATATACTTTAAGTTCAATTCACAACGTGGATGAGAATGTACGGGGGTCATACATTTTTATTTGTTGTATTTAAACACACACACACACACACACACACACACACACACACACACACACACACACACACACACACACACACACACACACACACACACTAAACAAATATAAAGGATAGGCATGCGTGGATCTGCTCTTTATCCGAATAAGCTTAACATCTACCACCTTCCACCCACCTGAATTAATTATTTTCTCCGATTTAGAGACCCGCATGGACCCAGGCAGTCCCCGCAGGCTCCGTTGCTTTTTAAATTATGTAGCCTATTGTATTAATGTATTTAAGTGTTTGTTATTTTTACTTTAATGATTAGAGATGCCGTTTGTAAAAGTTTCCATGCATGCAGAAATGCCACTGCAACCGATATCGTCGGATATTTAAGCAGCAAAACTAACTGTAGTTATAAACCGGACAGAGTGAACAGAACTAGACCTTTCGATTCTGAAATAATCCTAATCAAGTTAAATTGACGTTTCTCGAGCGCCTCTCTTACAAATCTTACAAATGAAGCCGTCTGTCCGACAGCAGCTCTGCTATGTTCACATTTGGAGAACGTTAATAATATTTTCCTCCTTGATTGTGTATTATTTCATCCACACGCTATTAATAATAATAATAATAATAATAATAATAATAATAATAATAATAATTTGTAAAATATGACCGGCCTAATCTGTAATGTTAGATTAACTACGGAGCCGCGGATATTATCGCTCTCTCTCCCCTCCTCCTCTCACTCTGGCACGCCTCTATGTTTACATGCAGCGGGTAAAAAGTATTCCGCAAGGATACATCAGTGTACCCTCGATTTTAACTCCTCGGAGGAGCCTCCTCGATGCTCAATCCTCACTCCTCGATGTGCATTTTAGGAATTGGGACGTCCTTAAACACGGCGCGCTGAGAGCGATTTCCGGGTCACAAGCCGGAGAATGGAGGAGTCTAGGAGGTACAAATTCGGGAAATGGGAACGGCCCATTGTTTAATCAAGACCGCTGTCATAATAACATTGTGCACGTCAGGTATGTGAGCCGCATTAACCCATAAACTCTGCTTACTGTCAGTTACCTGACAGGAGAGGATCAAAAAACACACAAAGAAATAAGTTCTCAATACTAAACACACAAGTAAACATTTCAGCCATCATGTACTGCAAAACATAACTGGGTGTAATGTAAATATATATGACATTATAACTGACACTAGATGACACTAGATAACACAAGTACCTCGGCTCAACAATAAGTATCGCCTGATATTCCGGAACAACCTTTCCGTTGAAATGCTTTGGAAACTGCTATTTATTGTAGTATTTCACTCACATTTGCCACCAAAATAAATTATCTACAAGCACAGATTGCAATTTTACAACCATCATTTTTCCTAGCGCACCACGCTGTCCCACTGGGTCTCGCTCCTCCCCGCCGTTACTTCGCTGGGAGGAGAGTGGAAGGGAGCTTCAAAAACGGCCATCACCGCAGCTCCTGTCCTCACAGTGTAGCAGCTGCGCTGTTCCAGATCATGGCCACTTTCAGAGTCAGAGGTGAGACGATGGAGAAACAGAACTGGAAAATGCTCCTGCTTCCCTGAAGTCACTGGTGTGGCAACATGTTGCTTTCCCAGCGAGTTATGTAAACAAACAACAAATGGTAAAGCATACCGATGGGACTTCATGGTGCATTCAGGTGCAACTCGTAAAGTATCGTTCCACCTTATAGAAGGGACTTTTTCTGTACCAGCACTGTGTGCAGGTTGATAATAAATGTGTGCCTCAGACATTTTTTCCCCCTTTACTGAATACCCCTTTATTGAAAGAGGAAAAACTATTTTTTTTTTTTTTTTTTAAATACTACTATTGTAGTAAACTTTAAAACTGGTATCTAAGATTGCCTTGTTTTTTCATCTGGCACTGTAAAAGTGAGTGACACATTCGCTAAAGATAGATAAACAGACAAAACTGGGAAGAAAATTACCGTTGGCCTTCCTCCTCATCACTCTCCTCTTCTGCCTCATGCATCAGATCTCTGAAGGATGTCACTCTGGGCTGAGTGCTGATGATAAAGACAAATGCAGGGTTGTTGCACTCTATAGCAATTGTATATTACGAAATTACACTGATGAACAATTGAGTCTTTAAGGTGTACTGCTGTGAACACAGCTATGTAGAATTACAGCCAATTATGGACATTGAACTGCAGTTCATAAGTGTGACAATACATTTTCCTATTTATGGTATAAATAAAAACAGTAGCAGGGTGTGAACATTACCTTGGCCCAGCAGACCGGGACACCGAGGAGCCTCCCTCAGGTTGAGGAAGCGTCACTATGTCGTCATCGGCTCCATCCTCAAAGAAACTGGCGAGTGCAAGCTGGGAGGAGGCGAAATAATGTCACAAAGAAATCCTGCCAGACAGCTGATCGACGGCAACTAACTATCTAACAAGTGTCATGTGTTACTGATGACTTTTCAGACAACATCTCAGTTAAGAGCTAGATAACGCGACTCAGTCCACATCTGAGGTTGCTGTGTCTTTTCATCTGAAACCCATACTGACACTAGGATTGGGCATCGAGAACAAATTCCTACTTGGAATCGTTTCAAAAATTACGATTCCAGTGGAATCGTTTGGAGGATTTGGTTTCAAATCTGATCATGGGTTCCAAATTTAACATGAGCAAGTTTTGGTTTCCGTAGCGGCCAGGCGCTTGTTGTTTTGCAGCCTTGGAGCACAGTAAGCGGCGCTCTAGTCTGGCTTTGTTTTACATTGAAAAAGCCTGGTAAAACTGCAACCCACCATTGAACCAAAATTAAAACTTTTCTCTTATTTGTGAAATAAGCATGTGACCCGTTTTAACTCCACCCCTTAAAGAATCGGAATCGATCAGAACCGGAATCGAAAGGAAGAATTGCAATTGGAATCAGAATTGTTAAAATCCAAACGATTCCCAACCCTAATTGACACCAGAGTATCCCAGCTGTTAGCTAGATGTATTGTCTCTTTCTCTATTAACGTACAACAATGGAAGCTCTAGCCGAGGGAGAAAACTCGAATCACAACAGTCATTCCGTTTCATTTTCTTTATGTGGGTCTACAAATAGAGTGGATAGGCGTTCGTTTACGTTTTCCTAACCACAAACTGCAACGGGGCAACTGATACTGCAACTTCAGAAGCTAACCAATGGTCTTTACAAGGTTAACTAACATCAATCTAGCTTTAAAACGGCCTTAACGTTGACGTTATCTCGTTACGGGCTAACGCTAGCTAGCACGGCTCAATGGACTCACGGCAGATTAGCGTAACGTTAATGGCAACCTGCTTTGTGACGACACATCAGGAATGGACCTTTTAGTAACAGTGGCTGTACCTGATAACTAGCTGTAAACAGCCGTGTTGTTTGGTGACAGAGAGTGGTCAGGCCATTGTCAAAGGGTGACTTGCACAAATTACCGGCAACACAGGCTAACGTTAGCCCGCAAGCTATTTGTCAAACACATGTCATGTCATCGCTGTTTCCTTTTGATTTCCCATCGTGCCGTACACTGCGACTCAACGGAAAAACGCAGAAAAGACGTACCTGCAAATTCCAGCCGGCGGACTCCAGGAAAAACCGGGCCCTCTCCTCATCCACATCAGTAACAGCTACGAACTCCCTCACAGACTCCTCTTGGCTCGCCATTTTGATTTGCTCCTTCAGAGACTCGTCCGCCTCCACCTGGGGAAACAAGCAACAGATGATGGTTCCTATCTGGTTCCCAAACCTACAGACAGTCTTCTTCGAATGAAATAAACAGGCTAACTTTCAGTTTAAAATGCGTGTATTATTTAGGATTTAGGATGCGGGACTATATTTAATCTTAAAATATTAAATACAGTCAGTTTCATTTTGATCATCTCACTTTGTACTGTGCTGTACTGCGTAGTGTTAACATTGTTTGGCACACTAGGTGGCAATGTATCCACAGGGTACACAAAACTACAGTAGCCTAGTAGCCTAACTAATGAACATTGTCTGTGTGCATCTATGGTTTGGAACAAAGGTCTTAACTATTGACCAAGGGATCACAGAGGAAGATGTGCCAGTATGTCTGGGTGCATAGGACTACATAAAACTTACTTTTCTGTATGTTTTGTGGGCATATATGTTTTTACACAAGGGATGGTGAAGAGCCAATCATGTATAGCTTTGTATTACAACTAAATTATGTAACAAATGACAACACTGGTTAGCACCTTTGCTTGGGTTATTGTCCAGTTGATAATGGCTAATATTATTGATGCTGCTAATCCATCAAAAATATAACTCATTTATTTATAGTTTTATCATCTACTTTCACTATGTACCGAGTCTGTTTTCTCTAATGATTTCTAGGTTCTTTTTCATTGAGTCTGAGGCTGCTTATAGACATTACTATGGTTTTATCTCATCTCATTAATCTGATCCGATACAATCCCATTAAGATGTGACACCTCAGTGTGAATCCACAGAGTTTCTTACACAGCAATACAATCTTAATTTGCATTTCATCACACCTTGTTTATAGCTCCTATCTCTAGTTGGTCTTCTAGGGCAAGACTACTGCTGATTGCGTGTGGGACACCTCACCTTTGACAGACATGTGCCTCTGATTTCAGTAATAAGCAGATGGAGAGAATTTTCCCATGGGAGATACCTTTTGTACCCCCGCTAAGGTGTCTGTCTATTGGCGGGCTGGTCATCAGATGGCACAAAGTAATATAGGCTTACTAGACAGATTGGGAGTGTCTTAATAGTTTCTTTGGGGGGGGGGGGGGTAAGAAATGTAAGAAAATGAGAGCACATCTTGCGTGAGTATTCAGATTATCTAACCTCTTGCACTTTGAGATTAGAAGAAAAACACACTCCTGTTCTAAGATACCTCATGCAGCCTAGCACGATTATTTACGTAACCTTGAGCAACCTGCAGGAGGTCAATGACCATCAGAGCGTCGTGACAGTCAGGTGAAATGACGGCTCATAAAAGTGAAGCTGTTGGAGAAGGTTGATTAGGACAAGCATCCATAAACCCCTTAGACCCGAGAATATCCCACCACCTCCCTGTCCCCCTACCCCTCTAAATTACATACACAGAAGTTGTCCCTCAGGCAACGGTACCATGTCGTAAAGAGGAACACAGCATCATTTAGTTAGTTAGTAAAGGCTGGGTCTCACCTGTAGAGCTGCCAACATCAATCGATTAATCAGTTAGTTGTCAACTATTAAATGAATCGCCTACTATTCTGATAATCAATTAATCTGTGTTTCTAGTTTCTTCACTCCTCTATGGCAGCAAACTGAATATGTGTTTTACAGACCAAACAACTAATAGATAAATCAAGAAAATAATCAACAGATAAATCAATAGTTGCAGCCCTAGTCTCACCCCACCACGATCATAGCTTGTCAGTTTCAGGAAAGCATCTAACCTTTTGACCAAAGGGCACTTTAGAATAATACTTTATGGAAAGCAAAGGGGGAGTGAGGACACATAGAAGCCTCATTATAATAAGTTAAGTTTATCTCTTGCTTATATTTTGGGCAATGGTGGCTGAGAGGTTAAAAAGCGAGCTTGTGACCTGGTGGTCGTGGTCGAACTTGTGGTCGAACTTGTGACGAAAAAAGCGAGCCTGTGACCTGGAGGTCGAGGTCGAACGAAGATTGACGAAGAAAGAGCAGCGTTTGTCCCTCCCTCATTACCACCACTGAGGTTCTCTTGAGCAAGGACCTTAACCCCAACCGCTCCAGTGGAGCTGCTCAGTGGCCATCAGATCAGATGTGGTTGTAGTGGGCAGCTTCCAGGTATGAATGTGGAACTGTGTGAATGTGACAGGTCGTCATTGCAAATGAGAATTTGTTCCCAATCGACTTACCTGGATAAATAAAGGTAAAAAAAATGGATCTGATCTGAGCATGCATCACTACAGCTGATACTGACTTGAAGAAAAAGTGTTCTTTACACGCTAAACCTGGTCCCCTTTGCTGTTCGACTTGTTATTCTCCTCTTGTTTGTCCTCCTCCTGCTGCAGGAGTGTCAAGCAGAACAATATATATCTCCCTTGCCTTGAGGCAGGCAGTAAGAGTGACAATGCTGTCTGAGGGGTCAAGGCCCTTTGTTAACTTAACTACCCTGCTAAAGGGCAACAGTGTCACAAACCACTGGTTCTTTAGAGAGGAATCCCAAAACCAGACTGCACACATGGGTGATGCTGGGCTTTACGTGTAATAGAACAACATGTTTGACAATAACTCCTAATCCAATTGGCTATCTGTGTTGCCTCATAATTATATGTGTATCATGACCTGTAGTCTTTAATTTGATTTTCCTTACAACACAACTTCGTGAGTTTTCTTCTCCAAAAACAGATCATCATATTCATTCTTTCACTTTACCACAGAATTTGTAGCCAACGGGCTGTTATGATCTGTGTTATATGTAGTCACAAGGAGCCAGAGGATTCTTAGACACCCCGTGTTATGATACTTATTCTACATGTATCAATGTCATCTACACCGGTGCTTTAGTCTGTTGAAACCACTAGTGCTTTCACAATGTTACATCGGTATTTCCCTTTGGGAGAACCTTTAAGACCACCAGACAAACCCAACCATTGAAGTCCAGGTGAAGTCAGCTCCAACAATGGCTGCCCTGAGGGTCACTGTCAATGTGGGGCTTTGTTCCCACCCATCAAAAGCCTAACCATAATTACAAACTGTCAGAACTATTTCTTAGGATCTGGCTGACATAATACGACTGGGGACATACCTTACATCATTCTGTAATGGGTTAAACTTGCGGAAAGTAATTTAGTATTGACAAAGGGGCCCTAGAAGAAGGTGGTTGTGGTGGTCCAACCTTCATGTGATGTTATCATAGACCAATCATATCAAATAGTCTTGAAAACAGATTAGAACAGCCTGGTCGCACAGAATTCCGTGAAATGATCACGAATTGTTAACAGCGCATTACGTGGTGGTGGGACGGAATGTGTGAAAAATCTGTGTGGCCACCACGGAAAACAATGCCAATGTAAAGTCAGTGAGAAGATGACGTAGCATTAAGAGCGACTACAGTAGTGAGTACTATGTAAGGCCGAAATTCCGCATAAGGAGGTTGGTTGGGGTGGTGGATGGGTCAAACACAGGACTTTCACCCAGGAGACTTGGGTTTGTGTCCTGCATGTCAAGTTTCCTAAAGTCGCTTTCTTCTTTTCCGTCCCGTTCTTCCCGCGTGTCACGGAACCGTAAGCCCACCCACGAACTTTTCCTTAACTTAAGGGGCTGTGTTTATTTAACGGAATTCTTCCGTGGGCCCATCACGGAATGTTTTGCAATTCTGTGAAACTGCCACCGATTTTGAGTTAAGGAGCCGTGTTCATTTCACGGAATTCTGTGAGATCAGGTTGGATTAGAAACAAGATGGGAGAACCAAAGAGCTGCAGTTTGTGTTGTTGTTTTTTGACTAAGATGAATTCCTGATTTATAAACTGATTCACACACTTGACTAGATGAGCGGTAGCTATTTGCGTCTCAAAACAGGATGACATCAATTTACAGTGGTAGGAGAAGTACTCAGATCCTTCATCTTACCATAGTGTACAAATATTACATTACAAGTAAAAGTCCTGCATTCAAAACTTTAATTAAAAGGTGCCCTGCAGAGTTTTGTCTAAACAAACAAAAGTTACGTTCACATTCTACCACTAATCTCAACGACATTTCGTCTGATTATGCGGCACAGGTTCTGGTTTAAGCTTAATGGACTTTTGGATTCGTAGCTACAGTTCATTCCTGTGTTGCATTAGTCACCTTTTGATTTCAAGTTTATTTGAATTCATAATAATAATAATAATAATAATAAAAAATCATTGGCTTTCCACACTGAAACTTTACTGTTTCGGTTTACTCTCACAGCTCTCATCAGTGTTGTTTCCGAGACACAGACACAGTTAGCGACTAGCTGGTGAAAGTAGTGGAGCATTTAGCAGCTAAAGAACCAGATACTTCCCTCAAGAGTTGGTAGAGACCAAAACAGAGCTGAAAAGAGAATGAATGACTAGACTAGACTAAAGCGTGATTTATGGTCCTGCAGAGGCTCCACGCAGAACTTTCGCCGTAGCCAGGTAAGTGGCCTGAAGTTTATACTTGTGCGTTTGTGTGTGCATCGATCGCTTTAAGACAATAGCAGAGCCGGCATATGTGTGTGTGTGTGTGTGTGTGTGTGTGTGTGTGTGTGTGTGTGTGTGTGTGTGTGTGTGTGTGGTAGAGCGAGTGAAAGAGTGACAGCGATTAGAGCAAGTACTGACTCTAGAGAGAGTGAGAGAAACAAAGTGTCTCCCCTGTGCTTTCTGACCACAATGGCAAATCTGTAGCAGAAAAATATTAACCGTCTCGGGAAATGCAACGCTACCAAGCCACGGCCCGAGCGATGTGTAGTTAAATTTTTCGAGAGGTGCACGTCAGGCTACGGTGTAGGGTCCGTGTCTCCACGTACCTACGTGCGTAGCCACGGCGTAGATTTAACACAGAAGCATAAATCACGCTTTACATTTGTTAGGTGCCCAGAAAAACAACTCTAAATTAATTCTGTTGTTGCTCTGTATCTGCTAGATGTGTAATTGATAATTGTTTGCTAAAGAAATTGCCATATCCACTTAAAAGTGGCCAAAAAAGATGCAGGTGTAAGTACAGTACTTTAATAAATATACCAAATACTTTCCATCACAATAACCCAACACTGTAGACAAATTATATCTACATTCTCAATCATCTCTGTGAGTTTTCCCTTGAGTTACACAGGGCAGGGCAGACATCCAGACAATATCATATCTACTTCTATCTCTGTGTGTTATGCTTTAGCCCATGAGGCCGTACAGTGAGGGGAAGAGAACAGTCTGGTATCAACAGGAAGAAGGAAAGAGGAAGAGACTTATTATCTCTGTTGCCATTCTACTGTTTAACTAGCCCATTAGTTTTGCCTGAAAAGGTGCTTCTCTGCATGTGCACATACTTGAAAACTGTCAGTCTGCCTGTCTCTCTCTCCAAAAAACCAGAGCCAGCTCCATTTGTATCTCCATGGCAGCAGACAATCCTCTGATACAGTTGGCAGGACCAGACAGGAGCCACTGACCTACATATGACAAGAGTATATCCACTCTAAATTACCTTGGATTAAATGGTCTGCATATTGTAGCAGATCAAAGAGTATATAGATCATCATAGCAGCAGTGAGGTTGCTCTTATACAGCTGCAGGCACTACAACGCTGTGAAGGATCCAATCCATTCTCTTATTACCCAGGCAGCCATAAATCTGGACATGGCCCTCTCCTTTCTCCACTGCCAGAGAGAGATTTACGACAACCAGCAAGCTGCCTCCCAATTCCTCTCGATGTCCTCTTCCTTTATATTCACACCTTTGTCTCTTCCTTTCTCTCTTTTCCTGACTACATTTCCTCTTTTTAATCTGCGTATTCTTATCCCTCCACATCCCACTGTCACTTAGGGTCAAGCACCCACCACTCCCTCCTTGTCTCTCTCTCACTCACACACACACACACACACACACACACACACACACACACACACACACAAAAGTTTTAATTAAACCCACAATGATTTACAGCTGACAGACCAGCTGCAAATGAAGGCAGTGAATGATGTAGAGGGAAATAATCAATGTAGTTTATTAAATAGAAAATATAGCCTACTGAATGTGCTGTCTTGTGCACTTTCAAGTCTAAATCAGGTAATGTGGATAGAGGGCCACTCTATGTAATTTGTGTTTAATTGACTTGTTTACAGTTGACCAAGCAGATGTGTGAATTTAACTCTTGATTAAAGAATGTTTTAATATATTTAGCTCATGTGCATTAAAGGGTTTCATCAGGTTTATAACATCTTCTGGTGCCAGCAGCTAATGAAACACAACATCTGAGACAATGTGTTGTAATGTTGACACAAGATATAAAGATACTGACACAAATAAATTTGACACAAGACAAGGAAAGGCAAGGCAAGGCAGCTTTATTTGTATAGCACATTTCAGCAACAGGGCAATTCAAAGTGCTTTACATGAAAACAGATTAAAAAAAATAAAAAACAGATTTAAAAGTTACAGTGCAGTATAAGAAATTAAACATTGAAGAGCAGTTAAAAGAGTTAAATATATAAAAGCAGATAAAATAGGAATTCCTCTTTATATGCTTATATAGATTGTCATACAGTGTCAACAATGCAACTTCAGTATAAGAAATAAACAGTTATTTAAAGAAAGGCAACATCAAAAAGATAGGTCCTCAGGTCCTTGATTTAAAAGAACTGAGAGTTGCTGCGGACCTGCAGTTTTCAGGGAGTTTGTTCCAGATATGTGGAGCATAAAAACTGAACGCTGATTCCCCCTGTTTAGTTCTGACTCTGGGGACAACAAGTAGACCTGTCCCAGACGACCTGAGAGGTCTTGGTGGTTCATAGTGTTGCAGCAGATCAGAAATGTATTTTGGCCCTAAACCGTTTAGTGATTTATAAACCAGCAAAAGTATTTTGAAATCAGTTCTTTGAGGCACTGGAAGCCAGTGTAGAGACTTCAGTACTGGAGTGATGTGATCCACTTTCTTGGTCTTAGTGAGGACTCGAGCAGCAGCTTTCTGAATCAGCTGCAGCTGTCTAATTGATTTTTTAGGGAGACCTGTAAAGACACCGTTACAGTAGTCTAAAGAAGTCTACTGAAGATAAAAGCATGGACAAGTTTTTCCAATTCCTGCTGAGACATAAGTCCTTTAATCCTTGATATATTTTTAAGGTGGTAATAGGCTGACTTTGTAATTGTCTTGATGTGGCTGTTAAAATTCAGGTCTGAGTCCATGACTACACCAAGGTTTCTGGCTTTGTCTGTTGTTTTTAACATTAACGTTTGAAGCTGAGTGCTGACTTTTAATCGTTCCTCTTTTGCACCAAAAACAACCACCTCAGTTTTTTCATCATTTAATTTAAGAAAGTTCTGGCACATCCAGTCGTTAATTTGTTCAATGCACCTAGTCAGTTGTTGTATTGGACTATAGTCCCCTGGCGATAAGGTTATATAAATTTGTGTGTCATCCGCATAACTATGGTAACTTATTTTATTGTTTTCCATAATTTGAGCCAGGAAAGCACATAGACTAAATACACAGGGTAACAAGAAACAGGTGAAACAAATAAGACAATCACAAAGGTGGGGAAACTAAAAGACAGGAAGTAAAACAAGACAACACATAAGGGAACAGAGAGACTTCAAAATAAAACAGGAAATGGGAAAACCAACAGAAAATATGAAACCAACTCAACAAAGAAACTTGACACAGGGACTAGATGTGACAGTTTAGTATTACTTTAGCTTTTTCCTAAAACTGATTTTGATACTGTACTGTATGGATGGTAGCTACAGGACATGCTTTGAATTCATAAGATTTAACAATACAGTGTTAGGGACAGATCAGATGGCCAGAGACTTGAGACTTGACTTGGACTAGTGGCAAAATACTTGAGACTTAACTTGAACTTGCCCCTCAAAGACTTGAGACTTCACTTGGACTCAAGCTCAAAGACTTAAGACTCGACTTGGACTTCCAAAAAATGACTTGTGAACATCTCTGGTGTCCACCCGGGTGTCATGTTTCCATCACTGCCCATCGGAGCTGGAGCCAATAAAGACCTGCGACTACTGCAGAGTAATTTGTCCAGGGAGTGAATGCCGATTGTAACCTTTCCCACTAAAGACAAAAGCCAGATGTTAGTGTTTTTTTGTCCAGTGGGAAAGGGGCTTTAGTGAGCTTTAGTGGTGCTGGTAGGCAGACTTTGCTACCTTTAGACAAAGCTAGGTTAGCTGTTTCCCCCTGTTCCCAGTCTGTGTGCTAAGCTAAGGTAACCGACTAATGGCCATAACCACATCTCACACAGACAGATATGAGAGTGTAATCAATCCTAATAATAGGTATACTTCCCAAAGTGTCAAAATGTTCCTTTACTTTGAAAATCGAGACAGAAAGCTGAACTGAGTTTTCTTTTTAATCTTGGACTGTACATAGAGTGTACTTGAGTGTGGGGAATCAAAAAGCTTTCTACCCGGTAAAAGACTAATTATTGAACAGAGACAAATGAGAATACTAGCTTGGTATGCACTTCATATTTTTCTGAGACATAGAACAAACTGATTGGACACATTTGCACCAAATTAAGCAATACTGCTTTTGACAGGAATATTTGAATACACAGTGTTATAAAACTTTGCGCTTTGTTGCAGGGAATTAAAACAGCAATAATCGTCAAGAGAGATACAAAATAAATGTAGTAATGGCAACATGTGTCCATTTAAATAGCATCTAATCTCACTCAATGCATACACTCTTGAACTTAAAAAGAGAGTCAATGAGCCTGTGTAGTCATCAGTGCAATAAAGCCCCAGGCGTTGTGTGCTGCAGTTAATGGCTACTAAACCTAAATCAAACCCACATAAAAACAGCCTATAAACGGACATTAAACAATCCAGTGTCTTTGTGTGTGTTTTACTACCACATCAGCGCATCTAGACAACCTGCAAGGTCTTTTCAAACCCTTTAAATGTCCGACACTGACGCACACACACACACACACACACATGCACGCACACACACACACACACACACGCACACACACACACACACACACACATACACACATACACACACACACACACACACACACACACACAGAGTTTGGGGTAATACCACATGACATTCCACTAACACTCTACTCCCAGACAATCCCCCCTCTGCAGCTTTCCAGCCTTTTTTTATTGGTGGTGATGGAGAGAGACCAGGGTCACCGTGGTAACCACATGCTTGGCTGGATACAGGACCTCATCTGGCTGTGTATAGCCGTCTGTGCCATGCCTGCGAGGAAGCTGCCCCAGATCTCAGTTGACATTTGGCAGCCTTTAGTGTCTGTGTGTCTGAGTGAGTGTACAGTAAGATCTGTTTGTGGTGGGGGAGGGGCTGGTAAATCTGGTCTGTGGTGAATATGAATATATATTATTTTTTTTATGACTTGAGTCCAATGAGAACATTTAGATGCATCTTAGGAAATGCCTTCCATGACCTGCTCCCTTTTCGTGTGTTCCTGGCTTTGCTTTTGTTAGTTCTTCACCATATCTAAGGCTGTATACGCAGACATATGCTCGGGAAAAAAGTGTAAAAATAAGTTAAATATTGATTTGCCTCATCCAAACTAGGCCTTTTAACACACAACACAGATGCTCTCAAGTGTCTTAAATTAAAGATTCTCTTTTCTTTTTTTCTGTCTCTTCATCTTCCCAGTTTTTTATGGGTCTTTGAATTTGTGCTTCAGTCATCACGCTTTAAAAAGGCTTAGTTTCTCTCCGTCTACGCATGTACTTATGTAAGCCAGTGACATTGCATTGTTGCAGAAAAGGAGGATGGAGAGTGAGGGAGAAAGAAAGAAAGAGAGAGAGACGAAGAGACAAAGCAATGGGTTGGAAAAACTGAGAGCGATTAACAGGATTATAGAGATGCATGACTGTTGCTAAAGCTTTACAAATCACTGTCCTGATAAATAACTAAATCAATTAATACCTAAGCAGCTGCAGGATAATCATCTCCAGTGGATAGTCACGTGACATGAAAACCTCTGGTTTAAAGTGAAACTAGAATTTAAGTACAATTGTTGCTTTTATTTTTTTCTATGGGGAGTGTTATCTGCTTTTATGTAAACGGAAATAAACAGGTTTATCCTAGAAACCATGATTTTCAACTAGACCAACTTAAAAATGCACTTCAAATAAATGACACAGTGGTTTCACTTTTTTTCAGTGTGTAGGGCTTTATATATATTGTAATGATATTCAAACGCTGACACGTGTTTGTTCAAAAACAGGAATAAGATCATTATTTGAGCCATTCACTTCTCCCCCGTATCCAAATCCGGTTAGAAGGAGGAAGCAGACTGAGGAAAGCAGGCCAAAGTTGTGTTGCAGACACCCGGAGTCGGTTACAGAGTCAGCCAGCACAGAGAAAGCGATACCCGGCCTGTGCATGGAGATAACGAGGAGACAGAGTCACAGCCTCAATCACACATGAAAGAGATTTTTGGAGACTGAGTCGGGGTTCTTTTTCCCTGGAGTCCCTCCATCCTCCGTCTCACACACACGCACACACACACACACACACACACACACACACACACACACACACACACACACTTCATCCCTATCTTTCACTTTCTTTCACACATAGACATGTAGCTCCTGGCTCCCTCCTCCTCCTCTTTCTGATTCTCACAAAGACAAAACAAGTCCTTGGATCTTGGGACACTGTTGCTGCCGCTCTATCGTTGTATGTTTTTCTTGCTGTCTGGGTCTTTTTACTGCTGCTCTCTCAAACTGTCTTTCAAACCCCCCCTCCTCCCTTCTCTCCTTATATCCTCTCTCACGTACAGATGCACTTGTCTCATTTTTGATTTGATTAGACAATTGCACTGCAAGTCCCAATTTTCTCTGCATTATCCAGAATAACTGAACAATGGGAGTAAGTATATTATTTTCTAAATGCATTCATATAACAGCTTCTTCTCTGATTCGCTCAAAACACTCCAGTTTTTGTTTTATCACCAAGCAGTCAACATGATACTCCACCTTCCCCTTTTCCTCATCCCTGATACCTCTGGTGCGGTTTCCTCCCAGCCTTCCAGATAATGGCGTTATCAGACAGGAAGTAGAGGAGGGTGGCTTCCTCTCCCATATACTGAGGCAACATAATGGTGCCAATGTAAAAAGAAAAGTCAGACTGTTTATCAAATATTCAGCAGATACAGCCAAGAGCTCACTAGAGCACAACATCAATTTTTAATTGAAGGCCTCAAGAGGCATCCTTTACCATAATGACTTTATGTGTGCATGTATTACAGTTTCTTTCTATTGCTAAACGACACTGGGCACAACTGAAGCCACACAAGCCATGCAAAACTCTAACTACAGTCTGCACTACCAACAGTCACCTGAACTAAACAGTTCACATCTCCTGCAAAACTCATTCCAAGCAACACAACTCTTCACACACGTCTCAGTGCAGCACTATGAACAACCCTCACTGAGATAACACACACTGTCACTCACACACGAAGGAATGAAAATCAGCAGTTTGCTTCAAAATAGTATTTTGTCTCTAGTAATTTATGGACTTATTGGAAAAAAACTAAAGGTACATAACAGTAACAAAGAATAGTGTGACTAATCCTGCCTGTCTGCTGACCACTGTAGGTCCTTGCCCCCCCAGCTGCCTGCAGTTCAGGGCGTAGCAGGGTGTTGCGGGGCATAGTAGGGCATAGCAGTGTGTTTACCTATGGGGGTTCCCATGTACCGTCTTCCCCTGCCACCCTGCCAAGATCTCTTGCTACCCTTATGTAGCTCAGCGCAAATTCTTTCAGGAAGACCTAACAAATAATCAGTCTCTCCTAAAGCGAATCAGCGCTTGAGTCGCTCTCCTTCTGATAAACCAATCAGGAACGACCAAAGATTCCATAGGCCAATCACAGCGTCACAACACTATTTTTAAAAGCGCTTCTCTCCCTGTGCTATCAGCTGTCATTTCAGAAAGACATCGTCCCTCCTCCTCCCCTTCTACCTCCCGTCCTATCTACGGTTGTCGCTCCAGTGCCTCCTCGGTCTGGTCTCCCGGCCCTTCTCCACCGCCACCGGTGTCTGGATTCTATCGGGGGGTTACATCATGGTTCCCTACACCTATATTAAATGTATTAATATATCAAATGTATTAATACTAATGTATTAATATAGCCTAACGATGGAGTTCAATCTCCAATTCAATGTTCAGATTATGCTCTTGTACAATAAAACATTTTGCATATCTGCAAACAGTCTCTCCTGATTGAATTGCCACCCCATGTAAAATGTTCTAGATCCACCACTGCTGCTTAGGTTATCAGCTAATATTGCAATCAGCAGTGTTTGATAGACACCAGACTGAAATCTAATTCTGTTTTGAATGTGTGGTTAACAGTTTTGACAGCAGTGTGTTAGCATTTGAACAAAGTGCTGTAAATCCACAGTGTTGTGCACGTTGTGGTTAAAGTCATGGGATAAGTGTGTAGAGTTTTGAAAACTGTGTCCAAGCAATGAAAAACAAACTAGAGTTTGGTCCACATGAACTGCTGCTGTGCAGACTGTAGTTTGAGTTTAGCAATCGAAAAGAAGCTGTAACCGTTATATTGACATCCTGCATTTCAGTTACACCAAACATGGGTTGTGGGATTCAAAATTGAATGTTTCTGCCATAATGCATTCAGCTCCATATCAGCTTGGAGCAAAAACAAAAATCCTTGCACAAAACAAATGTGACCCCAAATCACCGAAATTTTGATTTACACGGGTCATTTTTACCTGACGAAGTACGGACAAGGCAGATTTGCACGGATTAAGATCATGACCTCCGCAATTATTACAAATTACAAGAGGTCCCCAGGTATGTATGCACTAGCTGGGACATTTCTTCAGTTTTAATGGTGCATTGAGTTTTAGTAAATCACTAGTTTGAAACAAGATAACTGTCACTAAGAATTTAGGAAAGAATTTACGGTTACACTTTCCTTACATAAGAGTGACATGACACTGTCATGAATGTGTCGTAAACATTATAAACAAGTCATAAACGTTTATGACATAACGCTTCTTTTAGTAAGTGTCATTTGGTTTAGGGTTAGGGTTAGGGTTTATGTGTTATGACTGTGTCATGACAGTGTCATGTGTTCATGACTGCGTCATGTCACTCTTATGTAGATACCTTCAAGTAAAGTGTTACCGAATTTACTCACAAACGTAGTGACGGATGTAGAAATAGCTTGTGCAACCCAACCCAGATCAGTCAACATCATACTCATAACTTGCTCATTATGGTCACCTCTTTTACTCAGCTCATGTCAAAACATGTTTAGATCTGCTTTTCACTGTCTGTACTCCTGAAGAGTCATCTGTCAAACACTGAAACCTCATAACTATGTGAGCTATGCAGACAACTGTTTACACTGACTGTGCCTCAAACTTTAACAAGCCTATTTAGCACAACCACTAACAAATAGAGGAAGACAGAGCGACCATTAGCCTGTTAGAATGACGACTGTGAAGGTTAATCAGACTGAATGACAGTTGAAAATAAGAAGTAAAAGACCAAACACAGAGAAAATATTAGGGAAGAACATCACAACATGAATGTAAAAATAGGAAGTTTATTGCGTTTTCAGAAGTTGCGTAAGTGTTGCATCTGTTGTGTGTTTTCTGTCCGGGAGTACCAACGGCAAATTATTTTGGGCTGACAAGACACCCTCAAGTACACTCACTGTTACCTGGTGGTACTGTTTGTGTGCAGGTGCATGTGAAAGCATGCACACTGGCACACTTGTGTTACTGTTGCGTGCATGTAAGAGCTTCCTTGTATATTTGTGTGAGTGTGTGTGTGTGTGTAGTTCAGAGTTGTCTCCGTTAAGTTAAATAGACGTCACAGTCACAGGTGACTCAACCTCTAAGTCGTGTGTGTGTGTGTGTGTGTGTGTGTGTGTGTGTGTGTGTGTGTGTGTGTGTGTGTGTGTGTGTGTGAGCGTGATGTGTTAGATTTTGATGGTACCTTTTAGAGGGAGAGAGGTGGAAGTGGAGAAAGATTTAAAGTAGTTGACAGCTCAGTTAGGATGATGATGAAAAGTGAAGGACGGTAGAGACTCCCACTGCAAAAACATCCACCTTGTAAACCCATTTAGCCTTAGATTATGTCTTACACTTTTTTCGACCACTTCTTCATTCTTGTTATTCTTAATACATGCAATCAAGGCCTGTACAGTGAGAGGTGCAAAATAAATTCTTTTCAGTGTATAAACAATTCCCAGCGAAGCGGCCGGGGAATTTCTGTGTTTTTCAAACTGGACCCTATTTTTTACAAGTGACTAATGTGAACAAAAATCTTTAAAATGCATTGTAATCCTACGGGGAAATTATGCATCGTCAATGTACGTCCACTGAAAGTGGTTGTTTTTGCCACTGAGAGACCCACATTGGTATTATAATATGGAAAGATTGGGACGTCTTGTTCTGAAATCTCGCGAGGGGAGTTCCAAGGACTTATGTTTTGTCAGAGTGCAGAAAGTGTAGATTTGCATTGTCTAAAAGATTTTCAACTAACTAACGTTACCTTTGTTAGATACAGACAGGCTGAAGTTGAGGTTAATTATGCTAGCATACAGCAAATGAATGGATCCTAACACTCCGGTCCATACACTTAAAGACCATCGGGTCTGCATTGACCATTTAGACAGAGGATGACTACTGCTAGCCAAAGAGGAGAATACATTATATACCAAAGCACCTTTTCCTAAAGAAAAATGCTGTTCCAAGAGTGAGGAGCTGCAGACAGAGCGGTGGTAAGCTAATGCTATTAGTTAAAGTTACTGTGTTGACTTGGCATCAGTAAGTAACACACGGAAGCATGGCAGGATAACAGCAACTTCTCCATCTTTCCATAATGTAGTCAGACACTTATAATACAATCTGAGCCCGTCAGTTGCCGTACATTGACGGTTGCTATTGTCCCAAAGGGTTACGTTGCAGCCCATTATGCGGCTGCTAGCTGCAGGGCTCTCGCTCAATGGACCAATTTCAAACAATGTTGTTCCCATTAGTTACTTTGACACACAAACATGGGAAAATAGGTTCCAGGCTCATTCATCAACCAGAGAATCAGAGTTTGACTTCCACTTTTGGCAAGCATCCGTCCTGCTGATGTGTTATTGGGTAACAGTCCCGTCCAGCCCCAGGACTGCTGTTCTGAGGCTGAATTTGACCTCTGACCTCCCCCTGGAGAGGGATAATGATAAAACTAAATTCCTGTGAGATAACATTTAGCATTTGACCAGCTGCAGAGAAAACATTTAATCATTTTTGAGAGGGGACTAGAAAAAGACATATTGTGTCTTGGAGCTCTGAAACAAGCATGAACTGGTTCAGATCTCTTAGTGACGTGGGACTACGATAGAGGGAGCAGAGAGAACAAGGCCCAGCAGTGTAGAGGGGATGACAACATGACAGGCTATAATAACATACATTAAGTCCTGACTGAGAACAGAAACCAACATACTGTGATATTAGCTCTCCTTCACCTGGAGGTAACCACAAAGTAGTACAACTATGTCTCCAATTCAGATACACAAGTATACTAAAACACTTATAGAGTTCACAGTACACACACTGCTGAGCAGCCAGTCACACACACACTCCCACACACGTGCATACAGACAAACACACTCTTGGCAGTGAAATTCCACACCACCCCTCTGTTCTGCCCTTCTCTGTTCAGGTTACATTGTGGTGTATAAATAGCAGCTATTCCACTGATAGAACTGACTTAGAAAAACACGTTAATGATGTAAATGTTCCTGAGAAACTTTATAAAAAGAGGAAGATTCTGACAAGCAGAGAAAAGAAAAATGTTTTAATAGAGGCTGAAAGGAGGGAGTATGAGGGACGTCAATTTTCATATCTGTGGTCTTCTTCACGAGATTTCAAATTCCTAAGACATTTTAGAGCCAAAGCCAAATCTCCTAAATCAATGTTGAATGTTTCTGTGAGTTTTGCCAGATGAGGCCATTTAGATAAGAATACAGACTGTTCATGGAAGCACTGGTGTTAGAACGATGGTACAGAAACTAACACGTCACACCACTCACACCTTTATTATTGATCTTCCCTGTCCTTTCTGTAACCTTGGACACGTTAGTCTGCAAAGTACACACAGAGAAAAATGTGGGGAAGGTACCATTGATGATTCACAGTATAGCTATGGCAATGCCACTATGAGTCAACGGACAGTGTTACAACATTACATAAAGCCTGGATGTGTACACATGAGAATGTCCTCTGCCGAAAAATGCTACCATAAGTCATTTGTTCAAGCAGCAATTATGACTCATATTTATGTTAATAGTGGCCTCCAGTAATTATTAGCGGAGCAAAGCAGCAAGTAAGGTGACGGAGCATAAGAGCACCGAAATTCTGCACAGGTTGGGGTGGTGGATGGGTCAAACAAACCAACCTCATCTCACAGAATTCCATGAAATGAACACGGCCCCTTAACTCAAAATCTGTGGCAGTTTCACGGAATCGCAAAAAATTCCGTGATGGGTCCACGGAAGAATTCCGTGAAATGAACACGGCCCCTTAAGTTAAGTAAAAGGTCGTGGGTAGTCTTACGTTTCCATGACACGCGGGACAACAACGGGAAGGTTGGGTTTAGGAAAAGAAGAACGGGATGGTTAGGTTTAGGAAAAGAAGAACGGGACGGTTACGGTTGGGTTTAGGAAACGTGACACGTGGGATACGATCCCCGGTCTTCTGGGTGGAAGTCCTGTGTTTGACCCATCCACCACCCCAACCAACCTCCCTATGCGGATTTTCAGGCTTTCATACTACTCACTACCGTAGTCGCTCCTAATGCTAGGTCATCTTCTCATTGACTTTACATTGGCATTGTTTTCTGTGGTGGTTTCACACATTCCGTGCCACCACCACGCGGTGTTAACAGTTTGATCATTTCACGGAATTCTGTGAGACCAGGCTGAACAAACACGTAAGACTTTTACCCAAGAGACTGGGGTTTATGTCCCGTTTGACAGAAACTTTTATTTTAACTTTACAGAACCAATGAAACTTTCTGCGTCCATGCGTAACTGAAGTTAAGTCACGTAACAGATGATTTTAACTCAAACCACAATCTTTTTCCAAACTTAACGAAGTAGTTTTGTGCCCAAGTCTAACTAAACTGTGATGTTTCACATTGTGTTTAAAACCACAACCGTTACGTTCTCTGGTTTAGATACAAGAACGGAAAACGCTCCTGTGGGTTGTATTTCCTGCCACCTCTAGGGGCGCTAATTTATGAAACACTCCTGTTGGTTTCATTAGAGGGTAGATGTAAAAAACCTATATTGTTGTATGTTTTGGAGGACTTGTTGGTACGCATGGTGTAGTGAAGTAGTTAAAAGTGTAAATACCACACATGTAATGAATGTTGTGTCCTTGCATGAGGGCTGCTGCCCAGTACATTTCCACTTAGTTTCCACTTTGCAAGCCTAGGATGCCTGCCTTTGAAACACACATCTGGGCAGCTGTATTCCTATAATCTAAATGTAATCCAAAAAAAAAGGCATTTCAGCATTGAAATTTGATAAAAGAATCAAATAGTTAACGCTAGCATAATCTTTTTTTAAGGCGTTTTAGGGCTTTATTTGTATAGGACAGGACAGCTGAAGACATGAAGGGAGAGAGAGGGGGAATGACATGCAGCAAAGGGCCACAGGTCAGAGTCAAACCTGCAGCCGGTGCGTTGAGGAGTAAACCTCTACATGTGGGGGCACTCTCTACCAGGTGAGCTACCCAGGCGCCCCATAATCAATATTTTTGTATTAATTTTGGACCAAATGCCTACGTGAAATGTGAAAGGTTTCGCTTGCTGTGACAAATCCACAGAGAATTACTGACTTTTGTTGTTTTCAGCCACAGCCAGCAGCTGGTTCTGTCCGTCTCTGGAAGAGGAAAGAGGCCGGCCAAAGAACACCTGGCGACGGGATCTCCAGGCAGACATTCACACACTGGGATACACCTGGTATCAGATAGAAAAGAAAGCTTATGACCGAGAACTCTGGAGGTTCTTGTCCACGGCCTATGCTCCAGGAGGGGTGTCAGGCATATGTTAAAACACTGCAGACCACTGATTGTGCAAAGAGAACCGTCACTAGAGTGACACGGGACATCCTGCACAAACCCGCCTTTTTTTTATTTTATTTTTTTTATTTTCATTTTATTAGTATTTAGTATTAGTGTGTTATTAGTGTTTTATTCACTCGAATATAGTTTATTTATATATTTATATATATATATATATATATATATATATATATATATATATATATATATATATATATATATATATGTGTGTGTGTGTGTCTTTATTGATTTTCAAAATATGACACAGAACACTATCAGGGGCAACCCCCAACTAAGAACAAAAAAACAAGCAAAAATAGACTAAACGTATCCAGTCAAAACACACTAAACTTGGCTCACGTTTCCAGACAAATATTTTACATGTGAAGAGACTCAGGTGTTACATCATGTTAGATGACAAAAAAGAAAATACACACATATACACACGTACATGTATACATAAACATATATAGACGTATACATGTGTACACACAAATTTAGTCCTTCATAAACCCACTAGTGAGAGTAGTAGAAATATCCATTCCAAAAGTCTCCCTTGTTCTATGAAACACATAATACAATATTTAGAATGTAGCACACAAGTTCAGCTATCAAGTGAGATATATTCAAGTATGACCTTATGCACTCAAGTAGAGTTTGTAAAAAACGGCAGCCCGCAAAACTACACAGTACAATTGATGAAGTGCAGACATCATTGCCGATGAAAGGAGCCAGCGAGTGTCGCATTGAAGATGATGTCACGGTAGCTTCATGGTGATCAGCTGAGAATCCCGCCTACTGTGAGGGTGTACTATCCGCAGTGGAAAACAAAATCAAAAAATGTTGAGTCCAGTCGAGCCAACGAGCGGAAATGAGGCATAAATGGACACACATCAGAGTGGTATCAATCTTCTCTTCTAAATAAGAAAAATACGTGTATTTCCCCAAATGTCAAACTATTCCTTTAAATGCTACATATCTTTATATTTTGGTATACATTGTTTTGTCTATTTTACCTTACATTTTTGTCTCCAGATCCTATTATCAAACCAAAAGCTTGATCTAATTTTGTGGGGCAAGGTTAGAGCAGATTGAGGGCCAGAGGTTAGGAGTAATGGTTACACTTTACTTGAAGGTATCTACATAAGAGTGACATGACACTGTCATGAATGTGTCATAAACATTTTAAACAGTCATAAACGATTATGTCATTAAGTGTCATTTGGTTTTTGTCATGACAAGTTAGGGTTGGGGTTAGGGTTAGGGTTAGAGTTAGGGTTAGGGTTCATATGTCATGACAGTGTCATGTGTTCATGACAGTGTTATGTCACTCTTATGTAGATACCTTCTAGTAAAGTGTTACCAGTGTAATCACTGTTTCAAAATACGTTATACTCTAACACTGATCAGTAGACTTTAGCAAAATGGAACCTGCTATAAAAAAAGTAGAATTACATTATTGACTACTACCACTGTATGCTACAAGAAATGCTATCCGATGAAAATATTTCCAATCAATGACTGACACATGTAGGTTGGGTCAAACTCTGCAGTGCCCCAGGACTGGGTGAAGCTGCCTGGGAATAAGAGGCCATGGATTAGATGGCCACAGGTCAGGGCAATGTAAGAGGATTGGTTGTGTCCAATAGTCTGTGGGGAAAACGGACAGATGAACAATCAACCAGCTGTAAACCTGGAGTCAACAACAGTTTATCATAATCTGACTTCATCTCTTTCTCCTCCACAACCAGCAAACTCTGCTCCTGTATTTTTTTAGTTCAAATTCCACCAAAATTTTCCAGTGACTCATATCAGTGAATTCCCAGAATTCATTCTTTGTGTATTTACTCTATACATTTCATCTTTTTTGGCTTTATCATCGCTGTCGTCATTATTCATCATCTGCCACCATTATCATCCCCTTTCTCTCTCTTTGCACCCCCCTCTTGTCATCCTCTGTTTAACCCCTGTATCCTCTCACCCCCTCCTCTTTATGTATCCAGCAGATATTATAAAAGGGGTTTACTATAATCATTACTCTAATCACCCTTTCCCCTCTGACTACCCCAACCTCTCCTCTGTATAATGAGGAAAATTGTAGGTCATCAGGCAGAAGCCGTTGTTGAGTTGAGCCGGTCAAAACAGGCATTCACGTACAGAACCCCCCCAAGTTAAATCAACAACAGAGCGCACCACTGCTGATGTTTTGAAATGGAGATATGGCATCATTTGCATGGTTTATGTAATAGTAACAAATGTCTTGGTGGATGTAAATATATGTCCTATTAGCCATGTTCTCATTCAAATGGCAAGAGGAATTTAAAGCAGCTACAGGGAGCTTTTAACTGGTTATGAAACAATTTGATGCCTCTATAGGACCTACATAAGCAAGCGAGACCACCAGTGAGAAGATTGGCCATTTCTATTTAGTTATTCTTAACACCAGTCCCCAGGTCCGGTTCCCCGTGAAATCCGACTTTTCAACACGCAGACAGGTAAAGCCTAATATTATTGTTGTATCTCATTTGTTCAATACGTACACAAACCGAAATGTAAAAAACAAAAATTGTGGTTTTATCAGGAGTCACGTGCTGTAGCTATTTCTTAATAATAGTCTTAATAATTCCTCGGATGAAACAAATGATTCCAACGCAGTAACCTAATCATTGACCTTTAATGGTGCTGAAAGGCATATTTTTTAACTTTGGAGAGAGCCAGGCAAGCTGTTCCCCTCTGTTGCCAGTCTTAATGCTAAGCTAAGCTAATTGACTCCAGGCTCTAGCTCCATATTTAACTCACAGATGTAAGAGTGGTATTAATCCTCTCATCAAACTCTCAGCAAGAAAGCAAATAAGTGTATTTCCCCAAAATGCCGAGCTATTCCTTACACATTCAAGGATTTTTCTTCATAGTGTGGAGCAAACATCATTAATAGCGGTTTCAATCTATCCCGTTTAAACCATATGTTATAATTTGCATACAAGTATTTGAAGTGACAGCCAGTAGATGAAACTAGGTCTCATATCCCACAAAACAAAACACTCTTCGACAGTCACACAGTGAAATTTTGTTCCAGGTGAAAGCAGATATGTAGATAGATGTGTTTCAGCTACGGCGCTCTCACCGTGGAATTTATCTGAAAGCACTCAAACAGGCATGAAATAATGTACATCACTGAGTACATTTACATGCACACCAATATTCCACTATTATTCCGAATATGACAATATTCCGAATTTGATACAGGTCATGTAAACAGCATAGTCCGGTTGGATATTCTGAATAAGGCCTTTTTCCGAATATAGCATTTTCCGATTAAGACGTGGGATATTCCGGTATAATTCTTATGGTCAGCTCTGTGCGTTGCCATGGTTGCGGTACACTAACCAACCAGCCAACAGTTTGCAAGGCTGCAGACCCGATAAGAAGGAGAAACACCGCTACTTTTAAACATTATGAAAGACTTGGATATCAACAGGTTTTTGATTATGCGCACATATCGCTACGCTGACCTTTTCGAAAAGCTGGTTGAAGGAATGAAAGAGGGACGCTGCCGCTGGTAAACTTTGAAAAAAATCATGTTTTGCACAGCTATATGTAAATGGGAATATTAGTGGAATACTTACTTTCATTAGCCATGTAAACAGCTTAGTCGGAATAGCGCCTTCCGTCTCGGAATTAGGGCAAAAAACAGAATATTATGTGCGTTTAAACGTAGTCATTGATGTAAATTTGGAATTGAGTATGAGGGAGGGAGTTCACATTCACAGTTGGTAAGCGGGTAGATTTCACAATTACTGAATTGCGTACACATGGGGTGGGATTAAATAAATGTATACTTCTTCCCACTCTTTTTTGGATATGTTAACAGATCATCTTGTCTTGTTATTTGTTGTTTTTGATTTGTTTTGCTTGAAGTTCTTATCTGCTGTCCTGTTCTTTACATATATGAAATAAAATCAATCAATGTGAGGATTCTTCTACATTGAGTACTTTTACTTTTAGTACTTTAAGTAGATTTTCTGATACTTTTACTTAAGAAACATTTTCAATGCAGTACTTTTACTTGAGTATTTTTTACAGTGTGGTATTACTTTTACTTAAGTAAAGGATCTAAATACTTATTGCACAATTGGTAAAGAGAACACATTACATCCGTCTGACCTATTTTCATACAACAGTAGTTGTGTGTTTCCAGATGAGTCGAGTGAGCAGAGTATCAGGAATCAAAACTTAAATAAAAGATAAAACAATGTTTTATGCAAGTTTTCTTTCACAGCACTCAGGATTTCAACTCCATGTTTACCAGGCCTCTTTTTTCCACTTCCAACATAAAATATGTTTGTGCAGACGTATACAGTATGCTACAACCTCCCTCATGCCTCCCAGGTTATGCATGCGCAGACAGATCTCTTGCACGTGTTCTCTCACATTGTCAAAGCTTCTCTTATTATTTTCCCAACCATCACTTTAATGGAAAAGTGTTTGGCTTGATCCTTGCGTGAGATAAACACTCCACAATTCACCAAAGGCTTGGCTTTCTGTTCTCATGTAACACAAAGAAATTGGAGTTCTTCTAAAATCTTTCCACTTGGGACCCATGTCTTTTTACTCTCTATTTTCTCTCTAATCCTCACTTCTTTTACCCTCTTTGTCCCAACCCCCATTCCTTTCCCATGTTAATGTCCTCCCTTTTCACCCTCTGCTTTGTCTCCACTTTCCATTCTCTTTACTTCTCAGCCTGATCTCCATCATTGCTTTGTCTCCTATAAGCACTGCTAGTGTAGTGGTATCACACAAGATTCACGTTCTTGTGACCCGATCTTGATTTCCGGGCAGTGTGCATGATATTCTGACAACTTGTGTTTCCCTCTCTCTTCTTAACCCTTGTGTTGACTTCGGGTCACATTGGCCCGTTTTCAATTTTTGTTTTATATCAGAAAATATTGGACGTAGAAATAAGCGTTGAAAATGTGTAGAAGAAAAATTAAAAAATTTTAAACGTTGGAAAAAGCAAAAACAAATTGTGAAAAATGGCGTCACAAATGTCAGAAAAAATGTGTTTTTTTCAAGGTTGAAACAAAGACAACACAAGGGTTAAGAGATCCCCAGCTTGAGATTATGGACTGGCCAATGTCAATGTTGGTCAGTCCAGGTCCAGACTGAAATATCTCAACAACTACTGGATGGATTGCCATGACATTAAGTACAGATATTAATGCCTCCCAGAGGACGAATCCTTCCAACTTTGGTGAACCTCTGACTTTTCCTGTAGTACCATCATTAGGTCAACATTTAATGTGTCCAATAGAGAGGTGAAGTCCCTCCCACAGGACTACCATGGGACCTTATTTTGGAAATAAATGTTTACGGTAGTTAACAGCGTGAGACAATTTTTTTTTTTGTATCCCGTTTGAATTGAGTAATGAATTACACGTACTGGTAGCCTATAATGTTTGTCAATTTAAAAGATAATTTTGCAAGTCAAGAAAGATGCAGTTTGTCCTAAAACTGTTAAGTATAACACTGAAAATACACCATCAGAAAGACTACTCTGCCCAAAGTCGTGTAAATGACGTCTCGCTCAAGCTACCATGCCTGTGTGTTTCGTACTGGGATGTGATGTTACTCACACAGAGCAACAGGTGTTAAAAAGACGCAGGATAAAATGTGCGAACGGAGAGATGTACAGTAAGTGGTACTGCGACTTTCTTGACTTGCAAAAATATCTTTAACCCTTGTGTTGTCTTCCTGTCGACCATGAACTTGTCCTTCCGGGTCAAAATTGAAAATAAACCTTTTTTTGGCGCTTTTTTCAACGTTTGTCAGGGTTGTTTTATGCTTTTGGCACTTTTTTGAGTTTGAAAAAAAAGCAGAAATTAGTTATTTAACAAATAGTTAAGATCAGAGGATGTTGATGGATAATCACAGACTGGTTTATGTCAAAGTGTGACAACAAACAAATGCTATGAAAAAAAAAAATCCTTGGAAAAAAAAACTTTGAAAACGGGTCAATTTGACCAGAGGACAACACAAGGGTTAAAAAAGAGAGCCGAAGTCACGCCCTTCTACTTCCGGTCCATGGGACCTATCTTTCGAAAAAAAATATGAACGGGAGTCAATGGAGAGATAATAATTATTTTTTGGTCCAGTTCGAATTGAGCCATGGATTACACATATGATGTTCGTCAATTTAAAAGGTAATTTTGTAACCGAAGAAAGTCTCAGTTTATTGTTAAACTGTTGAAGTATAAGACTGTGAAAATATGTAATTAGAAAGACTACACATTTCAAAGTCGCATGGATGACGTCTCGCTGAAGCTACGATGTCTGTGTGTATCGTACCGGGGATGTAACGTTACTCTAATGAGCAGAGGAACTTGCTTGTTCTTTTGCTTCTCTGCTGAAAACACTTGACTGGATAAAACACATCAGGTAAGAAAACGTTACATGTGTTGTGGAACAGAGCTAAGCTAGCTAGCTAGCTAGCGAGCAAGTTGAGCATCAAGCTAGGTGACGTAAATTGTGTGAGACGAGAGATGTCGTTCACTGAGCGGTTTCACACAAAACTAAGTGGTGATATGACAAACCTACGGCTAACTGAGACTTTCTTCAATTGAAAAATGATCTTTTAAATTGACGAACATCATATTTGTAATCCATGGCTCAATTCACATGGGATAAAAACATAATTTGCATCTCCCCGTTCACTACCGTTCATATTTTTTTCCGAATTAAGGTCCCATAAGGTCCACTGGAAGGGGAGGGACTTTGCCTCTCTCTTGACTGGTTAATATGGAACACAATTTCCCCCCATTCTGTGGAGTTGTTGCTAGTATGTAAGGAGGACACGGAGGATTAAAAAAACATGATTGACTCTTCAGAAGAGATGATTATCTTCACTCGAGCTTCCGTGCGGCAAAGTCGCCGGACACCACACTCTTCTGAACACAGTCATACTGAGAAATACAGAGAGAGTTGTGTCGTGCTGAGAGTCTTAATTAGCTTTGTAGCAACTCATTTGGCAATGGTTTGAATGTAACGGATGTTTATTAATATCAAAAAGTTACGCACTAAAGCTTTAAGCACACACGTTCATTTCCTTTGCAGTCAGCCACACCCCAAACAATTCATGCACACAAAAGTACATATTACACATTACACTGTTTACCTAATTTGTGATCTACAGGTTTATTTGCTTTCAGCTTTACACTGTTTAAATAATAATAATGTAATGTATTGTATATTGTAATATTGTAATATTATACAATACTAAGAATTGCTTTTCGTTTATATTAATCATTATGTTTTTGTCTGGTTACCATGCTGGTGGGGAGGTTATTCCTGGTTGAAGTAAAGGCGTGGCCAATGGTGGAAGACTGTTATATCCTGTGAGCTGCCAATTGGGCCGTACCATCTGTTGCCATGTTGGAGGGTGGGATTTAGGTTCAGTTGGGTTTTCTTTGTATTATTTGTAGTATATGTTCATCTTGGTTTCCCCTTGGGTGTTATTTGGTTTGATCAAGCCAGTATATACTAGGGGTGGGGATCACCAGAGGCCTCACAATAGTGATGGGACAACCGACTCTTCGGTCAGTTCGTTAACACTACCTCACAATACAATATCATCACAATACTTATGTCATTATACGATATTATTGTGATTTTAAAGATATTGCAGTATTCTGTGATATATTGCAATTTATTATCTTTTTTTACAATTTCAAATTATGTCCCCAAAAGGAAACTTTGTCAACATTTGTTTTATCTAAAAAGAAAAAAAGAAATCTCTGTTTGTTCATCTCACTTCAATTTTATTGCTGCAAAATGGGATTGTCAAGCAGACAAACTGACCAACACATATATAATAAAAGATCGATACTTGGCGTCTGTGTATCGATACAGTATTGCCACGGAACGTATCGCGACACTGTGCTGTATTGAATCCCCCCCCCCCCTAGTATATACCTACTGTATGTCCCTTTTTGTCTCATTCAGTTAGGTCAGTTTATTTGAATAACAAATGAATAAAAAAAAAAACTCAACAAAAACTCCTGTTCTGCTTGGTCCCTGAAATTGACAAAAATCATATGTGTAGGCTGATTCATGGCTCAATTAAAACGGGATAAAATAATGATTTGTCTCTCCCCCTTCACTACCATTGTTTTTTAGATATTAGGTCCTGGGAATGCTGGTTTCAGCATTATGGTATACAGCCTCACAGAGCTGCAAGTTTGGCTGTAGACTCTTAGTCCTGTTAAATTAGTAATCTTGGAAACTTGTTCTACTACTGCACTTAATAACTGTAAAGTCTTTCCAGAAGAAGCAATCAACCCAATATAAAAAGCACAGAAATAATGTAGACTACAAAACAAATAATACTGACATCCTCTCCATGATTTCCAGTGAAGCACCTTCCCTCAGATGCAGTGCCTTTATTTTCCACTTCTTTACCGCATCAGCTAAAAAGCTGTAATATGAGCTGCTTACTTCCAGGCCATTTTATTAACCAGTCCTATTTGAGGCGTCTGCTTCTCACATGAGAATTCTTGCAAGAACAACCATGAGAATTTGCCTTTATCTGCTCCTTTTGGCTCCTTTTGATCCCACAACCACAGGCTGGGCTATGTGGGGAAACCAAGCTAATGGGGTACATACTTGTCCCTCCACCAGTAAATTCCGCATAAAAGTCATATGCCTATGTGTTTTAGTTTTTCTGGGCTGCAGATTTTAAAATGACAAAACTGCTACTTTTCAACAACAAGCAGCAGTGGATGGCCTGTGCATTGACTATTTCACTGTGTCACAGTGTCAATCAGATCAAATCATATAAACACTGTATGCACAGTAGGTCTGAATCCTGTT
This sequence comes from Zingel zingel, assembly GCA_023566125.1. Lineage (NCBI taxonomy): Eukaryota > Metazoa > Chordata > Actinopteri > Perciformes > Percidae > Zingel > Zingel zingel. The sequence continues at coordinate 6,424,248 of CM042318.1, forward strand.
CAGCAGCTGCAGCAGCTACAGCTGGTACTTCTTTCTGATAGCCTGCATGTTCTCAGAAAACTAATGCTTCTCTATAATTCATCTACACCCTTTCTACACATGCATGCATGCAGGCACAAATACACAACTGTCAACACACACACACACACAAAGGGCCAGGCTAATGACAAAACTGCTTACAGAGTCTCTGTTTACATATTTCATAAGTTAGATATGCAGGTCTGAGTCTTAATGGAGAAATGGAGCTGAATTATGGGCCCCATGGTGCCATCTTTTACTGGTAGCATGCATACGCAAGATTAAAGAAGATGCTACTGTTACACACTTCTGCACACACACTCATAAACACCAATACGTGCCCTCTGTCTTTTTTTGGTTTCTCTCTCTCTTTTTTTGGATCTCACCTCGTCAAATGTAAAAGCTTCCAAGGTCTTGCACTCATCTAGGCTATTAGCCTCACATGCAAGAACCCCCCTGTCCCAGACCATTAGACACACACTCAAACTTGTACCCCCTTCCAATCAGCAGCAATAGGGCAGAAAGGGAAGGAGAGGGGACTTTTAATGGTGTGACACCTTTTATGGACGGGACAGTGTCCATCAGACTAAAACGAATGATCTCCCACTTCAATCTTCCAATCCTCATGCACAAGGTTAAAACATGCCTTTATCCGACTATCAGACATGTCAAGAGTTGTCTGAATTTGTTGATGACGATCCTCGCAGAGGAACACTCCGTCCTCTTTTCTCGCCATGCCCCTCTTGATTTCATCCTCATCTTACCTTCAACTCTGCCTCAGTTTTACATAACTCTCAAAACAAACAATAGAACATGTGCCTCTTAAATAAATGAACGCATTTATGGCCTTTTTTGAGTACACATTTAGACTTCTCTCCCCAGACCCAAATAAATCAAACCAGAAGCATTCACTCAGGCCCGAGCCATTACACCTTAATAATGCACTGCATACACACACACACTCACAAACTTTCTTTCCTGTCTTGCAAAATTCCTTGGATCATTCTGGCGACCTAGTTTACAGCCCTCGCCTCTGAGCCACAGAGAGTTGGTTCCTTTTGAAGATGCATTGGGCAGCACAGCATGACAAGCCCATTATACAGCCGGAGGAGGAAAAATCGTTCAATTACCAACTGGCAACTCTTGAGGGGAAAGCAATGAGCACTATTCACTTAACCATATCAGTTTTTATGACTCGATAATAATAGTGAAATAATAGGTGTTAGGTTGCACACAATAATCTATTCTCTCTTGATGTATGATATAGGATACGGCCTCACAGAATACATAGTAAGTATATTGATATATTTTGCTAATGCAGTTTTGATACAGGAGTGACAATGTGACAGACATCCTCCAGTGTGGAAGCTCTAGTCTAGTGGATCCACCATATCTGCCTCTGTACCAGATGGATGCTTCGGTGCTGGGCAGCATAATTGCCATTACTTTTTGTTGCACTTTTATGTCGGTGATTGTACATTTTTGCGCTCATAAACACTGTCTTACAAATTTTCCCAGCCCATGGGAAGTTGTAATTAGAGTGTCGTTATGACATTTTTAGAGGCCAAAGAAAAAACCACAGATTACTGTGTGTAAAGCAATGATAAATCAACAAATATGCATGACCACACATTCAGTGGCTTTGGAAAGTATTCTGACTGATTTTTGTACCAAAAATCAAAAACGTAAAATCTCCCGTTTACATACAATAAGTATTCGGAGCATTGATTCATTACTTTAGAGAAGCACCTTTAGCAGTAAATACAGTTTAAGTTAAGGTCAGGTCACACCAGAAAGTGACACAGCAACTTACATTCACACATTTTTGGGAAATAGATAGATAGATAGATAGATAGATAGATAGATAGATAGATAGATAGATAGATAGATAGATAGATAGATAGATAGATAGATAGATACTTTATTGATCCCGAGGGAAATTTTAGGCATCCAGTAGCTTAGACAACCATAACACAACAAACACATACACACATATAGGCCTATCTCACATACATAAAAATCACTCACAGAAATTTAAATAGTTAAAGGTACTAAGGTAGAGTGTGCAATGGTGGTAGTGCAAAAGAGAACAGTGTAGGGATTGATCAGTGCAATAGCTTATTATCAAATATTAACTATAACTATGAAAAGACAAGAATGTAAACCTAATAGAATTAGAATTGCTTGACAGAAAAGAAATAATACACGTTAAGAACAATATATAACAGGGACTAAGTTATAAGATGTAGATGTTATGACCACAGTCAGGTGTACAGCAGACAAAGTGATATAATGGTAGGGGCTGAGAGAGACAGGCTCATGCTGAAAAGTCCATTTCTCCCCTGCCCCTTTGTGTGGTATTGAAGAGTTGTGACATATGCACTACTGCCTATATGCACAGGGCTAGCTGGTGAACCACGGTAGCTGGAGAGCTAACTGCTAACACCCTAGCAAGCCATAACTATATTGTTCGACCCAAGAATTTTGGCTTGTGGCCTTCATCAGGGTGCATGCACAAGCCGAAAGGTGTTTGGTCTAACTATATAGTTGTTCTGCAGACTACAAGTGATGCTGGAGCTTTGACCTCTTCAGACTTTTTTTCCTTTTCCATGCACCTTGGACGGAGATGAAGTTATGTCGGAAATCCCTACTCAGTTTCTCCAATCCTTCCTGGCATATCCATAATGATATAATAATTTGATTAAATTAAATCTATAACACATGAAAGTGTGCAAAAAGTGAAGGGGTCTGAATACTTCTGTAAGCCACTGTAGTATAGTACGGGATTCATAGATAACAGTCAGTGTGGTGCCTTGTTTGTACTGTTGCAAAGAGGCACATCTGCAGGGCTTATTATCCAGCATCAAGAACACAACAGTGACCTTTGCCCTCATAAAGTGATAATGGTTGGATAAAATAATGTAAGGGTACATACAAACACACTAGAGCACAACCACTCACACAAGCACATGAAGGCATTCGCAGAGGCAATCAGCCAGATATGCAGTACAGTAGATGCAACCATGCTGCACTGATGAATCTGCAAACACACACACACACACACACACACACACACACACACACACACACACACACACACACACACACACGCAGAGACACAAGCCTCTGCACATGCACACCTATATGCACGCATGCATACACAAATGCAATGAGCACAAACACTCACAATTTCAATTTTATTGTGTTTTATATGTATACTTTCTGATATATATTTACATCTGTACATAGTAGTCAATGTTCATGTTTACTTTGTTTCAAGCTGTTATCGCACACACACACACACACACACACACACACACACACACACACACACACACACACACACACACACACACACACACACACACACAAAATCCCTTGTACAACAATAGTGAAATATTAATCCAGGCTCACAGGCGGACCCTTCCTCAGTAAGATAAGTAGTGAGATGGGCTGACGAGAGAGTAACCTACATATCATGAGGTTTCCGGCTGGATCACCAGGCTACTTCACATTAAAATCGCTCCACTTATTTTCCCGGCTTTCATTGCACTGTTATAATTTAGCTACAGTCTTCTGGCTGTGTTATGCTGTGCAGTCTGGCATGGAAGATGAAAGGAAGTGTTAAAATATAATAAAATCAGTGTGACAAACTGCCGCGACAGCCCTCTAAATCAGTTCATAATCCTGAAAAAATATTTATTTGACAAAGCAGATTCCTGAAGGAAACTGGAAGCACACCAGTCTGTATTGCTGCAGCACTATCTCATCATACACAGATTCAATGTGACACAACATTTACACAGTCTGTGTGTGATAGGATGCTGTAGCTCAAACAGTGTTTGATCCACCAGAACATCTTTCATTCTCTGTGTATGGGATGTCAGTTACTGCTTCAAACGCTCTGCCATCATCAGAGTGTTTTTCAGCATCTGCACCATCAGAGAAGGGTTTCATTTACTTTACTAAGCCAAATAAGGGTATAAGGTACGGGCGTGTGGTGCATGTAAGAGGGTGCATGTGCATTCAAGATGAGACACAACATTAGCATGTTTGTCCGTGTGACATACTGCACGCCAAACTGAAAGAAAAGAGATTGAGAAATGCGCGGCCAATGATAAGCTTTGCAGCCTTATCGAGGCAGTTTTACCAATTAGCTAGAGCCAAAAGTGGGCTACCTCGTGCATGTGTAATTAGAGCAGGGTTTTTACTCCCTGAAAAGCTCCTCAGCTCTGTGAAGAGGGGGAGAACACAGAAGAGGATGAAAGCCAAACTGAGAGAAAGAAATAAAGGGATGTCATTGTTTTGTGAAAATGGTGCTGTTGTGTGTATTATTTACATGGTCTGAACGCCCTGGGTGTGTTTCTGTCTCTGCGTGTATCTATTTGGCCTGCTTCCTGTCTGTCTTTGTTCAAGGCTGTTTTTTTTAAGATGGAGGAAGATTTGGGCTCAATTGATTACAAACTCTAGTCAATTTGTGAAATCGAGGTTCTCTCGCTGGGAGTCACTTTACCGTCTCAGCGGGGAATCAGCGCCCTGACTCAACTTGAATTCTACTTAAATTGTAAAAGCATTCGGCCTGTCTTTTTCCTCTGGGAAATGCTCTTCTGGGACAGCAATGCTTAACGTACAGATGAAGCCATCAAGCAAGTTTTTTCAACCCACTCGCTGTGCTGCTGCCATGCACACAAGGAAAAGGTTTCAATATGATCCACACGTACAAATCACTCTCAATTTCTTTTTTGTATTTTGAATGAAACAGAATGAAACATACTGTAAATGTGAAATGTACATTATTTTTTTTTTTTTTTTTTTTTCAGCGTGGTTGTTTTAATCTGCAACATCATAACTGGCACAAACACACCGTACTAAGATGGTTGTTAGATACATCCCCACAGTTCAGTTCAGTCCAAACGACAGCTGCTCATGACCGTTTCACTGTATTGCTGAGTACCAGCTGTGATGCAACGGTCCTCTTAGAGACAACTGGCTCTCACACACACACACACACACACACTAATTCTCTACGCACATGAGGCCCCCGTGACACATCAACATAATGACATGAGTGGCACATGAGGAGGCGATCAAGACACACGTAGAGAACATCACTGTAGCCTACTGATTTCTAAAAAAAAGTTTGTTTTAAATGGACTTTACATAATGTCTGGTGATGAACTAGATAAGCATTCAGAACTAATCCTGTACAAATGACGGCCTTAATTAGATGTTACTTTCAATTCATCTCCTCATATCTTCAAATCAAAGTGAAATTTGAATCCTCACTTTTTGTCTACGGAAACAGAAGCTAAAATGATGCTGCAGCTCTTGTGCGTATTCTTTCCTTTTTTCCACAGAGAATAAAACCGTATGACAGCTGGCATTGATAGGAGACACGCTGGCAGCCTCCATGGTGCGCTTTGAACTTTGCTTACAAGGATTTCTCGCACCCGGTGCAGCGCAAAGCCAGCACATGTTTGCAAATGCACCTGTGCCCATCTGTGCGCCCATGGGCGTGCTGGTCTTACAGGGAGGTGTGTTCAGGTGCATTATTGGCGTATTGCTATCTTGAGGCAGTGGGAAGTGATCGTGCCATTGACCAATAAAAACCTGGTCTAAAGTCAATAATGCAGCATTTCATTGTTATTTTAACAGCGAATTAGTAAAATGTGCCTAGGCTCGTGCACAGCGTGCATACACTATGCTTGTTACACACACAGGGAAGCACAGCAGCACACAAACATGCATAAGATTACAAATAAAAATATTACGGTGAAAATCCGCCATCATAATAGCAATGTGCCAAGGTACACGTGCCTGGCTTTTAAAGGGAATGGGAGATGACTCTGATTGGTTTATTGCATGTTACGCCCAAAACACACCTATGATTAATTAAGACACTAAGTACAACCCTTTTAAACCATGCGCCCGGCGCACGGACCCTTTTTTCGCCATCAAACTAGCAAAAGTGGATTTGAACACGCCCTAAACGCACCATGCGCCATGTGTATCATGCCGTGCGCTTAGATCATTAAAATAGGAGAGTTGGTGATCAACCTGTTGTCCCTTTACAACATTCAACATTTGGGAGGAGGACCCATTGTGCTGTGAACATAGACCAAATATAAAGATGAACTTCATCCCACTATACAAAAGTGAAGCCAAAATATCCTAGATGCGGGCGCTGCTATCTTGCGATTTTGGAGAAAGAGTCTGCACAGTAGTGATTGGGCAGTGGAGCCACAGTATATATGTCCCGCCCATACACCTGCTCGGCCAATCGTGAGTCAATCACAGCTGTCAGTCATAACTTTCACCCCGTTGCTGTAGATATCTCATTTAAGGATGAGATCTTAATCAAACACATCTGCAGGGTAGTGACTTCTTTGCTCTTTGAACTTGCATCCATGCATCTGTCACAGTGCAGAGACAATGCTGCAAATATGTAACCAAGGGCAAAAACTCCTGCTATCTTATCTCACACACACACACACACACACACACACACACACACACACATACAAAAAACATATGTGCACATTTTGAAACAGCTCAGACGTGATTAGATTCTCATAGGGGAGCATATAAGAGAGATGAAGAAATGAGGCTGACGTTATGACAGGTACAGAAAGAAATGTGCTGGTTTATTGTCTGACTCAACAATATATTCATTTTGCGTGCTTCGATTGGGCCTGCGTGTTTTTTTGACAGCATGATTAAGCATTTGTTCCTGGCAGAAGCAGGCACACAAAAGGAAGATACCATAATTTCATGGTATTTTAGTTCTCAATCGGCCACGTCTAAAACAAAAGGCAAATGAACAGAGATGTTACGTGCTGAAAGAGGGATGATCAGTTCAGTGAACACTGAGCCAGTATTGTGGCGCTTTTATGTGGAAGGGGTGGTTAATGGGTCACGAGTTCACAGGTCATTCAGCTGTAAAGATCCCAGACCGCTGTCAGTCCCATCAGCTCCATTGATGGATCGAGTCTGGCCTCCAGCCTTGTTACAACAGCTGATGGACACAGTCTGCAACACAACCAACCATGATGCTGCTATGCATCTATTGGTTTCCATTCCATTCTGTATGATAGATCAGTCAAACCACCACCTCGTGGCGAGGCCAATGAGGTGGACGGGCGTTTTGAGGAAGCCGGACAGGAAGCTTGAGACGTGCAAAAACTGGTGTGCATTAAAGTGCTCCTATTATGCTTTTTGGCTTTTCCCCTTTCCTTTATTGTGTTATTATCTTTTTTGTGCACATTATAGGTTTACAAAGTGAAAAACACCCAAAGTCCGCCCCAAAGGGACTTACCATCTCCAACAGAAAACACTGTTCACTAACTGCTCCAAACAGCTCTGTTGTAGTCCAGCCTTTACTTCAGAGACAAACGTGGTCACTTTGTAACATGTTATCCTTACCTAGGTACTGCGCATGTGCAACTCATCATCATGACTTGCGTAAACATACACGCTACTTTCCTAAAGCCAAATGGAGTGTTATCTGTACGCATTTTGAGCTATCCACGTGTATGTCTACGCTTTATACAGCGGATGTAAACATACACACCACGTGGCGGTGTTTAGGGAAAGAACATTGGGAAAGGCTTTAGTAACACTAAAAAAAGACAAAACCACGACGGTGACCAACATCACACGCTTAGGAAAACAATAAACGGTTGGGTTTAGGAAAAGAACATTGGGGAAGGCTTTATTAAAAAAATAAAAAAATAAAAACGGTTGATAAACGCAAAACGCAGGACGCGATCCCAGCTCTCCTGGGTGAAAGTCCTGTGTTTTACCCATCCACCACCATAACAAACCCCCCTCCACTGACCTCCGTCCTTTCATACTACTCGCTATGGCGATGTAATGTAGGTCAATGGAGGCCAAACGGCATTGATAAACATGCTAAAAAACGATTATGCGTCTTGATAACACGCCAAAATGGCATACAAATTGGCGTCTCATACATACGCCACTTAGTGAGATCAGTCTGGAACAGAAGTGTGATGCCTCACTCGGTAGCTAAACACACGGGGTGAAAAGAGGAGCTGCAGTACAACAAAAATATGGTGTTTTTTTTTTATTATTAAACCATGTAAACCTATCCTTTTACAACCTCTAAATATAATTCTGAACCTGAAAATGAGCATAATATGAGAACTTTAACAAAACAACAACACAAACGTACTCAAACAAAGGGCACAAAATGAACCCCGAGAAATACAAAAACTAAATTAAACCGGGGCAAAATAACATCAAACAAACAAAACGGCAACCACGCAGCAAGCTGCCAAGTCCGTTCTGCCTTTCCGTCCTTCTGAAGGCGATTTGAACCGCTCAGCCTCACCTTAACTGGACCATACCACCTGCACGGGTGATTATTCGGTGAGCTAAACTGAAAGAGCAACCGTAACACTCTGTATCTGAAAATACCATTACATTTACATAGAACAGGTACTGCTGACATTGCTATTTATACATATATGTGCACCCACAACAATAGGCACCACAAGTATTATAAAAATGTCATTCACTGCAGAACGATCGTACCTACTGTTCTACACCTTCGTGTAGTGCCCAGCCCCTCCCTGCTGAAAGGACCTAATCAGGCAAACATGTATGCACTCTCCTTGATTCAGCTGATCTACCCCCCCCCCCCCCCCCCCCCCCCCCCCCCCCCCACCCTCCCACATCACAGGCAAAACCATAACAAAAATACTAGCTTGATGGTGTTTTAAGCCAAACCCTAACCCTAACCCTAACCCTAATGCTTTCCATGCAGCGCTGCCTGGAAGACGACGTTGGGGGCTTAAAACACCAAAATGTACTATTAACCCATAAACCCACTAAACAGGCCTATGTCAAATGATAAAGTATCAAATAAACTAAACATTATACTGAAATGAAGGATTAAACGGATACTAGACATTGTTCATTTTGGGAAAAGAGGCTAGTGAAAAGGAAGAAAGGCAGCCTTTTCACAAGATACAATCACAATGTTTGTTTACAATAACTTCCGGCCCCGTACAATTTAACAGAGCTGAACAAACGGGGATGAGGAACAGCTGAATGTACTTTCATTCCATCCATCTAATATGAATGTTTGATGCTTTCATATGTCTACACTTTCACTCAAACTAGCAGTCAGTCCGACCGGCGGTGAGATGTTGCTGTTCGTGACGCTAGATTTGGTTTATCAAAGACGCACAGTACAGAAAATAAGCACAGTAGAAATGTCAGATAGGTCGGACCTCCGTGTTTAACTATATATCTTTAATTGTTGAAAGCGCTGAAAATGACATCAGAAATAAACTAGTCTGCCGATTTCACATATCTCCAAAATTCAAATCCACTGCTAGTTGTCTACCCGGAAGGGATTTTTTGTGTTAACGCGACGTCACAGTGGTTCGGCCTTTTTCTATTCACATGTACATGTTTTTTTTAAATGGAACAATGCAATGTCTGGTAACAGTGTTCTCATAACTTCTTTCCGTTATCAATCAAATCAAAGGATACAAATTGGGTTCATTTCATTGATTTGATTCCCTCACATTTCTGTTCATTGTCATTCATTCAATATGTTGCCTTTAAGTAATCAGTATCTATGTTATAAGTGTAATGCAGAATCTAATTTTGAGTTCTGCTCTGTATCTGTTAACAAGTGGCAGGATACCTGAAAGTTGGAAATAACAGCAGGGTGGGAAACTTCCTACATTGTAGTTAGTCAGAGATGGGGACTTTTCATTCAGTCAGAGGTTAGATAAACATTAAGCCTCTGGAAGCCAGCTCTCATTCTCTCTCTCTCGGACACACTTGTCAGTCACATTTTCTGTGCGTTTGGCAGCCTTCGTAGGCGGGTAAACTCCATGTTTCCGCTGATTGCTGCTGTGGAGAGTACTGCTGGCCAGAGATTTTGTTTTGGCTGCAGATGGCCAGTGTGAATTCCCTTCCAAACATAAAAAAAATCCTTCACACAGCTTTTCAGCTTTGCAATGACGTATATAGAAATCAAAATTTCCTTGCTTCTACTTTGCTTTTTCCCTCGATGAGTGTGCAGTCCTGTCAAGAGTTATTTTTTCTCCTTTTTCCACTTTCTGTCCTCCCTAACGTACGACGGAGCATTAAGGCCACATCAAGGGGGGGAAAATTAAGGAGGAAGATTTTTTATTTATTTTGCATTTCGAGAATAAAGTCGAAATGTTGAGAATAAAGTCAACATGACGAGAATAAAGTTGAAATACTTTTTCGAGAATAAAGTCAGAATGTCGAGAATAAAGTCGACATGTCGAGAAAAAACTTGATATTACTAACTACTAACTTTACCTATAGTATTCTACAAAATGCCTTGTGAAGGCCTATGTGAACTTGTGAAATTATACTTCAGAATCGGTTTTAATAACAAGGAAATTCTTTCTCTTTTAGCACATAAACACAGTATGGTGATAAGTAGTAGGACTTTGAAGAGATTGTTTCCGAAAATTGCATCTCTTCAGAAGGAGAAACCACACAAACTTGGAAGAGGTGGCCGTATTCCTGCAAACTGAAATAGCTCGTAATGGAGAGATGCAATAAGGGTATCGATGGTTACACCTACGTGCAATACAGAGAGGAAATGTTGTATCACAAGACAGTCTGCTTGGTGTGTGCACATGGGACTGTTGCCATGTGAAAGTCCAGCAGATCTGTTCCCAGAATGCTTGGCTGAGTCTGAAGCCTTTAAACCCACAGGTTCAGTCCACCTCCGGTCGGAACATCCTCACTTGAGTCCAGGCGCCATGACTGAGTCATAAAAATGGAAGGAAAAGTCAGTAAGACGTACAGAAAGAAAAATATAAAACAAAAGGAAAAATACTAAATTTAGCAAATGTTTTTGAGACTTAAAGAAAACAACACACACAGTCAAGTTATTCACATGAGTGCTCTGGCAGAATCACTGGAAGGAATAGCAATTTGGTCACAGAGCTCGTGTTAAGTGCCATGAAATGAATACTTCGCTGTTGCCCTGTTTCTCATTTCGATGGATGTTCAGGTTCATAGGAAAATATTGGTATTTTTAAACCTGAGTCTTAGTCCCATAAATGTGGCCATTCGGATTACGGTTCATGCTAACTTTGCACTTGCTACCTCTGTTATAGAGAATTGGTAAAATGCAGTGGTGTATTCTAATGTATTGTAGTGGGTATACTGTACTGTATGTGTATATATATATATATATATATATATATATATATATATATATATATATATATATATATATATATATATATATATATATATATATTGGCCAGAATCTGCCTTTGGGGGAGGGGGTGGCCATATCATAGTGGGGTCAGGGAGGGGAGTCAGGGGGGGTCAGGGTGTCCTCCCCCGGGGAAGTTTTGAGCATTAACGACTTCTTTTCCTGTATTCTGATACACGTTTATGCACCAATTTACACAAAAGTATCTTTATTTAGCCTACAGTATGCGAAGAAGAAAAACACAGATGAAAATTCAAAATATATCAAAACTATAATGGAAAGTATGTTGTTGCATGTCATTGGGCATTTTTAAGTGGGTATATGGAAATCCTGGAGCTTTCTTAGTGGGTATACTGCGTATACCTGTGTATCACATAGACTACACCACTGGTAAAATGTGAACAAAACAAGGTATATAAGGACAAGCAGCACGAGCCTCCTATAGAGCTTGACAGTGACCGCTCACTTTTTGAACGGCTGATTCCAGAAGTGATTCTCCCCGTTCTATATCTCCACTGACATTTCTGAAAATGCTTACATCAAGAGTTTTAAGCCTGGAACCAAACCAACCAGCTACGAGATGAACCGTGACCATAAAACATTTGAGTCGGTGCAAAAAAAAAACATTTTGAAAAGTAAAAAAAAGGCAAAGGTTGTGTACATAACCAACGTAGACTTCCCTGGCAGCAGCTTACTAGCCGTTCACGGTAAACATTTCCATTATGAAAGCCAGCTCCACCAATAAGAGACGTCGCTGTTACGCTTTAGATTGTTGTTCTACAGGAGCATACACCATCGTTTCAAATTCTCTAATCTTCTAGCTGGTGGTAAGTTTACCTTGGCTAGTTCAGACGTTATAGCTAAAAATCGAAATCCTTATGCAGAACATGAATGGGATTTTCACTTCCAGAACCACACTGTTGAGCTCTATAGGGCTTCCCAAATAAACGTCATATTCACATAAATCATTTCAAATGCTTGTCGCTCTGACAATACAGAAATTACTTTTTTTAATTAAATAAATAACTCAGTCAACAACTTTGTGTTTTACTGTGTTGTCCATATGGCCATAATTATGAGAATAAAACCCAGGTTGAAGAATAGTGTGATGTTTCTATAGTAGTTCTGTTCCTTATGTCTAACTATCACACATAACGGACAGTGAGTGATAGTCCGTGAAATAGAAAACGACCGAAGAGTAAGTAATAATTTTTGTTGGTGAGGTTGCACTCATCTTCTGTGGTGCTGAGTGTCTCTTAGGCTTTCACACACCACTTTATAAGCAAAATGAATTATTGACAAAATCTCTTTGCACTTATCCTCCTTAAAGAGTCTTAATGTGGTCCTTGTGAGTGTGTGTGTGTGTGTGTGTGTGTGTGTGTGTGTGTGTGTGTGTGTGTGTGTGTGTGTGTGTGTGTGTGTGTGTGTATTTTATATGCATGTGTGTGTGTGTTAGGAACATTTTCCTCTTTGCTGTGGTCTGTGAGTACATCAGTGTTGCGAAACATCCACAGTCCACCTCATTACTACTGAGCGTACACACACACACACACACACACACATGTATCTTAATGTAACACTCTTAATCACAACGCCCAGTCATGCTTTCCTGCTCATCCACCTATGTCGTTTTCTCTTCTGAGAACACAGGACTAATCATATGTCTGCTGGGGGACAGTCAATGTACGAAACATTAGGAATCCCAGCGTTGTGCAATGTAGCTACTCCTGGAGGGATTAAGCCAATAATAACTTTTAACCTTCCCATGATTACTCAACCTTTTTTTGTTCCACTTCTTACAGATTTGTTATAATTATTTATAATTAAATTAGGTGAAATCAGTAAAGCAGTATACTTTTCAAATGTCTTCCCCTGTTTGGTCCACTTTAAAGCACCAGGTGTATAATTAATCAATGGCCAATGTATTTCACAGTAAGTGATGAATAATCCACATTGGAAACAACACTAATATCAACACTACATGCTAGTCCATTTTTTTTTAGGTTTTTAAATCATTCTGTAGCTTCCCACTAGTGTTCCTTGTGTATTCAAATTCTGGTCGAGGCAAGTATGTGTAGGTAAAAGTACTTTATTGTCAGATACACATACATGTAGAAAAATTCATTCTCTGCATTTAACCCATCCCTCAAGGGAGCAGTGGGCAGCCGTTTACAGCGCCCGGGGACCAACTCCAGATCTGAGCCAATGCCTTGATCAGGGGCACTGACTGGAGATCCTAGTACACAGAAAATCCATGCGAACATGGGGAGAACATACAAACTCCACACAGAAAGGCCCAGAACGACCTGGATTCAAATTCGGACCCTTCTTGCTGTGAGGCCACAGTGCTGCCCGTTGGCCCATTGGGCCACCATGCTGTTTAAGCATCAAAATGCTGTTTCTAAGCCCTTCTAAAAACTTGTTTTCCCACGGGACCTTACATATGTTTCTGTATGATGACGTTGCTTCAGTAACAGTACAGTAACAGTACAGTAACTTGGATGCCGGTCGGTTTGGAGAAGCAGACAGGAAGCTGAGCAGTGTACTGCTGCTTAGGGCAGATCTGTCACACAATAACACAAACACAATAGGCTCTTCATTTAACTGCTCCACACACTTGGACCGACACATCACTACTGCAGCACAGGAATCTCCAAGGGGTCATCTTTCCAGGTAATCCAACCTGTTATTGTGTCACTTCTTAATTACTGCAGATGCATTTTGACATCTTCACAATGAAAGCTGGATTCTTTGCATTTTTTTTTTTGAACACAAGAATCTATGTAACTGTGTTCACTGTCACCAGTCACATTTAAAAGCCTGGAATAAGGTTGATGATATTTGCTGTTTGATCCTGGGTGAGACTGGCTGGATGAAAGATGAAAGCTGCACTGTGTCCAAATCTATAGAGGAGCATAAAGAAAACAGAGTGTGCTGTGTATTTAGGCAGCAGGCAGCGTCCAGAGGCTGATATGATTTAGATGAACAGATAGAGACAAAGAGAGGGAGATGGAAAGATGGACGTCAAGTGATAAGGGAAGCAACGCAGCGCTCTGCAACAACACGTTAAGCTAACACAGACAACCCAGTTTTGTTTTCCCACGGGATATACAGTTGGTCCCAGTGAGAAATATATATATATACACACACACACACACACACACAAATATAGTCATAAACAGAGATCCCATCTGCCCCGGCGCTTTAATCAGCTTATCACTCCCTGCACTGAGGCTGTTTAGAAGGACTATATCAAGCTTTGACATACATTAGTGGTACTACTGGGATCAAGCAATATACGGTTCCAAACAGAGCACCCCCCGTCATACACACACACATACACGTGCCATGTACACATGTCCAACACACTGGAGCTGACAACACACTCCTAACATGCACACACGCACAAATGTTGGACCTAAGTACGCATGCATGCTAAGAGAACACACTGCGCAAAAAGATTGGACACATCCTCTGCATGTAAGTACCATAAAAATCATTAAACATGCACACACACTTGGAGGACTTACTGCTTGGAAAAAAACAACACAAACAAGGCCGAGACACACAACAGAGCATGCACAGGCAAAAATACAAACTGTGTGTGTGTGTGTGTGTGTGTGTGTGTGTGTGTGTGTGTGTGTGTGTGTGTGTGTGTGTGTGTGTGTTCTGACAGGATGCCAAAGCCCAGCTGATCTCTCAGTAAATATGGACATATGGTCAGCCTCTGTGGAGAGAGAGAGAGAGAGAGAGAGAGAGAGAGAGAGAGAGAGAGAGAGAGAGAGAGAGAGAGATGACACTGGGATGGTTCTTGGCGAGTATCCCTTATATGTCCACAGGGAGACCGCAGCAGGCAGAGACATCTTATCCTCCCAGGACATGTGTTCCTTTCCCAAAGCTGAAGCGTTTAGTCTTTTTGACTCTTCACATCACCCCGGGGAGCAGGTCAGAGGTGTCCACTCTTGGTTATCTAATGATGGAGACTGTAACGGGATAAAAACAAGGGAATTGTTGTGCCAGACCGACTAGTTAGTTATGTAACTTGCACAGAGCGGTTTGAAGAAGCGATGTGAAATGTGTACATCATGTGTCAAAACAAAAAGTGTGACAGCTTGGAACAAAACCTGCCAGCTACAGTCAATCTGTGATCTCTCTTTCTTTCATATATGCATCAAAACCCTTTTTTGTTTGTTTGTTTGTTTGTTTGTTTGTTTTGGGGGGGGAGGGGGGGGGGGCTGCTCTGCTTTGCTACATCAGGGCTCCAGTCAAGTTCACTTGGAAGTTAACAAATACAGATTTGAAATGCATTTGATATTGTTCTGTGTCCTATTTAGGAAAGACAAGTTAACTTTTCTATATCTCAGCACAATAGCAAATCCAGTGTCTATATAATGTATATATTTATATCAGGAGCATATATATATATATATATATATATATATGTGTGTGTGTGTGTGTGTGTATGTTCTTGATTTATAAAACAGTATCCTCCAACTCCTAAAAATATCTGCTGGACTAGTTACTGTACTAATAAGCAGCACCTTATTTCAGGAACGTTATGTCTCTGCCAGAATTGTTGGCTCACGTTAGCACTTCTTGAAAGGAAAAAGGAGGACAGTTATGGAATAATTCATCTACAGTACAATGTCTTTCGTGTTTACAGGCCGTCGGCAGGAATGAGTGAAGGATTAGTGACAGCTGTCAACTATCTAAATGTAATTGTACTTGTTTAATATAGGAATATATACGCAACTTCTTTATAATGTTATTCAACCCCTTATCTGCTCGTCTCAAATGAGGCCCATCTTCCAACTGAGTTCCTGAATGATCATGAAAGCACACACACGCGCATGCACGCACACACACACTTTGTTTAATTAATGCTAAGTGTGTCCTCATTAGAATTTATTTTTAAGAGTTTAAAGAGTTTGTTGAGTGTGAACAACTAAAGTAAGACTTACATTTTGCTTACATAACTAGACTAAATTGTCTTTAGTTTTTGTTGACGTTCCACTTCTGGGATTGTTACCTTCCGCTTTCTTTGTTTTGCCGTTCTAAACTCTTGTGGATTTCTGAGGACTATGGTTAACTGCTCCTCAGATCTCTGCAGGGTAAATCCAGACAGCTAGCTAGACTATCTGTCCAATCTGAGTTTTCTGTTGCACGACTAAAACAACTTTTGAACGCACACATGTTCCACCAAAACAAGTTCCTTCCCAAGACTATTTTGCAGAGGCACCGTGGCTCCATCCGGCGCTTAGCGCCCCCCAAGACGATTGTGATTGGTTTAAAGAAATGTCAATAAACCAGAGCACATTTTTCTCCCATCCCAGAATGCTGTGTGGACTAGCCAGACCCTCCTGTGCAGCGCTGTGGAGAAAGGTCTGGCAATGTGAGACTAACTAAAACGTGACTAAAATTAATACTAATTAACAAATAAGTAACAAAAAGTCTCCTGATTTATTTTCAAATGAATAGTCGGTACCTCCTGCCATGAGTGCAGAGCTGCTCATCTCACTTATCGGACATTAAAGCCCCAGAGATGCACAGCTGCTCCATGACTGAGGGTATTTGCTCCTAGAAGTGGGACACAATACTTATTCATAGGCATAAAATCACCTTCACTTTCACAGCATCCATGTCGTTTTCCCCAATATCGCTCTCTTCTTCCCATCTCTACCTCCTTCCACCAACTTCCTCTCTCATCCTCTTCCATTTCCGAGCCTTTAAACTGCTGTGATCTGTCGCTTCTCTCTGTCCCCTCGGTGTAAATCAGAGTTGCCTGGAACATCAGGCGGCTGCTGTCATGATGCCCAGGCTCCAGGCGGAAATATTTATCGTTAACAGTGTGCTCCACTTCACCACACTTCCCCAGTCCTCTAGCCACCCACGTCTTCAAAACCAGTAAATTGTGAGAGCAGTAAATCAAGGGCACGTTCTGTAATGATGTCATGATGTGAAGGGACTGTGATTTCTGACAAGGGAGACCACTGTGGACTGGTCGCGGGCCTGAAGGAGGCACGAGCCACGGCCCAGCTGTCTGAAAGCTCAATGATTTCATAACTCGGAATGGAAACCACCAAATATCAGACGTGCTCATCAGAAATGGCATTTAATCCTGGAAGCCAGTTTGCAGGGAAACACAAGCACAAGAGGGAAAACTTGGTGGTGATGGTGAGTCGGATCCAGACTGCTCAGACACCCAGGGTGGGTTAGTACTAAGGATGCACCGAATCCAGATTTTTGGGGTTCGGCCGAATACCGAATCCACTGGTTAAGATTCTGCCGAATACCGAATCCTACTCCCTTCCTCAGTCCATTAACACAGTAAACACATAAATGAAGTAAACAACGCCCACAGCAGTGTATTTTTCATTTTATTTACCTGAAGTGGCTGCTGTCTGTAGATTCCTTCATGCACAACTCATATTCTTTCGGATGTTTCATACGCAAATGTTTTAACAGTGGCGATGATGTGTATTGTTTAGGGTAATCGCCACCATGAGACAAATCTGCATTGCAAATTGAACACGTGACTCGACTTGAATGGCCTTCTTTTGACCGAAAGTACTGCCAAACAACACTTTTTCTGTTCACGAGTTCCATTTTCACTTTCTCACAGCCTACTGCATTGAACGCTCCACCTACGTCAACACCTTCCCGTAATCAACGGCGGTGTCATTAAGTCAACCAACGTAGCGCGCGTAGTGCAAGCGTAGGATTCAGTTCATTGTTCAGCAGAAACCGAACCCCGTCAAAAAGCCCAATATTCGGCCGAATCCGAAGCCGAATCCTGGATTCGGTGCATCCTTAGTTAGTACTTTAGAGTTCAAGTACTACTCAGCCTATGTTGTAAAATGTCTTCTGGAAGGAGCTTTCAAAAGTCTAAAAAATTTGCTTGGGCAACACAAATGTATATCATGGTCTCACAAAATATGCTATCAAGTTGCATTATGGGACATGTATGGATCCAGTGTTTCTGGGATCATTACTCTAACGTAAGAACGCACCACTGAAAACCACTAAGCATGAAACACTGACCATCTGTATGTTTGCAGCTTGTTCTTTGGTGGAGAGGGGCAGATATACTCAACTTGGATTCAGAGCAGTTACAATGAGATCCATTAGTGACCCAGAGTCACTTCAAAAAACATCCCAAAAAACTTCTCAACCACTCCTGCAGAATAACCTACTTCTCCGCCATCAAACCGTGTCACCTTTCAAACCTACAGGAGGTAAAAACTTGATACTCAAACATACATTTTTAGTGTTCCTTCCCTGGTCCTCCTTCCAATGTTCGTGTTGTTCCCTAAACATCATGTACCTCATGTGGCTTCTTTCAAATCTAAACTCAAAACATGCTTTTATTTCACTGCCTTCCCTGATTTCACCTGATTCTGTTTTTATTCTGTTGCATGGGTTTCACTATTTCTTGCTTTTAATACTTTTATTTTGTTAAGTTTATTGTGTATTGCTGTTTTCTTATTTAGTTTTTATCTAAAGCAATGTGTACCTTTATTTTGATAAGTGCTAAATAAATAGATATTTACATAAAACATCCTTTTAGTCATAATTCCGTATTTATTCCAGCCCACTTTGCACAATTGTCTTACTGTCTAAAAATTTCAATTTCCTTGTGTTTTTTTTATATATATATATATACACATACATATATATATATATATATATATATATATATATATATATATATATATATATATATATATACACACACACACACACACACTTTCTGATATATACAGTATTTACATCTGTACATAGTATTCAATGTTCATGTTTACCTTGTACAGCATCACGCCTATTCATTTTACACTCAAACATTGTGTTTAATTGAGCAGTTGCTTTCTTAATGAGGGTCCAGAGCTCTGAAACAGGGTGTAGGTCGTGTGCAATTCCATGTGAGTGACTAAATGAGAGGCTAGAAGTCCAAGAGCAGAGGGAGTTTGTATGTGTGTCAACATTTTTCCATCTAAATAATGTAGCACTCAGACTCTCATAATAACACGATCAAAGTAAACAAAAGCCATCCAGAGGAGATCAGTGAAAGTGCTGTGTCAATTATTGATGCTGACACGGGGGGCCAAACACCTGCTTCTGCTGAACTGGACCCGCACCAGATTTGACATTATAAACCAAGAACTTGAAAGCAGCACTTCACAAACTCCCAAAACACTGAGGAAATCAGAGGAGTGTCTGTTTGCAGCCATATGCTAGGACCAGGTGGGCTCATCTTCATATTTAGTCAACGTGAGAGAAGAGCTGGGCGATAACACAAATATCACGATATTTTTTGACCCAATACATCAATGGCAATATTGTAGGGTTGACTATTGGTAAACAATGGCGAAGAGAAGCACTTTGAATATTTCAGAATGTCTGCACAACGATTCGATGACCTACTTCGTCGGATCACGCCTTTCATTCGCCATAAAAGAACTCATCTTAACCCGGTAAGTTTACAAGAGAGACTTGCAGTCACTGAGAGTCCTGGCATCCGGTTGCCCTCGAACTCCTCCAAGCTTCCCGTTTCTGCTTTGTCGTGCGCCGCTGAAAAAAAAAAATAGAGTGGTGTGCGACCTGTGGCGCGGCAGCGAGACCTACGTCATTTTGACGTCACATTGACGTCACAGGTCGGGAACGACAACCGTAAAGAGGCCTTAACTGCGCTTTCAATTCAACATGGTCGGCAGGTTCGTCTGTACAAACATCTGTATGATTTTTCATGTACTGCTTTAAATGTGGGGTCAGAGAGCCTCATACATCAATGTCGATATAATCAACATATTGCCCAGCCCTACTTAAAAGACCAGAAAAATAAGAAACAACAGCGTACTTTAAAACATTTTTTTATTAATTTTTTTTCTTCTTTAGTTTAGAATACACCATTTTGGATCTCTCACTTGAAGACTCTTTGGGCATCCAGTGCCGGATTTAACAGCATACTTTGTTCACCGTCACTGTTGTGGTGTTCTCCAGCCCTCTGATCTGAATGCTGCTGTGCGCTGCTCTTCATCTACCTGTGATAGGTACATGTACGGAGGGCAAAGCCTGGCTGATACTCATTCTGAATATCCTGAAAATATAAAAAGGAAGTAGATTCAGAGGGTGGAGAACTTGTACACGGGAGACAGACCTCACCTCCTGCTCTCCTCCTGCGACAAGGAAGTCAAATAAATACACACACTTTATTTAGTGCTCCCCACAGAGCAGTGGGCACATGTTCCCCTGTTTACAACGTTCACAACTGGTGCCTGTAATTGTAGTAGATATGATCAGATTGCACTGAAGAGCAAAGATTGAATTCTGTACACAAAGTTGTCCAATATTAAAAAATACATTAAATTAATTTTTCCAAATAAATATTGGTCCATTTTCGTTAGTATGTCAAGTACATTTTCCTGAGTCACTTTCAGAACCACCATAGATATATATTTTTTTCTATGACTATGCTCTTTTCAGTCTTCCTTTTACCCATTCTTAGATTTTCTCTCCATTCTTACTGGAGGTAAAATAACTTTTTCATGCTACACTTACTTCAACCATCCACTTATGAGCTCAACCCTCATATTACTTGCTCTCTCATCCATGCCATGACATACATAGTAAACAGATTTCGCTCACTGCACCAGTGCAGCATAATCCGAGACATGAGACCATGTTTCAGATCACACACCTAGACAATGTTACAGTCGGATATACAGAGAGCACCAACTGCAGCTGCTCCCATATTTACTGTAATTGACCTGAATGCACGTCTGTGCCGTGAATTGATCATCTGTGTATGAGCAAAGTGTGTGCTTTGTTGACATGACAAACCCTAAAATAAAATGTGTACAAATGGTTCACTCGCATGCTGACAGAAAATTGTATAATAACAGTCTTACAGCCACAAGATTTTTGAAAATACAAATGTGTTTATGGAAGCTTTTTTGTGAAGTTTCACAGTATCAACGTGGTTCTCTTCCTGGCTTGCTCAACAGTCACTGCACTGTGTAGCATCAGAGTCTCCAGCAGTTTGCAGCCAAGTTCCAGCGGCCCTTGTGCTGCGGAGCTCTCTGGTACACACACACACACACACACACACACACACACACACACACACACACACACAAAAACAAAGTACCTTTACACGAGGAACCACAATCACAAAAATCCTCTGCCTTCATCCTCACCGTCATTTATACCAGTCTATTATTGCTTTCGTAAACCAATATTGTCATACAAGATCAAGTGAAGGAAAAGGGAAATGTATCGTCCATTTCGTCCTGCAGGGAAGCAGTCCTGACTCGCAGCCCAAAAAAACAATTACTGATGTGTAATTTCCAAAAGGTGTGAGTCTTGACAGGAACTAGAAAAAAAAGCAACTACTGGATTATCCTTAAATGTGATGTAAGGCAGCAGAAGATGAACAGATGGGCTTTCCCGTTTTCAGACGTATGTATACATACAAAAAGGTACTGCTTCCCTGTTTGACTCTAAAGTCCTCGTTAGTCTATACATTAGAGACAGCGTTGTTGGCGTCTCGCGCCTGACGGATGCCGTACAGCCACTTGATGACTCGCGCGTTCCTCTCGATGACGGAAATGCCGTAGGGGACCCGTTCGTTGCCTCTTGCGGGGCCACCGTCGGCATCCTCGTCTCCCCCGTCCTCCCTTGCCTGGGCAGCCTCGTCCCCACACTCAGAGCTGGGCGTGCTGACGCTGCGGAGCTTGGAGACCGACACAATGTCTGAGTTGGCTCTTGTGAAACGCTCCACTCCACCCATGCCTTCTACCTCCCCCGGGTCCAGCCCGCAGTAGTTGAAGAAGCGCTCCAGGTCGGCTGTGGCACGCGAGTAACGGTCGCTTAGGTCCGACTTGGAGCGATGCAAGGATGGGTGCTTGCGGGCAGAGCCCTTGGAGCTGGCGTTCGATATCCGGGTGAAAGCGGGGGAGGCTGGCGGGATCATGCCAGCTCGGATCAACATGGGACTAGGCGGGAGGTAGACTGGAGAGACTGGGGAGGGCAGGGTTTGGGAGGGGGTCATGAGCTGGGGGTGGGGTTGCGGTTTGTTCTGAGAGGGTGGAGGAGGTGGTGGAGGGGGGACCAGGGGGTGTGGGACTTGGCCCTGGGCAGTCTGTCTGGGCCTGAGTTGCGGCTGCAGTAGGGCCCTCTGAGGCTTCCTAATGTCAGCCTGAGGCCGAACGTCCACCCTGCGCACCGTCACTGAATTAGGGGAGCTGTAGGGCGCTGGAACCCCTATCCGGGGTACTCGTGCTGGAACAGGGGGTGGGCGGCGGGTGGGCTCTGCTGCAGGGACCCGGAGGTTATTGTTGAGAGGGGAGGAAGTGCAGGAGGAGGCGGAGGAGGAGTTGACGGTGCTGTGATTCAAAGGTTTGAGGTTGTTGAGGAGTTGGTTGCTCCTCTCTTGTTCTGCTGACAGGCTGCTGCCGATGCTCTTAGCTCCTGATGAAGGAGACGAAGAGGAGGGGGAGGTGGAGGAAGAGGACTGGGAACAGGGCATTGGTCCATCACATACATCATTGATGAGATTATTCAGAATATCCAAGTTAAGAGCAGGTCCTCTTCTTCCTCCTGGGCCGTCTCTCCCTCCTCTGTTTTCCACATCAGCTGGGCAGCGGGGAACTTTGCGGGCTGGAGGAGTGCTGATCTGGCACTGGAGCATCATCCCCGGAGGAACGAGGGGCTTGCGGATGATTGGTGGTTTGATGGGGGCCTGGCGGGTGAGGGCCACCTGCTGGCTCTTCACATACTTGGCCTTGTCGGCCTCCAGGCGTTCTACAGCGCTCAGCTTACGGGCCCCAGGCTCAGCCTGACGACGGAAGTAGTCTGGACCCTTGTGAAGTATCCTGAAGGGCATGGCGGAGGTGAAGGGAACCCCGGCCAGACGGCCGTCTGACGGCCGCAGGGTCTCCACCGGCATACTGGACGAGCTGACAAAGAGAAAGAAACATTTTCTATCAGTCAAAAGGTTGTTTTTTTAACCGAATTATGTACAAAGGAAAGACACGCAAAGAATCTAAATATAACCTGCTGCTGATGTGTAAGTGTGTTTATGCGGTTTGTTTAATAAAAAAAATAAACTATTGTGTAAAAAGGTAACAGAAAGTGAAAAAATGTATAGCAACCACAATGTTGTGGACATGAGGAGATATAAGTTAGACTAGAGACAAAAAGAAAAAGTGACAGAGGGAGAGGTGGGTGAGTCAACGAACATCCTTTTAGAGCTCCTGCATATCCTTTCTAGGCTTCAGAAAACGGCTCTTTTGTACCCTCTTTTCTTCCCACTCTCCCCCCCCCCCCCCGCCTGCTTCCTCCCTCGCACCCTCGCTCCCAGAGCCGCCTTCAACTTCCTTACCAGTCGCTGTGCTGCTGCTCTCACTTCTCCTTTTCTTCCTCCTTTCTTCTCAGTTGCCCCTCTTGCTCTTTTATCCTTCCTTTCCGCTGAGTCTCAGTCAAAGGCTACTTGTGGGACAGGGTCAGTCGGGGTCAAATTCCACATCAGGCCCGACCAGACCACATCTATTAGCTCAGCGGTGACCCAAAAGGGGGTCTGGCTGCAGATCGGGGTCACCGGTCAGCCACAGCGCAGCTGATGGGAGCGGTTTATCCAAAATGCAGGTCTGGTAGATCAGTCAGCAATGATACCGGCAACATGCTGGCCTTTAAGATCCCCCTTCAAGATCTCTGTCCAACTCGTCTGTCAAGCCCGTCCGCTTGTCCAGTTTTGATGTGACACAAAAAGCCGTCCAGGAACTCAGCTGGAGAGCCCCACAGTCCTGGAGAGGATTTAAAAAAAAAAAAAAAGAGAGAGAAAGAGATGGAATTCAAAGTCAGATAATAGTAGCGCTCTCAGTTTCGTATCCATCTCTCATTAACAAAAGCATCCACACGCACTGGTAGAGACACACACACACACACACTCACACACACACACGGCTGACAGACTCTCTTTAACACTGAAGTGGAGCAGACGGGACAGGCTTTAATACAGAGTCTAGCTCCTCCCAGTCGGCCAATCACATGTCAGGCTGGGAACCTCAGTGGGGCCAGGGGTGGAGTGGGAGGCGGGAGGCGTGCTACAATTGGTCCACCCCGAAAGGGATTCTGACCAATCGAACCCCTCCCCCCTCTGAGCACAACAAAACACTGAGCAGGGTTTTCATTCAAATGAAAATTCTTTGAAAGGGAGAAAGGGGGGGGGGGGGAGAGAGAGAAGAGAGAGAGAGAGAGAGAGAGAGAGAGAGAGAGAGAGAGAGAGAGAGAGAGAGAGAGAGAGAGAGAGAGAGAGAGAGAGAGAGAGACAACGGGCAAAAAACAGCTGCAATCTTTTACATTGACTTGCATCAAGCTCAGCGGGGGGTTATGAAAACATTGTGAAAAACACTGAAAGCCCACACAACTGTTCTTCTTGTTCAGCTCTTTGTCTTCATCAGCGCAGAAGCAGAGACAAGTGCGGATGGTGTGAACAACAGAGACACAGCAAACAATAGACCATTGCCTTATTCCATGTCTAGTAGTGATTACATTTGTATTTTAACTATTCAGCTGGTGCTTGTGGTGCTGTGGTCTTAATGTTTACACAGTGTCTAAACACTGGCCTAACAATTGCAACTTTAGTTTAGAGACAAACAAACAGAGAGGCAGTGAAAGTTTTTTTTTACAGTTTTTACATGTTTGCACCCAATTACTTCTGTATCGTTTCTGGGTATTAGGAATTAAAAGCACTGCCGACACACCGTGTTCATGTATTTCCCCCCCGTTTCTCAAAGCTCTAATTTCCCAGAAAAACAATTCTCCCCCCCCCCCCCCCCCCAAACACTCCTCCACTCTTCCCCGCTGCTCATCCCTCCCCTGCATCATATCGTTTACAACATTACACTCCAGGGTTACATCACACCCAGTTAGTGGGCCCGTTTCTCTCTCTCTATCCCTCCTCCTCACCTCCACCACATATCTATTCGCACATTTTTAATTAGTCTTTTTATAGCTGTCTTCCTTCCTGTCTCCTTCAACATGTGACCCCGTTTCCCCCCCACATCTCCCTCCTCTCATCCCTGAACAGCAGCAGAGAGAGCAAAAGCAACCGTGACAGCTTAGACTTGGACACACACACACACACACAGCAGCACACACACACAAACACACACAGACACACACACACACACACACACACACACACACACACACACACACACACACACACACACACACACACACACACACACACACACACACACACACACACACACACACACACACACACACACACACACACACACCTTTCATCTCGACTATGTGACAAACCAAAGACGAGTTTAAAATAGTCTGGCTTAAATTGCAAACACATTTGCATCACAGAAAATAATGCTTCACAAACATTAAGCGACCAAAAGCCTTGAGGCAAACCTCTAGGGAGTACATTCAGGAGCCAGAGCAAAACATACTATTATGCAAATAATGAACGCACAATATCTAAAAATGATCTGAGTGAGAGAGAAGAATGTGACACCTTATTGGCAAAGAAAGGAGGGATTCAGAATCAGAAATACTTTAATAATCCCAGGGGGTAATTATTTTTGTTACCACTCCAGGTATACAAACAACATATACATATACATATACATATACATTGATTGTTCAGTTACAGGACAGAAACCCATTAGACGCACAGAAGAAGATGATGACGACATCCTCCCAGTTTGGACTTTTGGCTTATCAAAAAGGGCCTAATGATCCTCGGAGAAACTCAGACAAAAGGTTTCATACTACTTTTTCACATATTCAGTAGTGCTCCAATGTACAGAATGTGGTGCGTCTATCAACGAACCAAGCACGTGATGCAACGCTGGTGCTCCACCTGCTAGACTAAACGTTTGCGCCGCAGCACAGTAAACACACAAAAGACCACAGTAAAAACTGGAGCCAATCCCTTGTACTTTACACATACAGTATCCAGCCTAGAGACTATGGAAGTGAAGTACTTAGGAAACACTAGTAAAGGGTCTTCTGCCTCCCCACTCACACGCCAACACCAGCTTTAGTGCAATAGCTATGAGTAAATAAATGGTGGTATGCATGTGTCCATTCATAGAAACTCATCCTAAAGAACAAGGTCTGGTTACAGAATCAGAAACCTCAGCCAGTTCAGGTTTAGTATGCTGTGGCCTTGTCATTACCCTCAAACAGGCCTCTACTGAAAAAAACACATCCTTTTAGTCCAGATTTAGAGCCTTTTTCGGGTCCACAAAAACACCAATTTCTTCAAGAATGGCCAACATTTGGCTGGTCTT
This sequence comes from Zingel zingel, assembly GCA_023566125.1. Lineage (NCBI taxonomy): Eukaryota > Metazoa > Chordata > Actinopteri > Perciformes > Percidae > Zingel > Zingel zingel. Next base: position 6,450,825 of record CM042318.1, read on the forward strand.
TGGGTCCCAATTTAATGTGTAATGGTTTAACATGTGTACACATACTAACTTGGCCTCCTCTCTGCCTTTTCCAAAACATAAAGTAGTTTATAGGCTCCATTTCTGCCTCTGGCACACACCTTAAACATAGTTACTATAATAGTAATCAGTAAATAATAAGCATGTAAAACACAAAAGGGGAATCATGGGCTATCTCTCCAGTTCAAACACTATAAAACACAAGGCTTTAACAACCACGCAAGAGCTATGTGCATGCAAACACACACACTTTCAGTGGAGAACTATATATAACCCACTCATTTACTCTCTTTGTTACCTTACTGGACCCAACAGTTTAGCCATGGATACTGTTGAAGATGGAGAAATGGAAGGAGAAAGAGTTTGAACTACTAGAAATAGCCAAATGGCTTGTGAATGTTAAAAATTTACCAGCCACTCAATAGATTACCATTGTTTTTTTTTTGGTTGGTGAGTGAAGCAAATCTACCAGTCACTTGCATATTTTACCATCATTTGGCTGGTGCCAATTTTGATCTCTCTCTCTCTCTCTCTCTCTCTCTCTCTCTCTCCCTCTCTCTCTCCCTCTCTCTCTCCCTCTCTCTCTCCCTCTCCCTCTCCCTCTCTCCCTCTCTCCCTCTCTCTCCCCCTCCCTCCCTCCCTCCCTCCCTCCGCGTCTTGTCTTTCTAACTTTCCATCTTTTGCTTTCCATTCATGTTCTGTTCTGCAGTTGCACAAACAGCTGATGTCTCTAAAAGCGATGAGTGCACCACAGGCACCAACCACAGCAACAGACCAAGGAATGAGGAATGACATTTCTTTTCCACGATGGAAACTTGCTCGGTTCGATTATCATAAAACTATGAGAACCACTGTGTTGTTATGAATCTGAACGCTTTTACATTCAGCTTTCCAACCGCCATATTGGCGGGTAACGATAAGGCATAGGATGTCTGCCGTGTGTATGAGTAAGGACAGAAAGAATAGAAAGATAAAAGTGTGGCAAAAGGGGTGGCAGGGGAAGCTCCTGCTCAAAAGAAGGGATGACTAACCTTTAACCACAGCTGACTATGGTCAACTACCAACCGGCCTGCTTAGACTAATTATAGGGAGAGCCCACGACTGGGAGAAATTAGCCTCTTTTTTTGCCTATTTCCTAGCACAAAGTTACTGAGTGACTAAATAGCAAACAGCAACATGTGAGAAAATGGATTCCGGCCAGAGAGGCGAGGCGAGAGCAAAGAGGAACGCAGGCCAGAACTTATACTTTTTATACTTGTTTTCCTTAGAAAATGTCTTAAATCATGACAAAAACAGGAAGATGCAGCACTCTTGAGGGTCCAAACATTGAGGGACAGGAACAAGGTGCATGTCATGTGTGGGGTCTGTGAAGCCAGCTGGCTCATACTGTAGTGGCCTTGGTTCCAGCGGACATTGACCCCAGATTGTATAGAAAAGAACAGAGACCCCACCTAAAGAGATGTCACCAGAAATCCCCTCCTGTCCAACCTGAAACGTAGACACTGAACATCAATAATCTTGTGAACTAAATGAACGATGTAAGTGTAGATAACAAGATAAGGTGATTTCTTTTCTTTTTTTTTTTTTTCTTTTTTTTTTTTTAAATGGATGTTCCTTCCATTCATGATCTTAATAACATCGGGTGATAAGGGGATTTCAATTGATTCAATCTCAGAGGTCCGTTTGAGCTCAACGACTTTCCTCGAGCTGGAAGGGGATCAGTATGTTGCTCAGGGGCAACGTGCAGCTAAATACAAGCAAATTATGTTTAAATCCTTCAATGTCAGAGAAAAAAAACGCAGTATCATGAATGTTCTTTGAAAGTGTCACCTTCACCCCAAGCAGAGAGAGAGGGTAGTTGCGGCGAGTTAGTCAGCAGTGATTTCTCAGGTTTGTGGCCCACTGGAGGGATGAGAAGGAAGCAATGATGCATTTCACAACAGGAAATGTTTGGCAAAGACAGAAAAACAGACAAACGCACTCAGCTGGAGTGTTTTCTTCTGACTGCGTGACCGGCAGGTTGGCCTTGTTTTATGGTGACCTTCACCCATCTATTTCTGGGCACTTGGCCTCTTTGCCATGAAGCCGGTACACAATGCACTGGCAACCGCTGTAGGAGGAATCCCACACTGAGGTAAGCTGTAGCACAGACGTCACACAGTCCAATCTAACACTGCTCAACAAAAAAGGAAAACAATAAGTCTCATGAGTACATTTGCCGACATAGCACTAAACACAAAGTACATCGTCTGATGAAATCCCATCAAGGCTGCCACTCTCCATGTTTAATTCACTCAGTTAAGCATCTTCCTTGTATCCTCTGGTTGAATGATAGTCTAACCTGAAAAATAAGCCTAAATCTGGGTATAAAAAGGTTATGTGCATACAACACAAGCCCCAGCCCATCACCCCACTGGGACAGCCCCAGCTTCAGTTTGTAAGTCCATAAAAGCTTAAAAGAAGAGTTCAAAAGGTTATCAGTCACACCCCTTCCAGGCTGATTTAGGGAGCTCCAAATGCAGCTAATGAAGACAGAGAGGCAGGCACCAGACCTCACAGGATTCAACCCTTAACACTAGAACTGCCAGAGCCCACCACATTAAAAGTTGTGATTAAAAAAAAAAAATGAATGAATTATTCTGTCATTGTTATTGCCGTTTCCCTCTTCCTGCCCTGACATTTCCTTATCTATTCTGCACATTCCCAACTTGGCATAATGATAGGACATTTAAAAAAAAAAAAAAAATAAACAGGTTTTTGGTGTCGTTTTCACAAGCTACACCCCCTTTGTTCACCAGGAGTAGTGCTGATTAACGTTGGTACCCTCCTCCGCAGCTGAATTGACGCATATGCATGATGGCCGTACAGCGCATTGAGACAATGAATGGGACATAGAAACTCATTTGTACGTCACTATTCACTCACATGCATTTCTATGCATACTAAAGGTTCTGTAGGCCCACAGTATTCATTCTTTTCATATACCACATGTAAAATATCAGAAATTGAAAAAAAGTGAAACTAATCACACTTTCTGTCGGACTATAAAAGCTGTGTCCTGACACGGAAGTCCTGGGTGTGTGCTATATGTAAGTAAATAACGTAGAGCAAGCCGGTCATTATTTCTAATAAGAACCTCGACAGGCTGATGCAGGACACTAACGGTCTTGCATCACTTCGTGGCCGCCGGACTTGGTGGTTATAGTAACCCTAAAATGCCTGGTGGTGCTAATGTTAATGCCCTGGCCTCACCACACAGTGCTGTGCATCTATCAGCTCCAGCACGCTGACCATTTCCTACTGAAAACAGCACTTGGCTCGGTGGAGAACTTGGATGACATGCATGACTGAAGTGTCTGGACTAGAGGGTTATGCAACTATTGTGCACTAGGGTCTAGTCAACTGCAAAAACAACCATTGAACCATAAGCAGACAGTTATTACAGCATCTATGTTCATCTTTGTATGGCCCTCCCCCTCTCTCTTCACCCATTGGTCTCCCCTTAAACCGCCTCCTCCACCTCTGCCCATCACTGTCTGAGCCTGTGGCCTCAGGAAACACACACATCCATGCACAATTACACCCAAGGGTGGGACGAAGAGGGGTCCAATGAAATCCTGTCTCATGTGTATATGTGTAGCTGTGCATCCATGAATGTCAGCATCCACGTGTGTGTGTGTGTGTGTGTGTGTGTGTGTGTGTGTGTGTGTGTGTGTGTGTGTGTGTGTGTGTAAGACAGTTTTGACTGAGTAGGTAATCAGTGGAGAGCAGGTGGCTAAGTCTTCCCTCAGGAAAACTAAACGCGGCAGCTAAGACAAACATATTATAACATCTTCCATTGGCCCACATTAGATTAATATAAATAAAAATAAATATATATCACATATGCTTTGTCACATGAACAAGAACAACATAATACAATACTAAAAATGTTTTCATCCACTCTTCTGTATTTATAGTTGTAAATGAAATGATTATCACCAACTAGAAGCAGCATCTTACAAACTGTCACTGGAAAAGTAATTGATAGATAGCCAGAGAACTTCCCAATCTACATACTGTTACTGCACTCCGTTGGCACAACCCAGTAGATGAAGTTATGTGGATTTCAGTTTTTTTCAGAATGCAACACTATCACAAAACTCAACGAATTCTGGTACATTTTGAAGAATGGCAGGCAACTTTAGGTCTTGTTTGAAGTACAAAAAGTCATCCTATATTATTTATTTATATAAAATGATAAGATGTTGGGTGGTTTTTTTTCTCTCCCTGTACTGGATAACTAGCATGTAGGATTACAACCCCTCATATTTACAATGACCGTAAGGGATTCTGGCATTGCTGAGCCTCCAGAGGGTGAAAAAACTCAGATCCAGCTAAGAATTTCTGCTGATTATGGAAACTGTGATGATACCCTGCAAACTGATCTGTAGATCTTGGGAGATGAGTGTAATTTTAAGTGTGTCTGTGTTTGGATCAGGGGATTTAGGCATTTTTTTCTTGCCTCACTCAGTTGGAGCTAATCTCTCAGGTAACACATACACGTGGAGACATATGTGCACATACAGACAAAATTACACACTAATGCAATTACATGCCAACTGCATACTAAAAGATACAGAACTGCATACCTGAACAGTCACACACACGTCTATGCTGCAACGATAGAGGCTGAACAAAAAAATGCAGGGAGAGAGAAAATGCCCCCCTATAACGTGGTGATGAAAACATTCCAGAGACACACAAGCGTGGACGCAATCACATACTGCTGTCCTTAGTCAGCTACAGAGCCACATGGCGCACACACACACTGGTGGGAGGGAGAGTGGTCACTGTGGAGTCGCCTCACTGGCTAGGCCACACTGTTGGCTTGGATACAGGAACACACACACACACACACACACACACACACACACACACACACACACACACACACACACACACACACACACACACACACACACACACACACACACACACACACACACACACACACACACACACACACACACACACACACACACACACACACACACACACACACACACACACACACACCTCTGATTGTTATCCCTTTATAATCCCCAATTACCTATCCACCGACAGAGAGAGGTGCTGTTTGTTTTAGCCAAAAGCCTAATGTGCTAGACATTTCTTTCTCTCCCATACACATACAGGCTTCAAAACTGAAGTAACAACATGCATCTTAGAGAGAAAAGAGAGACAAATGAGCTCATAAAACTTTGTCACATCTTTGTCCCTTATCAACACAGTCAGTGAGATGAACCCAAGTACCTCTGCCATGTTAGCGGTGAGAAACACTTTCCTTCTCTGCTTGACATAAAACGTCAACATGAAACTTGTTAGGAGGGTACAATACATCCACTCTGCCAGGCTGGCAGAGTGGATGTATTGTACCCTGCAGGCTGCCGGGCAGCTTCTCACCCTGTTACAGCTGTGAGGGCTGCGGGAATGAAAATAGTCCTGGAGCAGAGCTGCCAAATGTTATAATCAAGACCAGTATTTTTAGATCTGGCATTCCATCCCAAGGACAAGGAAGCACAGGCAGAAGCACAGAAAGAGACAAGAGCTGACTCTATAATAATAGAGTATTTCAATTGCTCTGTATGGTCTGCTATCAGAAGGCTTACGCTAAGCTTCTTGCTATGTTTAAGATATTAAGATTAAGAGATATATATATATATATATATATATATATATATATATATATATATATATATATATATATATATATATATATATATAACAGCAATAATGGATTGAAGGCATTTACATAAACAGGCCATACAAGAAAGCAATAGCTTAACTCACTGAAGAGATATTTACAAAAGTCTTTAAGTCAAAACATCAATCTCAAGTGTAAAGTCTGCTGTCGATATCTGCCAGATCAACAAGCCCTCCCCCATTTTTAAGTACACAGAGACAGCCCCAAGTCTACACACCGGAGGCACTCTGATCTGCTCAAACAGGACAGAAGGTAAAGTTTACTTACATGATGTATACGAGTCACAGTGGGATCTTAAAACTGGAAAACCAGAAGTCGTGAGTTACGCTGTAAGAAGCAGGTAGGAGCTCTGAGTCTGCACGGCACAAGAGCCAATGTGCCGGTAAGCGTAGTGTGTTCCTGCGTGTGTGCGAACCAAATGAACACTAACCTGAGCGTCTGTCTGCTCCTTAGGCTCATATATGCTCCCCTCCTCCTCCTCCTCCTAATGCCTTGGAAGACTCCGCCCCCTCTGTTGAGAAACAGGAAGACCGTTAGGAGAGCAGGAAGCAAGAGCTTTTCACAGCAGTCACCTGATCTCTGACACTTTCTAATTACCCTGTCTTTCTTTTGAAGTGCTGTTTCCACTGTATAGCAGTGGCACCTGTAATGCAGGAAATGGGAGCAATGGTTAATTTAACCATGCTGATGTAGTGGAACATGAAAAGGAAAAGTGTCACCAGCAATCATCATGAAGAAAACAATCAATATAGACACAAATCAGAGATCAATTAAATTGTGTGGAGAGTACTGTGAAGGCTGCTTCTTGTTAGGTTCTATCAGTTTCTGCAATGCACACTTTTCTGTGATTTTACATCTATGATTGCTATTGCTTTTCCTGCTTTTTCCAAACAAACTACTGCCATTTCTGGAGCTGAAAATATATAATGCATCCTTCCTTTTCACAAGAGGACTTTTCCTGGGAAAGACCGAGCAGCAGGTGTTGCGGGATAGACTAGTCTAAATTCAGTCTAAAGCTTGACGCTACTTTCTATGTATATGATTAGACATCTAATTGGGAAGCCTCTGTATGTGTGTGGTCCGTAGAGCTGGGCAATATATCGATATTATATCGATATCGTGATAGGAGACTAGATATCGTCTTAGATTTTGAATATCGTAATATGGCACAAGTGTTGTCTTTTCCTGGTTTTAGAGGCGGCATTACAGTAAAGTGATGTCATTTTCTGAACGTACAGACTGTTGTAGCTGTTCTATTATTTACCTTTACCCACTTAGTCGTTATATCCACATTACTGATGATTATTTATCAAAAATCTCATTGTGTAAATATTTTGTGAAAGCACCAATAGTCAACACTACAATATCGCGGTGGTATCGATATTGAGGTATTTGGTAAAAAATATCGGGATATTGGATTTTCTCCATATCGCCCAGCCCTAGTGGTCTGTCTTTGAAATATCTCATAAACCGTTCACACTTGGTTTCCTGCGTACCCAATGAACTTGGGGTTTGGAACTTGGAGCAGTTTGGATATTAAACTGTGAATAAAACTAAAAGGCCGTGGAAAAAAAGGTTGAGGAAAAAAAGCGCTGCCATAATGCTGGCTCCTCCGTGTCTACCCTTCACAATAAAAGCCCTGCTTAAATTCACTCGGATCATTTCGCTTAGAGGAATGGCGTTTTTGCTGACACTAGATCGTATTAAGTTGCTGAGAGCTGTAAATTCACCACTTCTTCCTTCTCACTCAGACTCACCCTCTATGCTTACCCTGGGTCCGGTTGTTCAAGTGTGCTGCTAACTTATAACACTAATAACATTACCGTTGGCAAAATACCCCAGCGAATCAAATCCATACTTAAACGTTAACTGTCAAGCCACTAAGCCTGTTTGGAAATTAACACCTCTGCTGAAGTGTTACATTTGTTAATGATAGGTGATATGACGAGACAGCACTGCTGTCATTAAGGCTTTGACACACCAACCCGACGGCCGACCGTGTGCCTCGGAACACACCGAAGCGACGCCGACTTGAGCGTACGTTCTGCGCGTGTGTGAGATGTAATATGTCTCCGTAACAGCAGGCAGCGCTAATCTGTATTGTCGCCCCAAAAAAAAAAAAAGTTTCCATTAGAGAGCATTGATAGTAGTCAAGAAGGATCGTTGTTGTCATTACTCGCTGAACGGAAGAAAATACGATGGCTAGTAATAAGAAGATACCGGCGTTGTCAGTTCTCGGGCTTCTTCTTGTGGAAGAAGCACTGATTCGCTAGTCAAGGGCTAGCACTCCACCAATCAGATTGGTCACTGAGTCCGACTGCCCACTGGCCGATTCAACCAAGGGAGTAAGCTTCTCCTCGGACCGCGTAGCTCCTTTGGCGCCATTTTGATGCTACCAAGCCATCACCTCCCGTTAGCATTCCATTGACTGCCATTCATTTTGACGTCACTTTGACAGCGAATAACTTTACATCTGAAGCGTTTAAATACTTTATTTGTCCATTGTTTATTTCTAAAGAAACACAACAATGTATAAAAGGCTCCATTACCTAGTACCTCACGTTATGGCTCCGCAGCAGACGTTTTTATAAAAATAGGCTAACGATTGTGTCATAACCATGCGACTTACTGTCGCACAGTAGAGAAATTATAGTACAGGAGAAGCTCGCAGGCAGTTTTGACTTACATTAGGTGTTTAAGTGTAATTACTAATGTTAACTAGCATTTTAGTTAGCAATAATTAGCATGTGTCCATGTTATCTCCTTACATATACCTACACTCTCCGTCTCTGCAAGATAGGGAATGATTGAGGTTTCTCTTGGCACAGCTACCAGAAGACATACAACTTTCAGACAGGTTGCTCACGTCACATTTACGTCGTCTCTCTCAGTTGGAGGCTGCGCAGTAACGCTCAGCGCTCACCGGAAAAGTGCTTCTAATATCCTTCACTGGTCTCCATTCAGAGCAACGGGATCTGTTGGTCCATTATGTCTATGTCAATGGATTCAACAAGTCAAATCGGCCAAAATGAACGCCGACGGCTCCTCCGACTGACGACGGCACAGAACACACCGAACAGACTCGAGTCACCGACCTCGCCAGACTGTCCGACGGCCAATAATCGTGTTGGTGTGTCAGAGCTTTTAAACGATATCAACGTGCAATAGCGTTGACAAAAAAGAAAACACCTCTCAGTTAATTTTCGATTTCGAGGGGCGTTATCAACAGACCAAAATGCCTTGACCCACAACCAATCAGAGCAACCAAGCAACGCAGCTCTAAGCAACCCATGCAAGTACTTGATCCATTTTCAAGCATTAAAGAAAATGGCTGCCTGGTCACAAACTTCCTCAAATTATAGCAACAACTAAAATGTGTTAAAGTAAAAAAAAAAAAAAAAAAAAAATAGGCAATACTGTATCATAATTTTGATTCATATTTGATCAGAAACGTCTAGTTTTTAGTAGACAGTCTGATCTCGTCACTCTTCGTCTTAGACCCGCCCCATGTGAGATAGACGGTTGTGATTGGCCTGTCCAGCTGGAAATCTGTCTGAATGGGAAGGGGGCCAGACCCTCTACTACGTCCCTAATTTCCAAGTTATTCCAGATAACCTTAGTCTTTCCTTTCCAATAGATTCTTCTGAGATAATGAACAATGTAATCTAGTAAGTGAGAAAGTCAATGTAGGGAAGTGGGATAACAGACGGTGAATGAAAAAAGAATACGATTATGAAGGAGGTGTGGTCAAGGATATCCTGTCATTAGGGCCTGCAAAACAGTGGTTCAGCAGAAGCTTTAACTACTGGAATATCTCCTGTGAGTTTGTATAAAGATTTGTGTCCAATTAATACAAAAAATAAACTAGTAAATGCACTTGTATCCATTCACAGGAAAAGTTTATTTCACTTCTTGCACACAGTGGCTGAGCTGCCCTCGCTCCTTACAGTCCAAACACACACAGCGGTGCTTATTTAAAAAAGGAGTCAGCCGGGCAGGGTGCACCAGACCCACACACACACACAGGTCAGTCATTCTCCGGAGGCAGCAGCAGGGAGCGGACTTGCGCTCAGGCTCCTCACTGTAGAGGAAAAGAAATCGGCAGCTCTGAAGTCAAAAACACACAGCGGGAGTCGATGGGATGGAACAATAAACATTTCAGCTGGGTCAACAAATTTCGACACCTTCTCCACCTCTGTTAATACCATGAATCACACTCTCCTCCCTTCCTTCCTCCCTTCCTTCCTCCCCTCCCGCACATCCCTCATTCCAAGGATTGGGCCTGGCTGATAATCACATATTTATCATCTCTGTTCATCTTCTCATATATCTTTCGGCAAAACATCTACTTTTCTCTTAAATAGATCCATTTTCTCCTCACTTCTCTGCTTCGCCCCCATGTCTTTGAACTTCCCGTTATCTACCTTTTGTCTCATTCCTCTCTTCAACTTTCTTGCTCCTCTTATGTCAGTCCTTTTCACACACATCTATTGAAAGCTACACGATCTCTGTGCCAGGGGGAAATATTTTCAACATACTTACCTGTGAGCATCCCAGCCAGCCCTCTGGCAGTGGTAAAGCACCATGCAACAGAACACGCACCTTCCCTTGCAGACACAGAGGAGGCAGGTGGATTACGAGTATTAGTGTGCGTGTGTGGTGCCTTCTCATTTGGCCAAATACTCTGTGATCCATGATGCACACACATGCTCACTTACAAACACAATAAGTCATATATATATATAAAAAAAAAAAACACTGGATGTTTACTAAAAACACACCGTTAGCTCTATTCACAATTCTCTTTTTTGATTCATCAGCTGGAAATGTCTTTTTATAGTGATCACTGGAGAGGACGAGGGGTGTAAAGTTACTGCAGCTCTAGCTTTTTTCTCTCATACCAAAATCATTAGCTCCGTCCCTCAGAGCACACACATTCCACGAATGCAGGGACACACCATGCTAACATCTCACATTACTGCTCACATTACACAACGGCATGCCCAAGCAGGCCCAATTTCTGTCACCCTGCATCCTCAGTTGGTGAAGATACCAAATGGCACCAAACTGCAATCAAATCTCCTGAGAAAATCAAAACTGAGCTGAGTGAGAACAATCTTGAGTCTTAAGTAGAAAAGGAACAAAAATGCTTCTTTGTAATAACGCAGGCGACGAGCACAAGCATTTGGCTGTGGTCCAAACACTTATCTGCTCACATTTGCAAGTCATGTTGAAGTTGGCCATGTAAATGGGATAATTTCACGAATGATAACAGATGGCAGTTGAAATTCAAATTTCAAGAGGGACTTCTTAGCAGACCAGGTTAACACTGACATTCATTGAGTTTTACATACTCAAACGTGCTGCAAACAGACAAAGCCAATATTTTGGGCTTATTTAAACATTAGGAGTTCTAACTCGAACCCTACTTTAAATCACATATAGCCGATAAACAAGCCATACTGCCCCTCGGCAGAGAAAACTCTGTATTCAATGAAAATAAGGTGTGTTAAAGTTTCAAAGAGAGAAGAGACTCGTGTCCCTCCATGCCCTCGAAATGAACTTGATACAATCCTTCGATGGACATCTTACCCTGAAATACCTCAGCAGATGCTTCTGGCACTGTAAAGGACACTATCTATGTCTTCACGAACAAAGAGCATAATTATGTCATCATGTGATATGATGATAGATACAATGAGATAACAGTAATGTGTCCTGTAGAGATTTGCCCATACAGTTCCCACAGAGGCAGGTATTCCTTTAATATCTTAGCTTGTACGAGTCCACTGCAAGCAATGCTGCAAAAATCCCATTTACCTGGAAGATTTAATTCGTAATGCCCACTTCTACTCTGTATCAAAGGGGTCCTAGAGCGATTTAGTATTGCACTACCATGAAATTGTAGCCTGGATGCCAGCCGAACTTTGCCCCCGCCCACAACATTTGAGGCCGGAAAGTTCGGTCTGGACATGATCATCATACCTAGTTTAATAACTCTGGATTCGGCTACTAGTGAATGTTAAAAATGTTAAAAACGTGACGTTTTAAACAATGACCCTTTAAGTGTTCGGGCTGGTAAGTTGACGTACCCCCAAAAAAATTATCCGCTGAAATATAGAGGTTTCTTTCGCCATGGAAAGTCTCTGGGAAAAGTCTTTCTGGGCCAGAGGGGTGCAGTTCCACCGTTGGCCGCTAAGCTCATGGTTGCTTTAAGACATGGCGCTGTTCCTCGGGGGTTGGTCCAAGCCTGCCTTTGACTCTCCGTTGCTCTGGTTGGTTGGAGGTCTATCCAATTGAGTGCAGAGGCATTTTTTTTCCGGGTTCGGTTGAAACACGCCCCATAATCACCGCCCAATGGAGCGGTATCAGACTCATATTCTGACTAGAATCTGAGTATGACGACGTCAGGCTAATGAAGTTGTAGAGTTTTGTGTAATGATCAAAATTGAAGCAGTGGAGACCCAGATATGATCTGATGATATAGCAGTTAATTTCTCGATTAATAGTTTGGTCTACATGTCAGCAAATGATGGAAAATGCTCATCACCATTTCCCAGAGTCCAAAGAGACATTTTGAAATTGCTTGCCTTCTCTCAACAACAATCTAAAAGATATTTAATTAAGTGTCATATTGACAAAGAAAAGCAGCACTTAAGCTGGAACAATTATTTGACCATTGTGCCAGAAGAAATAGTCTGGTACATAACCCACCGTAAACCGTCAAATTGTTGCATTTACACTTTTTTTACACTCAAATAAGCATAGAGTATTTCCCAAAATGCTGAACTATTCTGTAAAAATGTATCAAATCCAAAATAACTTCCAAGCTCCCTCCAAAGTAAGTAAGTAAAATGTATTCATAAAGCAATTAACCCAGACATAAGTCACAAAGTGCTTTACAGGGGCAAACACAAAACAGAATGTGAACACAATACACAATCAGTATTACACAATAATATTCAGGTGCATACGGGTCAACAAAATGCCTGTCTAAACAGGTATACGGCTTTATCTGATTTTTAAAAGAATCCACAGAAACAGAAGACTGCAAGTGAGGAGGCAAAGCATTCAATACGCAGCCACATAAATTATGCAGGAGCCTGCCCATGCAAAGCTCTATACTGTACGTAAGTGTATGGTTTTTAAACTGAATCTAATATGCAACAGGGAGCCAGTGAAGAGACTTAAATACCAGGGTAATGTGAGATTTTCTTTTTGACCCAGGGAGCCAAAAGCAATAGAAGACTAACTACAGCTATCATTGTTTTCACAGGCTAGAGACAGAGCTGTGTTGAAGGTATACACAGGTTAAAAGAAATGTATGTATTAACTAAAAACAACTTAGATTTACACTTTACTTGAAGGTATCTACATAAGAGTGACATGACACTGTCATGAACGTGTCATAAACATTATAAACAAGTCATACACGTTTATGACCCAACGCTTCTGTCATTAAAAGGAACACGCCGACTTATTGGGACTTTAGCTTATTCACCGTGTCCCCCAGAGTTAGACAAGTCCATACATACCCTTCTCATCTCCGTGCGTGTTGTAACTCTGTCTGACGCCCCCAGCGCTAGCTAAGCCTAGCTCAGATCCTGGAGGTAACCGGTTCCAACTAGCCTACTGCTCCGAGTAAGTGACAAAATAACGCCAACATGTTCCTCTTTACAAATAACTAGGTCATTTGAGACACAGCCGTCTTCTAACCGCATACAAACTGAGAACTATATTCTCAGAAAGGCGAAGCACTGCTACTTGGGCGGAGTGATTTGCTAGCAGCACCTGAAGCCCTGTGGTGAGGAGCAGAGAGTTCGCCTGGAGTTCGCTCAGAGTTGGAGTAATAGAGTCAACAATTACTAGATAGTAAAAGCATAGTGACCTTGTTATTTGTACACCCTGTGACTATACAAATCACAACATGTAAACAGGAACACGTTGGCATTATTTTGTCACTTATTCGGAGCAGTAGGCTAGTTGGAACCGCTTACCTCCAGGATCTGAGCTAGGCTTAGCTAGCGCTGGGGGCGTCAGACAGAGTTACAACACGCATGGAGATGAGAAGGGTATGTATGGACTTGTCTAACTCTGGGGGACACGGTGAATAAGCTAAAGTCCCAATAAGTCGGCGTGTTCCTTTAAGTGTCATTCGGTTTTTGTCATGACAAGTTAGGGTTAGGGTTCATGTGTCATGACAGTGTCGTGCTCATGACAGTGTCGTGTCACTCTTAGGCCGGTTACACACTGGCTGCGTGGCGTGAGCGTGTCAGCTGCGTGGCGTGTCCGTTTATATTTCGGCTCCTATGTTAACAGGTTAGAGCTTACACGTGCTTACACGTGCTTACTGCTTACAGACGTGCTTACTGCGTGACACGCACGTCTCAGAAAAAAACGCGAAAACGCTTGCATGCTAGAAATAGAACCGACGCCTATTTTTCACGCGACACGCAAGCGTGTTGGAAGCGTTTCCAGGCAAAATAGAATAGGAAAAGATGTTTATATGTCATTTTAACACTAATACATATTAATAAATGACATGTTGAAGTTTGAAAGTATCTGGGTTTTGATATAAATGCAGAAATGCAAAAAAAATAATAAATTTTCTAATATTGCACCTGTCAATACAGAACTAAATATTCTGTAGCCTATTTTTCCGTCAATACTGCCAACGTTGTCTTTGCTGTAATCAAATCAGTCTATATTTATGTATAACATGGTATTTCATTTTATCAATGTGAAATATACAGGTGTCCAGACAAGGCTAGCAGCAGCAGCAGCGCCGCGTCAGACACGTTTCTGGTGTGTGAAGACATAGAAAAATCCACGCAGCCGCCATGCAGCCGACACACAACAGAAACGCCACGCTCACGCCACGCAGCCAGTGTGTAACAGGCCTTATGTAGATACCTTCAAGTAAAGTGTTACCCAACTTAGTTTCAGTTTGAGAAAGCAACTAAAACAAACATGTTGTAACACTGCAATTTATAACGTCGTCTTGACCTTTTCCTCTATTTATTTGTACTGTAATGCCCTCACACTCAACTCTGCAGACAGTCTGCAGCCACATAAAGATAGTATTGAAAACGTGATAACCAATGTGACAAAAGAGTTGGGATCTGTAACACACTCGCAGACATTAAAAAGCTGTCTGTTTGAGCTCTCTGGTTACTAGGTCAGAGGGCCCCAGTGTGGAGGGGGCAGGGTAAATAATGGTTAACAAGAAGCATGTTGCTAAACAGTGGCCTCAAAACAGCCAGAGGCGCTGATGACAGGCAAAGGGCAGAGTCTCTGTCACGTGCAGTGAGGAATCATGGCCTTCTGGGAATGACACACACACACACACACACACACACACACACACACACACACACACACACACACACACACACACACACACACACACACACACACACACACACACACACACACACACACACACACACACACACACACACACACACACACACACACACACACACACACACACACACACACACACACACACACACACACACACACACACACACACACACACACACACACACACACACACACACACACACACACACACACACACACGAAGAAAGAAACAAATGTTGGCAACCAGTCTGTTGTCGTTAGGTCTTTGAAGGGTGGGGCAGACAAGGAAGATCCTCCAAAAAGTACATGAGCAAACACTCCAGCACCCATTCACGCACACATTCAAATGCCGTTTCAAGCTTACACATTCTGGGTGTGTTGGGGATTAATGAAGACAAACTGATGAGCACATACTTTGTGACGTATCAAAGACAACCACAAGCTCATCAAATCGGATATTGTGTACGCAGTGTTTCCCACAGGTTAAGAATTGACTTGTGGTGGTGGTGGGTGGCGCAGGATGTGATGGCGCGGCTCACTAATAAACTTAAGGTTTATGAACTATTTATTGAAAACAATGACTACATAACATTAACAGATCATTTAGAAAGAAATAACTATGTACTTATTAAACAAACCAGACTAGATTATGCAGATACAGATGAAGTGTAGCCTTCGATGTGCTGTGTCAATTAAATCTGGTTGGTTTATCAAATAACTCTTATGGTTCAGCAGATAAAAATACCTGATTACCGGAAGCCAAAATGTTCTATTTACTAACAACTTAACCTTAAAACTATGATCCACACAGAAAATGACATGTTATTATAAACCTCAACACTGTCTCCTCCTAACTCCTGTTAAATCACATTAGACTAACGCTATCTAAAGTTCATTCTTGTTCATTTTGTTTGCTATGGGTCATTGTTTGTTTTGTTTTTGTTTGTTTTTTAGTTTATCAGTACAGTTAATCCGGAAAGCCACAACACCACAAGCAACATGCTACTACCAATGATAGCCGAGGCTGAAGTGAATGTTGACAATGTCTAAGGGCTGCACAATATAGTTTTTTTTTGTAATCGTCATCGTAATATTCACTGGCACAATATACACATCGCGAAAGGCAGCAACATATCGCAAAAGACAGAGATTTCTTTTGTGTTAGTTGAAATCGAATATCAGTAGAAAACTGCACATTAAAATGTTAACTGTCTCTTTTTAGCGGTGCCGGTTCAATTCAATGTTCAATTTGTTCAATAAAAGAATGAAAAGAATTTGTTTTAACTTCAACAAGCCATTTGTTGTATTTTAGTAGAATACGGAAAGCAGTAGAAATGCAGAAATGAGTACACTTTATCCGTTTATTTATCGCTAAGTAATATCGTTATCGCCATACTAAACAACATTATCGCATATTTCCCTCATATCGTGCAGCCCTACGCTGCATCATGCACGCTGAACGTAACTTCACAAGGGGGAGGGGCTGGAGGCCTCTGGTCTGTGTGCATTATAAAAATACATCGTTGACTGAAGGAAAAAAACATTATTTGGATTTTATCTACCTGGGCGGGTCTCAATCTACTGGGGCGGGGGTGCCCCAAGTAGAACCTATGTATGGGAAACACTGGTATGCAGTCAGCGTTGAGTCTGTCTCAACTGTCTGGATTTCAGCCTCAGACACAATACGATTAATGACTCAATCTGTGTGTGGGCTGTTGGCGTATAAATAGCAGCAAACAGAAACACCACTTGTGCTCCTTCACCTGGCAAACACAGACGACAACAAAGTAGAACAAAGTAAGTAGATCAGTGTCAGACTAATGTACACACGTTTTGTTTCAGGTGGAAACCAGTTCAGCCATCAACGGCACTGAAAACAAAATGATAAAGGGTTTCTGCAGGACACTAACTTCATCCATGCAAGGTCTTCCTTTCTAAGTTACCGCTCATTGAGCAAAGCGCCGTCAGTTTGTCTCCGGGCCACATCTCCACTCAGTCACACAAGACGAGCTGTTTGCATGTGAGGGATCTGCATGCAAGTCCTGAGCTGCTGACCAGGACAAGGAGTCACGGTGACCTCATTCCTCAGGGGGGAGACTCGCCCAAACTGGGAGCACCCAAGAGCCAATGACAGAAGGGAACTCCAGCCACATGACTCCTAAGGTCTAGGATATTTAGGCCAGAGAGGGCTTAACCTGACTGTGAAGCTAGCAAGAATACACACTGCACCCTTTAAAAGTGAGACATCACATCTTGATATCAAGAGGAAATACTAAAGTCCAACTATCAATGAAGGCTGATATAATAATACTAGCCTACAAAGACTCTGCAATAGAGCTGGGCAATATATCGATATTATATCAACATCGATATACGAGGCTAGATATCATCTTACATTTTAGATATCCTAATATAACACGTGTTGTCTTTTCCTGGTTTTAAAGGCTGCATTACAGTGAAGTGATGTACTTTTCTGGACTTACTAGCTGTTCTATTATTTGCCTTTACCCACCTAGTCATGGTATCCACATTATTGGTGATTATTTATCAAAACTCTCATTGTGTAAATATTTTGTGAAAGCACCAATAGTCAACCCTACAATATCGCCATCTGTGTATTTGGTCAAAAATATCGTGATATTTCATTTTCTCCATATCGCCCAGCTCTACTCTGCAACAATGGGTGTGTGAGGTAACTTGTATTTGCTTAAGTACTTTGATGTGATGCTATTTTATACTTCACTACATTTCAGGGAGAAATATTGTACTTTGACAGCTGTAGTTACAACTCACTTTGATCAAGGTATTACTTTTACTTACTATATGTGTATATATTTATATCACACACACACACACACACACACACACACACACACACACACACAGTTACAATTTACAAATAATATCAGTTATAAAATATGATGCATTGTTTAAACCACCCATCAGTATTTAATATAGTTCAAATTAGTTCCACCTTTACTAGCTACAATAGTATAATAATTACACATGAATGCAATGGTAATAATCATCCAATAATAAGCTAAAACACAGACAGGGGCCATTCCTCTGCCTCATGATAACTTTTATTGTTTCTGGTCCATTCTGGGACAGCTGGGATTACCGGTGCTAACAATAAGCACATCATTCGAAATAACACGTTACTGATCACTGTAGGGCAGGAAACACTTTGCACAGTTACTCTGTTGGAAATACAACAGAGGAAGGCGAGCAACTCAGATATTTGCATGATTAACATAACTACACATACTGAAACAAATGTTTTTCTCTTCAAAATGCCTGGGACCAGTTGTTCTGCTTTCTGGACTGAGTCATTATACAACGCATGCGCACAAATGATGTCCAAAGTATGCCGGTTCTTGTCCAACAAATTTCTTCTAGTACAAGCATGCGTCATTTCCTGGGAATCCCTTGCGCATGCACACGCCATGATCTGAATCCAGCGCTGCACCACTGACAATGTAAACTACTAGGTAACTAATGAGTGTAAATTCATTTAATGGCTATGGCAGAATAAATACCATCAAAGAAATGGGTTTCATACGATGAAATTCTTGAGGATTATAACTTTAGGTCATTTTTTCTGCTAATGTATGTACCTTTGCTGAAATAAAATTATGAATTAGTATTTTTATAGTGTGATATTGCTACTTTTACTTAACTAAAAGATCTCAATACTTCTTCCACCACCATTCATGAGTGTACCTATGCATTCAAATGTGCAGCTTATTTAGTGTCAGCGATATCACACATGTGGCACCTATGCACATGAATGCATAAAGAATCTGTTTCACCCACATTAAAATGAGTGCTTTGAACAGCGTTGCATAATGCCAGATTGTATCTGTGGCTCTGTGTGCAGCCGTGTGTGTGTGTGTGTGTGTGTGTGTGTGTGTGTGTGTGTGTGTGTGTGTGTGTGTGTGTGTGTGTGTGTACTTTGGCCAAGTAGAGCAGAATACTCGGCCTGGTGCGAAAAACGATGCAAACATAAAATGACCTCATGGCAGTGCAGATGAACTGCAAACAGAGCTACGTCAGAGCCAGACTGATCTCATGAAGTGGCGTGTGACAATGTATGACACGGCAATTCGTATGCCATTATTGGCATGTTATCAAGACGCATACTCGCTTTTTAGCGTGTTTATCAACGCCGTTTGGCCTCCATTGACTTACACAGGACTTTCACCCAGGAGACCGGGGATCGTGTCCCACGTGTGACGTTTCCTTTCCACGTTTGTTCTTTTCCTAAACCCAACCCTGTTCTTCTTTTCCTAAACCCAATCGTAGCCTCGCGATAACACGCCACGTGGCTTCAGAAAGTGCCGTGTTCATTTACGCTGTGACGTTGCAGACTGCCGTGCGCTGTATACAGCGTAGACATACACACGGATAGCATCAAAATGCGTACAGATAACACGCCGCTTGGCTTTAGGAAAGTGCCGTGTATGTTTTTCGCAAAGTCATGATGTCACGTTGTCAGTGCAGAAATAACGGCCGAATACAGGTAGAACCGCAGGACAGACAGACAGCCAAACAGAGACGGGCAAGAAACTAGAGAAAGAAAAACAGGAAGAGAAACACAGCAACAGAGAAGCAGGACTTGGCACAGTCAGCAAAACAACGCAACACTGTGACAGCAGCCAGACAGTTTAGTGCTTCTGAGTCACTCAAACACTTTTTTTCTCAAACAAAGGGCAGTGTGCGATTTGACTATGGCACCTAACACAAATCCCCAACACGACTTACTCGCCTTTTGTTCACCCGGGGAAAATACCAAAATAGCACATGTATTTTCTTCATGCTTTTAGAAGTGGAAGATCTAAAAATGGTCAGTCTTGCGAGGAAAAACACATTTTCATATGTTGTTCTGCAACAATAATGTTGGCTATAATATTATAAGCCACAGCTAGTGGAGCACAACTATTATTTGCTGGCTATTCTTTGTGATAAATGGTATGTAGGCTTGGTAGGAAAAACATTATATGTTCCAGCTAATCACAGGGTTGGTGTCATAGACCTTCTGAACTGAGAGAAAGCAGAGAACATCACGAGCATTAGAAACAGTGGTTAGTTACTCTATTATGCATGCCATCACAGCAAGATGATGTAACAGTTGAGATTAAATGTTACAGCGTGTCTGTCTGTGGCAGCTAGCCTATGTTAGGCACAGACTGTAATATTACAGCCACTGACATCTACAGTATAGTCCCTAATTAGAAAGGATTCCCTTACTTTTTCCCTGGCCAGCTAAATCCACACCGCTAGGATCAAGTTAACAACAGGATGGGCGGACAGAGAAAAAAAAAAAAAAGATCCTCTGAGGCAGAAAACATCATGAACCAAACCCCAAACATCTACTAACACACATTTTATAACTGCTAAGTATGGGTTTTTCACAAAATGTCTCGATTCTTATTTTTTTAACCCGGACATTTAAGAAGTACTTCCTTATTGGAGCCTCAGCACTTAAAAGGTCCCATGACATGGTTCTCTTTGGATGCTTTTATATGGACCTTAGTGGTCCCCTAATACTGTATCTGAAGTCTCTTTTATATAGGCCTTAGTGGTCCCCTAATACTGTATCTCAAGTCTCTTTTATATAGGCCTTAGTGGTCCCCTAATACTGTACCTGAAGTCTCTTTTATATAGGCCTTAGTGGTCCCCTAATACTGTATCTCAAGTCTCTTTTATATAGGCCTTAGTGGTCCCCTAATACTGTATCTGAAGTCTCTTTTATATAGGCCTTAGTGGTCCCCTAATACTGTATCTCAAGTCTCTTTTATATAGGCCTTAGTGGTCCCCTAATACTGTATCTCAAGTCTCTTTTATATAGGCCTTAGTGGTCCCCTAATACTGTATCTCAAGTCTCTTTTATATAGACCTTAGTGGTCCCCTAATACTGTATCTCAAGTCTCTTTTATATAGGCCATAGTGGTCCCCTAATACTGTATCTGAAGTCTCTTTTATATAGGCCTTAGTGGTCCCCTAATACTGTATCTGAAGTCTCTTTTATATAGGCCTTAGTGGTCCCCTAATACTGTATCTGAAGTCTCTTTCCTGAAATTCAGCCTTGGTGCAGAATTACAGCCACTAGAGCCAGTCCCACAATGAGCTTTCCTTAAGATGTGCCATTTCTGTAGCTATTGAGGAGGAGAGAGGGGGGGGCAAGGTGAAGGGTGGGGGTGTGGCCTTGACCAACTGCCACTTGGCTCGTTTGAAAGCCATGATGTCTCTCTCTCTTTCTCATGGGCGGGCCAAATTCTCTGGGCGGGCAAAGCAGAGAAAGAGGAGGTAACCTTGCTCCTTATGAGCTCATAAAGGGAAGATTCCAGATCGGCCCATCTGAGCTTTCATTTTCTCAAAGGCAGAGCAGGATACATACTAACATATTAATGTTAAAAAACCTCAAAGTGAAATTTTCACGTCATGGGACCTTTAAGAAGTCAAACATCAGAGACAACAAAGTTGAGTCGGTCTTAGGGCTGCACGATATTAGGAAAATATCTATTTGCGATTATTTTTGACTGATATTGCGATTGCGATATGATTCACGATATTGGAGGGAATGATCTTTTTTTTTGTATCATTCTCATTTTCATTAAAAAAATATAAAAAATTAAATAAAAAAATGATTGAAGTGTGATTTATTGCGAGGATCTGTACCAAACAAAGATTTTAGTTTGTAGGATACGATTTATAGGCCGAGATGTCTCACCACAATACTTCATTTTAGAACGGTTTGACACATGTTTTGCCTTTAACAAATATTGCACCCCCCTGCAATTTGGATATTGCACTAGTTCATATTGTGATTTTGATAAAATTGCGATTAATTGTGCAGCCCTAGTCGGTCTCAACTTTTTGCCGCAGACCCGCTGCGTTTTTTGCTTGCCCCCCCCCCCGCGGGAAAATCCCACCGCAGCCTAAACGCACTACCCCCATTCAAAATAAATGGATTCCTGCGTTTTTGATGGAACAATGGACGGCCAACGCAGGCTGTCTAACGCAGCGCTGTGGAGATAGGTCTGGCAAGCGAGGCTATTGTGAACTGACGTACTTAGAGCTGTCTTCTTGTGATCGGATCACTCAGGACTGATGTTAACATGTAGTGAAAACAGCGCCTAAGAAAGCAGCCGTTTTAGACATGCATTATTTGCATATGCGCCATCAGTGAAAGGTCTATTCATTCAATTTCAAATAATTCAAAATGAAAAGGATGGCATGTTTATGTTCATTCCAATAAAATTCCAGTTCCACTGGAAGAATCAGGAGTTTCAATTGATTTTGCCCACCAGAATGGCAAAGCTGCTGATCAAGCTAATCTAAGATCCTGAATTAGACAAAAGGCTCTGTTACTAGGGGGGTATATACAGCCAACATCTTACACGTTATTAAGCAGAAGCAGAATTACATAAGCAGAAGCCCATCTCCTGCTTTGATACCACTGATGTAAAAGTACATCCCTTGGACAGGACATTGGTGGGTTGTGGTGGGCCTCTGTCTTCAAAACCCCATAAGCTTCTTTCCAGACATCACCAAGCCCTACACTTCATCCATTTGATGTTTCCCCTTGTCTAAATGAAAGAAACTAATTCTCTGTGGATTTTTCAAGAGACAAATGTGAATAACAGTAGGCAGTTCTGCACCACTGCTATTTGCACTCTGTCACGCACTGTTATTACCGTTTGAAAAGTTGCATGCTTTTTCCATTTGGATAGAAGAAATAGGGTCAGCCGACTATTTTTCTTGTTTTTTTTCCCAAAATGAATGCTGGCTTACTGAGGGGGCCATAAAGAAAGACTCCACGCTGAGAAGTTAACTGACTTTTCTTGAGTCCTGCAGGATGCACATTCCTGGCCTGGAAATGATTAAGAGTGGAAATTACAAGGTGGTGTGTTTGTTGCCGTTGCCCAAAGTGAACAGCTTTTGCAGGTCTATTATGAGCATGAACCAATTATTAAGCAAACTTAGTCTACTTTTCTCACGTTATATTTAAAGTGACGGGATAGCGCATGTAGCCCAGCAGAATGTCGTTTAATAAAAAGGAGGCGTGGTCAAGAGAAACAAAAGAAAATGGCAATTCAGTCAGATTATTTGGTCATGTTTCTGGAGCTGGAGCTAACCTTTCACCTCCCAGCAAAGAGGAAGAAAAGAGAACATAGAAGTTCACCCGTAGTCATGATTTTTAAGCAGACTCAACCTGCTGACTCAACAGCAGCACATCTCAGACCTCAACTTCCGCCTCTGATGGCGAGAGAATAAACGCTTTCCTCCCCCATGGTGTAAATGCTCCAGAACCCAAACAGTGTGAAGCATTGTGTGACCTTTAAACCAGACACGACTCATATCCTGTAGTACTGAAGTGGACTTCCTCTTTTTATGCAACAGGCATCATGTTACCTCAGATATTTTTTTACATTCTTCTGGGAATCCCATCTAACAGGCCTGATATCCCAACATCACCTCCCCAGTAAAATCATCTCTGCGGCGGATTACGGAGGGACTGAGGTGGTCTCAGAGACATTACAGACATGTTTGAGTCACTGACGTTAACGCTAGCCTACAAAAAAACTGTGCATGGGCATGTTGGAAATCTTTTAACAATAAAATAAAGGTAGTATATTTTGTTGCTAAATCGAAATAATATTGTCTTTTATACACGTTAACACAGTGTATAAAAGAAACAACCTATTTTGGCTTCTTTACCTCGACTGTAGCTAGCTATATTTCGAATAAATATTTAACCAACTGCAAGGGGCCGCGGAGGGAATTCAAATCTTTGTTTTTTTCACTCAGCCTATCAAACAGCCATTATGCTAACGGTTACAACAAAAGCCACATTTATTGTTCCACATGGCCACTTCCATTATGAAAGACCTACTCACCTGTGTTTACAGCTCTTTTTTTGGAAGATGATATATTTATTTTCGTGTGTCGAAGCGGGTATTACTTCATATCATCATTCACGAGTCCACGTTCTCTTAATACATCCATGGTCCACTTTCACAGAAACTTTCAATGTTGGCGCGGCTGATACCATGAAGGAACTCTAACCCTACTTTAAGAAAGCTGGCCTTTGTTATGTACGCTTATGAAACGCAGTACAACCTATAGAATCATGAATAGATTAATGTGTTGGAGTAACGGTCGATTCAATGATTGTGAAATTCTGAATTCATTTCACGTTATAGTTTGTTAAGGATAGACAGTTAGCGCACCCCTAAAATTATCCCACTTTGGTATGGTCGGGTTCCCCCCCATTGGTCAGCCCGGGCCTTTTACAGTTTTGGAGGACGCTGAATGCCCGGTACCTTGGTAACCACTTCTTCTCGCGAGAATAAAAGCATGAAACGTCATACAAAATGACTAGACTTGAACGTTTTTTTTTTTTTACAAACAAACAAGGAATTTTTAAAAATAGAGCTTTTGCCTCGGGTCAAGCATATAAACAAAACCTAGGAGCATACACATAAACCATCATAAAGAAGAAAATAAAATAAGAGAAAAGAAATAAAAAGGCTATCTCAAAATAACTTAATGTTTCAATGACTTACACAAAAGATTTAACTCATTCTTTCAATGGATCAGAGAGGGTTTGGTCTTAAAATATCTACATTTATGTATAAAATGTTTCCCTAATAGCACAAAATTGTTGAGAACAAAATCTACCTTCTTATCTTCAACAAAAACACCAAACTGTATAGTCTTCACTGTCAGAGGTGGTATCTCAATTTCCTTGGTCTGTAGCCAGCTCTGCAGATCTCTCCAGAAAGATTGCACTGACTCACAATCTCTAGGTATGGTGAAGGGTATGTGATGATGTGGGGCTATTTTAATTCCAAAGAGCAAGGGAACTTTATCAGGATGCATACTATCCTGGATCCATGAAATAACTGGCCTTTAAAAATCAAAAGTCTGCCTGCCTCTATGGGAATTTAACATAGGGGTGTACTCACTTATGCACCCTGTATTTTAAGGAAGAACATTTATTTATTTACAATACATTATTCATTCACAAAGAAAACTGGTGTCCTTAAAGGTTGGATTTTTCCTCATTTTTTAAATTATTTTTTATTTAAGATCAATTTCCAAAAGATGATTTTTTTTATTCCTCTTTTTAGTCAACTTTAGCATGGGTTCATAAACTTATGAGTGCCACTGTATTTTCTTCTTATTGGGTTAGGGTAATTTTCCTTTAATAGAATAGTTTTAATAACTTTGTTGGTACATTGGAAATCAATTCCTTCGATGAAGAGCTGCCTCAGACTCTGGAGAAAATTTGGAGTACCTAATATCTTCTCTCACCATTGATTTTAGAGACATTGGTATAGCTTTCAACCATCTATCATAATGCTTGACATTACATTGAAGTTGATATTTCTCACAAAACTCCTTGTGCTGTAAGACGATTCCATTACTGTCCATAAAATGAGAAGTTGCCCAGATTCCCTTGGATTTCCATTGTCCATGTACACAGATTTTCTGCTTATCAATATGTATCTATTATTCCAAACTGGAGTATTATGAGGTGTAAAATGATGTTTGTGGATTAACTTCCAATAGAGAAGGACCTGCTGAAGGAAAGCAGAAAGTTTGACTGCTAATGAATTGCATTCAAAATCACATCGCAGAAGAAAGTCTATTCCACCCATTTTTGAAAATAGTAAACTAGACTTGAACGTTGAACATGCTTTCTTCAGAAATAATGGATTGATTGATTGATTGATTGATTACTGCAATTTCTGCTAATCTGATATAGAAACACAACTTTATTTTACAGCTGTATACTTATCCAGAAATAAATGTGGATCGTTTTATTTAAAAATATTTTATATGGGATATCGCTGAGCACAAAACACAGAATTTATTGTTAATATTTTTTTGGTGAGGTACTTCAAAAGAATGTGAATTTACAAAATAATCCCGTTGATGAATATATTTATGAAAACATTAAACATTTAGAGCTGAATGATGGGCAGGAAGGTTACAGCTCTACTGCAGTTATTCCAAAATGATCTACCTCCATGTTCTCCTCAAAGCGAGGGGGCCAACAGAGGGGCTTGGGTTCAGCTAATGACAAAACAAGCTGGGGGATGATCTAATGTTTTGGCAACAACCTGCTTTAATTAACCAATTCAGGATGACCTCAGCTCTAAGGAGAGAAGAGTATGTTTCCCCCTCTTTCTCCATGTGCGTGCAGAGGAGGATACAACATTTACCACCCTGTTCCCACGAGGACAATCATTGTTTTCTTCCTCACAGAACCCCACGTGTTATTCCTCTGCAAGTCTTCCTTTGAATGAAAGGAGAGGCTAAACTTCTGGAGAAGTGTTGATAATAGTGAGCGTGATGCAACGAGTAGCCTATACTTGCCACACATCAAAGAGCAGCCAGCATGTGTGAGGCGATCAGAGCACAATTCCATTATAACTGCAGGTGTTTGGTGATGATGAATGTTAAGTTTCTATGGTTTAACGGACATGTGTTCATGAAGATTTTGTTTACTTTATGTAAAAAGAATGTTAAAACGTCCGACCTGTGACCTGTAAACCATTCTGTGGTGCTATGCCCACATCTAACCACTTATCTTGAGGAAACAAGTACGTATAGGGCCGGAAAGAAATAGGGGAGGAGAGAGGGACAGACTATCACAGTTGATAGGCAGTATCAGCAGTATAGTATCATCGTTTTTTCCTTGTTAGGATGGAAAGAACATTACACCAAGCTTCTTTTAAATATCTGGCAAACAAAATGTGTCGTGACACACCTTGTAAAATATCCTTCTCGGAATCTCTTGTTTGTACTAGTGAGTTTGGCACACATCAGTCCACCAAACATCACTTATTTCAATGAAGTTGCTAGTTTTAGAGTGGGTTTACTTGCTTACTGCTGCCCACCCTGATGTGTTCGGTAAAGCTTTGAAACAAAATGAGCCTTCTCCTTTAGTTTCAATGGGGCCACTGTGTTGGCACAATGGGGATTCTGACGCAACAGGATCTGGCAAATAAAACGCAACATCGTCAGCCAAAAGACTTGGCTTGAACCTGCCTAAATGTAATGCAAGGTCATCCACTAAAAAACACTGTGCAGTGTTTTGGTTTCTAAACAGCCTTTCAATCCATGGGTGTATACCTCAAACCATAACATAAAAAGAAAAGTACAATACAATGAGTAATACATCCATGATTTTGAAGACTTGGCAGAAACCAAGAAAACAATCCTCAGAGGCTTATAATATTACGAGGAAGTATTTTACAGCTCTGCAAAGTAATCACGGTGGCAATCATGTTATTTATCTGCAACGATCTCAAAGTAAACAGAGTGGTATGTAAGGAATGTGTGCCTGCCCGTATTGCATAGCGTTGCATCAAATTTCATCCGGGTCCAACTTTTTTAGCGGGAGCCCACTGTGTTGCCAAACCCACTGTGCCAACCTAGCGGTTCTAATCAAATGACTAGGGCCCCATCAGACGGAGAGCTTTTTGCAGGTTGCAAAACGCAAAGCGCACCCATAGAAATAGAATGAGAGAACAGACATTCCTATTCAAATCAACATAGCAGGACGATCAGGGCAGCATCCATTTTTATGTGTACCATTCGTTCTCTTAATACACCCATGGTACCATTGCCATTGCAAAGAACTGTGACTGTTGTAGCAGGCTAACTCCCGAATAAACTTCTGTAGAAACAGACATTCGGCAAATCACGGACAAACTGAGGGTAGGTTTTTCAACAAACAAGCAGTGGAGTAGTACGAAGAATGGGAAGACGACTTGTGTGCACTATGTCTGCTGCCTAGCTGCTAGAGAGGAATTGAGGATTGCTGGATTTAACAAGAGACAGACAAAAGGAAAACGCCGGCTTTGTGTGAACGGTAGGCCAAAACAGAGTTCTTCAACTAATGAGTGTGACACACTGACGTGTGTTGTCACCATAACAACTAACAACAATCACCAATTTCTCTTGAACATTCCAGGCTTGAATGCAGGGCAGTTTGTAAAGCAAATGTGACTGTACCAACCTCACCTCCCAGACCTCTGATGAGGGTCTGAGGTAGTTGACCTTTGATCTGCTGTCACCCAACAGAGATGAAAACTTCGTCACCCTGTCACATGTAGGTTGTAAGATTGTGACACACACACACACCACTCTAGGGGCTTTATCTTGTACCCGCTGCGCAAAGCCCAACTCAAGTGTCTTTGCTAGTTTAAGACCGACACAGTTGTCAATTTCCCGTCCAGCGCCCACGTTGTTTAAATAGCAAATGCACCTGCGCCCATCTGTGCGCCCATGGGCGTGCTGGTCTTACAGGGAGGTGTGTTCAGGTGCATTATTGACGTATTGCTATCTTGAGGTAGCAGGAAGTGATCACGCCATTGACCAACAAAAACCTGGTCTAAAGTCAAAAGCGTAGCATTTCATTGTTATTTTAACAGCGAATTAGTAAATAGCGCCTAGGCTCGTGCACAGTGCGTGCACACTATGATTGTTACACACACAGGGAAGCACAGCAGCACACAAACAAGCAAAAGATTAAAAATAAAAATATTACGGTGCAAATCCGCAATCATAATAGCAACGTGCTAAGGTACACGCGCCTGGCTTTTAAAGTAAAATGGGAGATGACACTGATTGGTTTATTGCATGTTAGGCCCAAAACACACCTATGAATTAATGAAGACACTAAGTACAACCCTTTTGAACCATGCGCACAGACCCTTTTTTCCGCCGTCAAACTAGCAAAAGTGGATTTTGCCCTAAATGCAGCTGCACCATGCGCTTCACGCCGTGTGCTCAGATCGTTAATATAGGGCCCTATATATATATATATACTATTATTATACACATACATACAGGCGACATGAAGACAATTCTGCTTTTTCTTTGTTTTCTACATAAAGCTGGCTGTGTTATTGGTAAAAGAACCTCAATCTAAATACCATAAAACAAAGTGAAATAAATACAAGTAGGTAAAGTTGTTGGTGTTGCTAAAACTGAAGCCTCAGAAATGAAATCATCTTTCTGAAGCTGCATCAGTAGAAGGAGTGTCTTGAAATGAGACATGACAAAGCGAGTTTTGACTCTACTTCCAAAGCTTTGGTGTCTGACTATGTGATTGTGCCTTTATTTAGTAAGTCTGGAGCAAGGGTTGTGCACTTCCTTCTAACTTGAGTGCTGTGAGGGTTGGCAGATCTTAATTTCATGGTTCCATAACTGTCTTATCTCTTTTATCTGCTACCTCAGCCCTGGGCAATAAAATCCCCCCCTTCACACCCACACCTTTAAAAACACAAACTCTCAAGGAGTCAAAAGTATTCATGAACTGAAACAGCTCAGAGCACTTTGCTTATCAATTCATGTTCAGCTTCTTGAGCATTTGCCTAAAAGCTCGTAATTAAAATGCATAAACATTGCTGCTTCCCTTCTTATGTAACGTAACAAATATGTCCAACCACCGAGTAACACATTTTCCACAGCCTCACATTCGATAAAGAGCCAGTTAAACAGCAGGCTGGCTGTTGTTTACAGCCCCACCTGTGCTGTGTTGATGGTCCTTTCAATGACTTCCAGTTAAGGAGGAGGAAGCTCATGAAGGGCTCAGACTCTGACCCTCGGTCGAACCGCTGGACTTCAGAGAAGAGGAAATCATTAAGGGGCCCTGGAAGACACAACGTCATCAGTTGCTGTGGTTGTTTTTGGCTACACAGTAAAGCACGGAGTAGAGTATATGAGCACGCTCTTACCATATATGCTGCATTGTTATTGCACGATGAGTTGTGGATTATACTTTACAGTGGCCTTCAGCATTTCCTTCAAAGAGGTTTCTCAGTAATGATGCTTTTCGTAGAGTGGGATTCTGTATAAATATTAAACAACACTGACATATTGTCACTTTTCTAAAGTGGTCATGGTAAACTTGTTAGCCAACAGTTTCCCATTTACACATTCAGCAGATGCGGAGCAACATTAGCATTCATTTAAAAGCATACAATGCAGGATCAATGAGAGAGACAGAGAGAGAGAGAGAGAGAGAGAGAGAGAGAGAGAGAGAGAGAGGGAGCAGTAGTGGTGGAGCGAGCTAGAGAGTGGATAAAGAAAGGGAGCTGCGTTAGCGAGAACAAAGCAGTGAATCAGAGGAATGAAACGTTATTTTCTGATTGTCTCACGGCTGTTACATTCTAAAGCACAAATGAACACACACACACCTCCGCACAACCCTGCACGAAGGTGCCGCATTGCCGGATTTTGTGTGAAGGCAGCCAAAGCGCACACTTCATCCTGTCCGCTGTGGCCTCTCTCCTCTGCGTGTGTGTGGCTCACCATGACACAGACAGAAAGACAGACAGCAATATCACATGTTTGCTACGTTTTGTATGGTTTTTATAGAGTCCTGCCCTCACATTCTCCATGCTGTTACTGGCTGAGGGCTACACACCCACTGCTTAAGGATGACGCCCAGAAAACGTCCCACACACAGCAAAAAAAAAGAAATAAAGAGAAAATACAGACATAGGTGCCAACTCCTGAGGGAAATATCTGGCTCTTGAGCTGCTAAATGCTCCACTATGTTCACTAGCTAGTTGCCATACAAAATGTCAAGTCAATCAATTCAACAGGTGTTGAGCAAAGCTAAAACACTAAAAGTCTCAGAGCTAAGAGGCTCGATAATTCTCTGTGGCTTCATCAACACAAATAACACCTTTCACATTACACAGTCCTTTCATCCGTTGTTAATATAAAAATATAGAGCAGCTTTAAAACTGCATGCTAAAAACATAAAAACGACATATGAAGAGGCAGAGAGGGGATAAAGATATTTGTTCACATTGATTCCTAAATTCTTATCACATCTTCATCCCAGTTTCAGAAAATACTATTCTTTAAACAGGAAACGTAGCCGGGTTGGCACAGTTGGTAGAGCAGGTGCACATATATAGAGGTCTACTCCTCGACGCAGTGGTTCGACTCCAACCTGCGGCCCTTTGCTGCATGTCATTCCCCCTCTGTCCCCTTTCATGTCTTCATCTGTCCTGTGGAATTAAAGGCTTACAATGCCAGGAATATAAACAGGAAATATACAGTATGAAGGTCTGTTTAAAAGAAAAAAGAAACTTCTCTAGAATGCACTTCCAAATAGAAAAAAGAAATGACAACAGTGTGAACAAACAAAGGGAAGTTAATAAAGTAAACATGCTTGTCCCTATGAGAGTTCTTCCTTTTTTCTCAGAACGGTGAGGGAGGAGGACACCATTACAGAGTCACGTCTTTCTCTATCACTCTGCTGCACACAAGTTCCTTGGAAGCATTTTGCGAGTTCACCTAAAAATACCTCACAGCCAGTCAATGCATCCAACTGGATTAGTCAGGTGAAACAGGTATTTTACTGTGAACTCTACCTTTATCTTCTTCCGTCTAAATAAGTCGATTCAGATACTGATTTTTTTTTTTTTTTTTAACAAGGTGCATTTAACACGTAAAAGTAGGTTCTGCTGATGTAGCTCTTATATAGTATACTCATTGTACTGTGCATTATTTTACTACAATATGAGTATATTCAACTTTGCTTATGTGAAACAGCAAAATTGCAACAAAAAAAATCATATGCAAATGATAATAATACACTTTATTTATATAGCACTTTTCTTATTGTTTTAAAGTGCTTTACAAAAGAAGAGAACACCAGGCACAAGGCACATCATATATGAACTAGCTAGGTCAAAGGACATGAGCAAAGAGGAAGTAAAAACAATAAAAAAGAATAAGATCAAATAAATAGGAATAAAAACAGTGTATTTAAAAACATTCATCAAACATTTCCAAAAGCTTTCACAAAGAGGAAAGTTAAGAAGAGATTTGAAAGAAGCTAAATGAAGCATCCATCCATCCACATCCCTCCTGGGGGGCGATTTCACGCAAATGCAATCACAAATGTTGTCTAGAAAATGGACAGGTACTTCCAGAGGAATATTGAATCAAAATAAGCATGGAGTACAATATCCAGTTAGCTTCTTTCCTGGAAACATATGGTTTCCTTCTCGCCTTGACCGTTCATGTTGATTTGTGTTGTTTTTATCGGCTCTCTCCATCAGGCATAAGACCATTGAGCTATTTATACGGCTGGCTTCCTGCTATTCAGAGGCCGTGGGGCTGCTGCTGGAGAAGGGCCTGGCCTGGATTCAGGTAGTCCATCATGACTGACATCTCCACTCTCTAAAGCCTTCCTCTTGATTCATCCAACATGATTTCTCACTCCTCATCAACATTCTGCAGTTTCCTTCGCACAACTATTTACGGAACTTCTGAGAAAGTTGGAGTTAAAAAATAACAGCATTGCTTTTGTTGACTTCTTATTGGAATCTACGTGATCAACACTTCTGTGTGAAGGATTTCTTCCTGGAAACTTCTGTTATTTATTTGACACATCGTAAATCAAACACAGACAAGAGGGAGTATTAAGACTTAAGTGTTAAGGGATGACAGTGAGTGAATAATTACACTCAAAACCAGTCTTGTATAAAGTACTTGAAAGCAATACTTGAGTAAAAGTACAAGTATCTTACCAGAAAATGACTTTGGTCTTCTTATTACATGAGTAAAAGTCTTAAAGTCTCTGATATTTACTGTACTTAAGTATCAAAAGTAATTTTCTGATATTAAATGTACTTAAGTATTAGAAGTAAAAGTAAAAAAAAAAAAATCTTTGATTATGAACTTTATGGCCAAAGGTACAGTATGTAATGTTATCTTCATCACCACGGTCGTCGGGGTGGTCAACATCTGTTACCATGGCGGCAGAGCCTGCACCAGGTGCTTCCTCTTCTTATCCTTTGGTTTTGGCCTATGGTTGTTGCTTTTGCCGCTTGGCAACAAACAGGCATTAGGTCACCAACTGGGATGGAGCGTGGAGTATCTTGGCAATTTAGGAGCAATGATTCGCCAAACCTGCTTTTTTCAGTGTAACAAATTTCTTCCGATTTTATTTTGTAGTAACGAGTAACTAAGAGGCTTAGGGGAGATGTAGTGGAGTAAAAGTATACATTTTATTTAGGAAATGTAGTGGAGTAAAAGTAAAAGTTTCCGGAAATATAAATAACAAAGTAAAGTACAGATACGTGGAAATTCTACTTAAGTACAGTAGTGAAGTATTTGTACTTTGTTACATTACAATACTGCTCAAAACTGAGAAATGAAACAGGACAAACACTGTAAGGCAAAACCAAACAAAAATGACAGCAAAAGGCAACAAACACGAGAAACACGATTGGGTGAAGTCTCGAGCAGCAGAAGTCTGGTTTGCCTTGGCGCTGCAGTTAAAGTGTGAGTTGCGGACAGAGCATTGGCCCTGGCAGCAGACGAGACTTCCAGCAGAGCCAACCACAGCGTTCCTCTGGGTTTTATAATGGTAGTGTACAGCTGTGTTACCTCCACTCAGTGGAATGTGAGAAAAACGGAAAAACTGACACACACATATAAAGAGGCAGTTGCTAAATAACTACATTTAGCTCCTCCATGATCTCATAATAAAGTCAACAAATGTCTACTCACATGTGGCAACAACCACTAAGACATGGACATGCTCACTTGGTTCCTGTTATTTACTGGGTAGAAAACACATTTTATTTCAAGATATGGTTACAACTCAATATACAGTACTAAATGCAAACTATAGCCATAGGACTGTCCTCCACCGAAAAACTCCCACATAAGTTTTTTGTTCAAGCAGCAATTACGACTCATGTTCATGTTTACAGTGGTGGCGACCTCTAGTGTTCGTAGTAAAAGCAGGAAGTAAGGTGACGAAATATAAAGTGGGATTTATGCTTTTACGGGGGCTCTACGCAGAGCTTACGTCGTAGCTTACGTAAGTGACCTGAGGTTTATAGTTGTGCGCTGGTGTCTGCGTCGTTCTAGCGTATCTCTTTAAGAGAGTAGCAGGGCCGGCATGTGTGTGTGTGTGTGTGTGTGTGTGTGTGTGTGTGTGTGTGTGTGTGTGTGTGTGTGTGGGGAGTGTGTGGTAGAGCGAGTGAGAGAGTGACGGGGATTAGCTTCGGAGCGAGTATTGACTGTGGAGGCGGAGAAACAAAGTGTCACCCCTGTGCTTTCTCACCATGGTCGGAAATTTGTAGCAGGAAAAGTTAACCCTCTCCTTGATTTCATGTTGTGTAGGCGGAGAAACCGGAAAATGAGTAGAGGAGTAGAGAGAGATGCAACGCTACCAAGCCACAGCCAAGTGGACCAATCACAGTTGTGGCTTGCGTCTGCTTTGCTGCGAAATGTAGTTACAATTTTTGAGAGGTGCACGTCAGGCTATAGGGTCCATTTCTATACGTACCTACGGCGTCGCCGTGGGTTTAACACAGGACCATAAATTGGGCTTTAGAGTCAGGCCCCCCAGGAAGTGCGCTGGGCTTTGAAGCCAATTTGAGAAAGTAGAAAAAGGTCATGTTCTTTGTAGTAAAGATGGAAATATATAACATTATTAATTATTAAGTGTCACGTGTCCACCAAAGAATCTGAACTTGATTATAGGTGTATTAATAATGAAGCAATTTCTAATTTGTTTATTATGCTACCATTATTATTATTTGCAAATACGACAAGGTAAGAGGTAAGAAAACAGGCTTCAAACTGTTTAGCTGAATATGCATACAATTGGTCTTCACTTATGTGTACAATATGTTGTTTGTGTGTGTGTGTGTGTGTGTGTGTGTGTGTGTGTGTGTGTGTGTGTGTGTGTGTGTGTGTGTGTGTGTATGTGTGTGTGTGTGTGTGTGTGAGTAGGGTGACGGGCAGCAGGCACGTGTGGGGGTGGAGGGGTAAAGGTCAAGGTTGACAATTTCAGGTCAGTAGATCACAGAGTTGAGACAGATGGTGATTTAGCTATGTTTGGCAGCAGGTTCCCTCAGGGAATCACAGACACCATTGGGGTCCCACATGCAAGTCAACCGACATAAAGACGAGGGGAAAAGAGCAAAGAGTTGAAAATGTGGAGATTGAAAATAAGAAAACAACAAAAAATTGGGTAGCAAATAAAAGGAGGAAGGTTTTCCTTTTTTTTCTTTTGCTGACATGTCTCTTTAAAATGATTCACTTGAGTTGACAGCAAGGGGGTAAGCTTCCCCTCGGACCGCAAATCTCCCATGGCGCCATTTTGATGCTACAAAGTGATCACCCAACGTTAGCATTCCATTGACTGCCATTCATTTTGACGTCACTTTGACAGTGAATAACTTTACATCTGAAGCGTTTAAAGACTATATTTGTCCATTGTTTATTTATAAAGAAACACGACAATGTATAAAAGGCTCCATTACCTAGTACCTCACGTTATGGCTCCGTAGCAGACGTTTTTGTAAAAAATAGGCTAATGATTGTGTCATAACCACGCGACTTACTGTCGCATAGTAGAGGAATTACCGTATAGTACAGGAGAAGATCGCAGGCAGTTTCGACTTACATTAGCTGTTTAAGTTTAATTACTAATGTTAACTAGCATTTTAGTTAGCAATAATTAGCATGTGTCCATGTTATCTCCTTACATATACCTACGCTCTCCGTCTCTGCAAGACTGGGAATGATTGAGATTCCTCTTGGCACAGCTACCAGAAGACTTACAACTTTCAGTCAGGTTGCTCACGTCACATTTACGTCGTCTCTCTCAGTTGGAGGCTGCGCAGTAACGTTCAGCGCTCACCGGAAAACTGCTTCTTAGGGCCTTCACTGGTCTCCGTCCAGAGCAACGGGATCTGTTGGTCCATTCTTATATACAGTCTATGGTTGACAGCAATACAAATGGCAGCCTCTGACCCTTGCTCTTCCTACTGTTGGCTGCTTGTAACAATCCTATATATCAATGGCAATAACAGCATTTAGTTGTGTCACTATAAGGAATGTATATGTATGGAATAGTTAGGCAAATCAGCTTATTCGCTCTCTTGCCGAGAGTTAGATGAAAAGATGGATACCACTTTCTGTCATACTCAGACAAATATGAAGCTACAGCTAGGAGATAGTTAGCTTAGCTTAACATAACAACTGGAAGCAGAGGAAAACAGCCTGGCTCTCTACTTCCTGGAATCTTCCTGGCACATAACCCCTCACAAAACCACAATTTGCTAATTTTGTACTGATTAAACAAATAAGATATAACGTGTTAATTAGTGCGCTTTATGCTGATTTTGCAACCTTTGGACAGAGCCAGGCTAATGCTAAGCTTAGCTAGCTAGCTGCTGGCTGTAGAATCATATTTTAACTAATTTGCCAAAAAGACTGCTAAAGTCAAAGACAAGGCCGCATTAGTGCAAATATGTGCCAAAGGATAAAGAAAACTCATAAATAAGATAAATCTAGCTATATTCTATGCTTCCCTCCCTTTTTTCTTCATCCACTTTACCATGACCACTTCCCTTCTTTTGCAGACAACCAGCTGCTGCCCCACACCTCCATCTGAGCGAGGGATGGTCCCCAGAGAGGAAAAGAGGGGATGGAGGTAGACAAGAGGTGGAGGACGAAGGGCTGGCAGGAGGGAGCGGATGGGTGTGACTAGACACAGGTCAGACCTGCATGCCCCGGGATCTTTTGTGTTAAATCCCCCTCCGTCACCACTACCACTGTTTTTATAACACACACACACTCCTCTGCTGCCTTTGGGGGTCCCAGTCCAACAGACCCCCACCCACACATTCATTATGGAGTATAACCATGGGCGAATGATATAGGGTTTGGGTTTAACAGCAGAGTCGGGGTCAGAGCCCAGGGGAGAGAAAACTTCCCAACCCCAACCTCCACCCTCGACACACACACACACACACACACACACACACACACACACACACACACACACACACACACACACACACACACACGACACCATTCTGTCATCCTCTCTCTCTCTCCAACTGGCCTCCAAGTATTCCTCTGTCTCTCCCTTCTCCTCTACCCATTTTAAAGTTTATGATTTGTTTTTGTTTTTAAGAAAAAGTGCTGCCTCAAACACATTTTATGTAATTAAAGAAAAACAGGTCACACAACTTCACTTTGTTTCCACAAAGCGGCTGCCATTAGCAAACAGCGATAATTGTAATCTCTTAACACTGCACTTGGATACGGTTTGGTGCATTGAAATGGCTTTGCAAATTTATACTTTTGGGAGAAGGACAACAGAGCAGACTCTAGCTGTTTGGTGCAAGTGGAAGAGGATTTACCAGTTTGACAGTGCATGCGCCCTTAAATTAGGCATTTAGTGCCATGCTGAGGTCACTATGACAGAGGGACCAATGGCTGTTAATGAAACAAAGTTGTGATACTTGGGACAGTAAAGGACAATAATTCTACCCACTTATTAATCATACAACTTCAATTCCACCACTCCTCTAATTATCCTTTTTCCTAAACAAATATTTTACTTACATTTATTTGCTTTCTTGCCGGGAGCTAGATGAGACTATTTACTCATGTCTACAGTAAATATGAATCTAGAGCCAGGAGACGGTTAGCTTAGTTCAGCATAAAGACTTTCAGGGGTTTGTAACACAAATGTATTCACCGTTTTACAGCCATACCTTTTACATTGATGTGAATGGGAGCAATGTTTTTGGGCCAGTGTGTGTCATGTGATGAATGTGGAAGTGGCAATAATTCCCCATGAGGCCATTATGCCAAAATTGCTTCGCAGCCCAGCTCTGTTTCTGGGGGCTTTGGCTGGACTTACTGGCTTCATGGAGTATTTGTTGGTTGCCAGCACCCCACAGTGACAACAGGACGCCAGAAAGTCACTGCACCCACAGTAAAGCAGACGACACCCAACTAATTCTCTCTTTTCCCCAGTCTGAAATGCAGGTAGCAGCACGTATCTCTGCCTGTCTGACTGGCATCTCTTATTGGATGCTGCCCGCATCCGCTTCAACACACTAGTCCTGCATAAAGTGCCATGAACGGAGCAGGCCCAGCTTACATCCAGGACGTGGTCAAACCTTACACCCCAGCCCGACCACTCCGCATCGGCCAACGTGCTTGCTGCTCCGACACAGCGAGGGACACCCAATCACTCAACGAAATCCAGACTGTTTGCCGTTGTGTCCCTTACAAGCTCCGGTGGAACAAGCTCCCCATTGACATCAGGATGGCTGAAAGTCTACACAGCTTCCGCCGTAGGCTAAAAACACATATCTTCTGACTGCACATTGGATAGGTTTGTATCTTCATGGTTAAAAGCACTTAATTGGAAGCCGTTTTGGATAAAAGCGTCAGCTAAATGACATGTAATGTAATTTAATGATTTTGTTACCTCTGGACAGATAAGCTGGGCTAGCTGTTTCCCCGTTTCCAATCTTTGTGCTATGCTGAACCACCTCCTGGCTGTATATCTAATAGACAGACATCAGATCTTGGTCGGCTCATCTAACTCTCTGCAAGAAAGTGAATGCGGCAATTTCCCAAAATGTCAAACCATTCCTTTAATCTTGTTTTTTCAGTCTCTTTTCCACTAGTCTCTGCCTCCTCCGTATGTATCCCACAGCTCTGCAAAATCACCCCCCCCCCCCCCCCCACTACTAAAATCAGCACACTCGTCATCACCCACTCCTCACCAAGAACCCCACCATTCTCCTGTTTCCTCCACATTATCCCCCCCGCTCCTCATCCCTGATAATCTGGGACAGATGATGCAGAGTGTGTGGCACCAGCCGGTTTGCAGCAGTACGGAACCCCCCGGCGGACTCTCAGCTGTACGCATATAGAGGCACTTCACTAAAACATGAATTATGAATAATGAAAATGAATAATAAAAAGGAAGATAATATATGTATAGCTGGTGCTGGAAGTTGTGCAACTAGGAATAAGCAGGAGGAGATGAATCATTCCAGAGTGGTAATGATGATCCATTTTAGAATCAATAAATCTGTGATCGACCTCGCGGTCTGTTAAGGAACGCGCATCTATCCGAATTACTTCAGCCTGGCTCGACCAAGTCGCTCCTCCTCAGCCTGGCTTGGCCTTCGTAAAACGCACCAAGCCAGGCTGCACAGATTAGTCTAGGTCAAGCCTCGCTCTATCGGTTATCCTGGATTTATATATTCTGCTTTTGAGAAACAAAAGTCTTGGTTCTTTTAAGGAACCTCTGTTTTAACCGTAATCAATTCAGTCCTTGGCAGATCACATTATGTCGCTGTAACACTCAAGAAAACACACAGAAACATCAGCAGCCTGGATCCAGTCACAAGACCTGTTTGTCTGTTGTCTATAGAAGAAAAAGACTTAGCACCAATTACGTAGATTAGGAGCGGATTCATTCCTGTCACGTTTGCACAATTTGGGGCAATTTTGGCCCCTTAACAAAACAGGCAGAGGTGACAGAGGAGAGCGCATTCGTGTAGATAATCTGTATTAAGTTAATTAAGGCGTAGCTAGGAACCCCATTGGGTCAGGACCCCGGTATTGTGTCCACAGGTGATCCATCCTGGGAGCTGAACCCTTGCTGACACACAGAGGAAGCCTCACAGCTTTAGGGTATTAACAAAACCGACTCTTCGCTGCCACGGTAACCAACCGACACAACGGAGCTAACAACTATCCCACAAGAATACTAACAGAGCCAAGACAAACAGTTATCACCAACTAGTTTGGAGTCTAACTAAATCCAATGAGAACTCGAGTTTGTGAGCTCTTATAGTTTCATTCTTATTAAATTCATCATGTTAACTGTCTGAGTACTGAAGTACAATGTTGTTTCCCTTTTCTTGTCCTATATATACTTCACTCTGGCTTAAGTTGTTGAGAGAGTAAGTCTGGGTTGCACCAACAAGTATTACTGTATATTGTTTGCTTAAATCATGGTTTAACTTTAAATCATGTTGCACCAGCTTTAGAACTAGCTTAAAATTAAGAAAGATGTCTTGATTCAAAAATATAGCAGCGGGTAGAGGAGAAATATGATTACAGAACAGCTGCATTTAAACACGCTTTACACCACCCTGGTTATTGAGTTATGTATGTAAATGTGGTCTCAAATTTCCGAACTAACCTGATTTCTCCAAATAATCTAATTGTTTTGTGTCCACGCAAACATGGTGATTGGAGAACAGTGTTGTTCTTCTTCATCACAAGGACACAACAATTATCCGTGTTGTCCTGGACGAGAGGAAATACTAAAACTTCAAAATGAGGGTAGGACACCAAGCCCAGTGGAAACATGACAGAACGTACAAGAACAGACAATGTTATCAAACCTCGCCAGACCTCTACTTTAGAAACGTTCTATCAGAGGACGAACTGAGAGGAGGAGTGAGAGGGAGAGTGAAAGCAAACAAAGCGGAGAACTCTCAGTGCTGATTAGGCACTTTATCCAGGTCAGCATCAGAAAGACCAACAGTGGAAGTCTTTCATCGGGTGACTGGACATATGGAAGGTGACTTGATCATTGTAATGTGTGCCAGGGTGTTACTGAACAACCGACTGATTAACATTAATCCTAATCTGCAGTTCCATTCTGGAAAGTTGCAAAGCATCCCAGAGTTTGTCCAAATGAAAATTCCAGAGAGCGTTGTTCATTCCAAAACTTCAAATGCTCATTCAATGAATACACTATAGCAGTGTTTCTCAAACGGGGGTACCTGTACCCCTAGGGGTACTTTGGAGGAATGCAGGAGGTACATAAGATTTTTTGCTAAATGTTTTTCAGTTACAAGGCTGTTGTGTTGTTTTTGACTCTCGGCAGCCAGAAGACAAAGAAAGCAAAAAAACACTGCTGGCTAAACTATTTAAAAATGGTGGGTTTGTTCAGGACACCCCCGTCTGTCGCTCAGCAATGACACAGTGATTAGTGACGATTCTCTCCGACCAATCAGTAGTCTGCAGGTTTTCACGTCACCTTTTTGGCTCGCCTCAGCTTGATTGGAACCTTGACGGAGGTGGTACTAAAAAACGTACCTGTTGGCGGGTACCAGGGACTTTTTTTCATAATGGAAAACCAAAAAAGGCGAGTAGAGTCAAGGCCAGTTGAGCAGGTACCATGTAGTGGATAAACGGCATAAGAGAGCCTATGCCAGGGTGGTGGAAAGGATCCCTATGGCGTCATAGAAGTTTGCACATCTAGTCTTATGTGTCTATGGATGGCTGGATGCTGAAATGATGATCATTATGCATGCACTGCAGTAAATGTTCAAATAATTAAATGTAGGTTGTATATTTGGCTACTATTATGGATTATGCATGCAGCGCTAGCACCCAATCACAGCCACTTCCCAATCTCTTTCATCCTTAGTCCTTCTCTTTGAAGGGGTGCCAATAAGGGGGCAAGGGTCACCAATACAACACAAAGAAGCAGAGCAGAATATGGCGGGAGTGATTGGGAAGAGAAATGATGAGGAAAAGAGAGAGGAAAAACATTGTTAGCATGGGAGTGTTGGGAGTATGACCCAGTTACGCACAATGCCCCAAGGGTGGAAGCAGAGGGGACAGACAATCATGCAAATTCACGTACCGACACACATGCTCATGGCCATATTCTGCCAAGCTCCACATGAACTACAGAAAAGGCCAAGGCCAAATATAAGCCTGGACATGAATGCTGGGCAGCGAACAGATAGAGCCGCGAACGAGTCTGAGGCTTTCACGCACACAGAGCACAAGGCTGAGCAGTAACAGAAAGATCTGAGGCCATACACCTTCAGACTGGGTTTTTTGCTTTCCGTGACCTACATTCACCATGTTAGAGGAGTTATGGGTTTGTTGCAGACACATTCTCATGACTGACAAGCAGACACCGAGTCCTGCCTCCTTCTGTTTCTCTGCCCCGAGGTTTCCCCTCAGCTGATTAAGCTGTAGCACTGTTATGTATGCTGTATACGAAGAGATGAAAGAGAAACTTGCAAAGCACAGTGGAATGACAAGAAGCGAGTCAACCTTATAATCACTTTCCTGCAGGGTGAACTGAACTGAATTAATTACAGCAATGTGACAAAGCGTTCATCTCGACAAATGGAGATGATGAAGATGACAAAGCACTCTCCCTGACGCTTCTCTCCTATCAATACCAAGAGGCATCAGTGTCACTGTCAGCAAGCGGTGGGCTGAATCGGTCTTTTGTCAAGATGTCAGATGGGAAACATGTTTGAGAAGGCTGCAGAGATCTGCCGTTGGGCTGTTTTAAGGAGGCGTATCGCTGTGTAGGTGTGGTTTGGTTAACGTGCCAGATTGACTCCAAGCTGACACTCAGAGGGCCGACTCTCTCCCTTCAATCCCCATTTCTGCTTCTTTATTGTTATAAAAAGGGACAATGCGCGAGCACTGAACAAAGGGGAGAGGAGAGATGACGGATGGCAAGCGTTTCCTCAAGAGAGATGGAGAAACATCACCAATTCTAATGGGACAGGAGAGGGTGGCTGGGGGTCAAAGTGGGGTGAAGGCCTAAGGGGGATAAAGGACAAAGTGTGTGCGGAGGCGAAGGAGAGAAGGGGGTAGATTTGGAGTTATCTGCACCGTCACGGTTCTCACCTAATTTACATAAATGAATCAGGGACGCGTGCCCTACTGTGTTTGTGTTGTACTGGCAGCTGCTGTCTTGTTTGACAAACGCAATGTCTCCGCTACATGTCAGAGAGGGAGCAGCTTAATACTTTGAGGTTGCTTTGGATGCATTTCTGGAAAATCTGCCACACACCAATCATGATTGTGTTTCTTTGCTTCAGATGCTTTTCCAGAAATGAAAACTGAAATCCAAATGGTGGGGCAGAATGTGGCTAGTTAATGATATTGACAGACAACGGCTCTCATAAGAACTTGGAGGGCTCACTGAGGCATCTGTGTTAACCATTAAATCCATGTAGAAAAACAAGACAGGCAATGAGCTTTAAGGAAAGAGCATTTTTAATATTATTAGTCCATGAATTATCAAACATCATGGACTAATATCTGAGCAGGCAATCTGATTGGTCAACTCCGCCATTTCCCTGTCAACATTTCAGAGTTGAATCAAAAACAGTTTTTGAAAAATCTGTATTCATGAATATGAATCACAAACCACAGTGGAACACAC
This sequence comes from Zingel zingel, assembly GCA_023566125.1. Taxonomy (NCBI): domain Eukaryota; kingdom Metazoa; phylum Chordata; class Actinopteri; order Perciformes; family Percidae; genus Zingel; species Zingel zingel. The sequence continues at coordinate 6,494,006 of CM042318.1, forward strand.
AGAAGCTCTCCAACATATTTAAAGTGATTCATCGGATTCAATGAGTTAGTATTATTATACAACTCTCTGGTGTAATGGAAATGTTTGGATCAGCCGTGCCGGTGAGTCAGGGACACAGCGCTATGTTAGCTATAGCCTACATGAGAAGTTTATGGACATAGTAGCTAACGAACTACATTTTTATTTTTTCAGCAGATATCTTAGTTACAACACGATTGAGATAGCAAAGCAGTTTTGTGTTTGTATGTGCGGTAATCATTCAGTTTGGGAAATCCTACGATCTCTACAAAGCTAACGTTAGCTCACGTTGGAGGAGGGACTAGAAGTCTGTTGCTTTTTTATATTTTTTGCGAGAAAAAATGGTTGGTAATTGCAATATAATACTAGGTCCATAAGCATTACTGAAGCAGCTAATAATGAACTTAAAGGACAATTCCGGCGCAAAATGAATCTAGGGGTTAATAACCCGTGTACCGAGTCGACCGTTCTCTGGTATATGTTTTTATGGTAATCAAATGTGTCTCTAGCTTGATTAGCTTATAACGCTAGTCTTCGGGGGCACTGGTAGAGTAAAAATAAATTGCTAAAACATTCATGACCAGTCGAACCATGTGGTTTGACTGGTCATGACTGTTTTCCCAAGATGGCGCCTGCCTGTATACGTGAATGGTATTGTCTTTATAAACTATATTTTTAATAAACTGTCTGTACACTTGCAAAGTTCTCAATGCTTCGGTTTACATGTAGGGAACCTCACTATGCTACCATGGAAGTGTGGTGCTATTTTGAGCCTTGTTAGTGCTATAAAATAGCGATTTATTTTTACTCTACCAGTGCCCCGAAAGCCTAGTGTTGTAAGCTAATCAGCGGTTCGCGCTAGCTTATTTCAAGTTAGAGACACATTTGATTACCATGAAAACATATCCCAGATAACTGTTAACTCGGTACACGTGTTATTAACCCCTAGGTTCATTTTGCACCAGAATTGCAATTAAAGCACACCCTCTTGTGTGGTATTGCTTAAATAACATCTGATGTCTCAACTATCCAATAAAAGTAAATTCCTTTGATAGATAATTGAAGCAATTACATATATTTCCACTCAGTTGTTGTGCAAATGGTTATAATTACAATACCAGATAAACTGCACGGCGTAAAGACCTTTTTCCTGTTTCTAATTCTAAGTTAGTTGTAGGAGTAATGAAACACACAACCTAAATGCTGGTAATTGCTGTGCATGTTTGGCAAGTGTTAAGAGGCTGAAAACAAATGCAGATGTTCCACCCCAGTGAAATATGGCCTGGACCAGTTTCAGCAGCATAAACGCTTAGCTTTGTTTCAATTTCAACTGACAAATATATCCTTATGTTATTTTTATTTATTTGTTATGCTTTGATTTACAAACGTGTTGCATCCAAGGAGTTTTTCTCTCTGCTACTGCCTCAAATGTTTGTCTGGTGCTGCTGTCTAGTGGACATGTATGGTATTTCCAATTAAAAAAGGGTCATTCCATAGTTTCTCATTTACACCTTATGGTGGTCTCTAGCTATGCAGATAAAATGGACTGCAAAATTGCTTTCCCCCTCTTTATTTAAGGATGCTTTTTAAAAGGATTAACTGGTGAAAAAAATGCAAAAACCAAATAGGAGCATGGCCACTTTGATTTATTATTTATTAAAAGGATAAGTTCGAGAAGGAGCAGGTGGAAGCATACAGCTTATTATGTCCTGCCCCTACTTCACAATATCATATTACAAAACAAATATATATGCAAATACAGCATACAATCTTTCACGTCTTACAATAACTTACAACAATACAACAATATACAACAAAACCTTTACATTACAATTCCAATCCTATGTTTCGGTCTATTCCTTTCTGTATTGATCAAGTGTTGATTTCTTTAATCTATTTTTGAACTGAATGATGCTGGATTTAATCTTCATAATAACGTGGATGATATGGAGTGAAGAAATGTGCGTGAGGCATCAATACTTGAAAATATTACGAGTAATCATTATTTCCACTTTTACTTTCTGCGGTCTGACTTCAGTTCACCACCTCACCATCTGCGTCGCCAATTCCCATTGTCTCCAAAATGTGCGTACGCATGGGTCAGAGTTTGGAAAAGATCATATAAGTATGTTGCCCCGTTGGCTTGGAATCAGTTGCAAAACGACCTGAATGTTTGAAGCTGATTTCATTGCACACATTTCACCTGATACTAAAATACTTGAAAGTTGGCACATCTGGCTGTACATGTTGATAGTTGAAGAATGTATTTTGATATCTTACAATTCTGTACTTTGTTCTGCAGCTCCATTATAAAATTGTTATGTTTGTTTTATGGCAGCAATTTCATGTCTGTTATTTGTGCTGCTGCCTCTCTTGGCCAGGACACTCTTAACCCTCCTGTTGTCCTCGGGTCAAATTTGACCCATTTTCAAAGTGTCTATTTCAGGTTTCTTTCAACCAAATTGTCAAAGAAAAATAACGTGGATGGTTCCGTACAATGCTCTTCACGAGTAAAATAAATAATCAGTTCACTACTTTCATTTAATTTGGGTGTTTTATTCAATTAAATAGCATTTGAAAAAGTTACCAAAACGTTGAGAAAAAGTTTTAATTTTAAATTTTGACCCAGAAACCCAAGTTGCATGGTCGACGGGAAGACAACGCAAGGGTTAAAGAGATTTTTAATCTCAATGAGTCTTTTACTCCTTTCCTGTTTTGCAGGAAACGGATATGATGTACTCACCGTTGTCGGTACTGTATAGACAGAAAATATTTAGGTGAATCAATGGTTCGGGAAAAATAATTAATTATTTAAAAAATCCACGCAAAAAAAAATAATCACAATACATACGATTTTTTTTCCTCCACTCCTACTAGCCATAATATATGCCTAACTAAAGGTGAATATCGTCATTGATTGCTCCTGTGAGAGGATTACGGTTAGTTTCTTTCTCCATTCAATCCCATTGCTAGCGAAACCGGTCTCTAAATCACACTTTAAGCACATAAATGAATACCAAGGCCTGTATGAGCTGCGGCAGAGCCTTCCATTTTGCCCATGCTGTTTTTTTGCCATGACCAACAAAGCTGGACACTGTGTCACACCCAGTTAGAGCATGGGACATTGGTAGTGCACCTGCCTCTTCAGATCCAAGGCCCTTTGAAATCTCATGTGCTGCATGATATCATCAGGAGAAAAAGGGTTAGGGTTACCAGAAAGTTTGCTGATCCCGGACTGCCTAGACTCCCTGCAAGATCAGAAAACTTTCTGTTGCTGGAGTTACACAGGTTAGACCCAACACTGCCGCTGGCCACCAGCCCAACGGTGCTAGGAACACTGCCTTTGAGGCTTTCATCCCCGTTTGTCACTCTGCCTGAGGAGAAATGCTTTAATTTATTGCAGTTTATTTGGTTGTCAATGAAGTGATTGACGTCCTGTCATTGTTGCGGTTGCTCATCCTCAAAGTGGTGAGAGAGCGGACGACCGTGCATTTGAGTTCAGTGGAACGGACAGCGCCACAGAGTCGTGTAATTATGACCCACACAGGGTTGCTGCATGCTGGTATGACGATCTGTCAGGCACAGTCATCCAACAATGTTCGAAGCAGCAGGTTAAGACATCTGGATGATAGCTGCTCCATCAACAATCAACAGGGGACCCCGACTTGGCTGCAAAAAACTTTTCCAAGCGAGTGAGGATATCACTCTTACTATATACACAGTACCTATACTCAGGGCCCTACAGTGCAACCGTTTCACTCGCAAACATTTGCGACTGAAAATAGATGTGTGTGAACTGTAAGATGTATTTAGGAGCACATGCAGGCCCGTCTTAACCTGCCAGTAGGCCCCGGGGCTGAGAGGTTTTGTAGGTCCCCCTAACTCACACTATAAATAATAAAAATACGTAATATCCACGTATGTCTATACAGCAAAATATGTATTAGTTTAATTCTGCCAACAGTAATTTGTCACTCTCTATGAGATGACCAAATCACTTAAGCCTACTTGACCATAAACACAAAAGTCAGTCTAATCAATAACAAATAACCAGTATTTAATACTAAAAATTATATGGAATTTACAAAAATGTATACACCAATTTATGGTGAAAACATCATTGTGATACTTAATAATGGTAAATAAGCGTTCAAACATATGCAACAGAACCCGTTATTTTACCCGTTAGCAGAATCTGCTTTGTTAACGTTTATTTATGTGCTGAAGTGTGATTTAGAGACCTGCTTCGCTAGCAATGGGAGTGAATGGAGAGATGAAAAATATATAACAAACAGTAATCCGCTCAACGGGAGCAATTGATGCAGATTTTCACCTTTAGTTGGATATATATGATGGCTAGAGAATAGAATAGAACAGTTTCAACAGGACGTAAACATCACAAGACAACAGGGGATAAATGTAGTGAAGAGAAAAGCTACAATATGTGCCGTAGAAATCTAGAGGAGTTGAAGTAGTTCATTAATTGTACTTCCCACGACTGCAGTTTAAGAAACACTACAGCACCATTGTAACACAAGCACTATCTGCTTAGATAGCATAATGAATTATAAACGGGATTATGATTTATGAGCGCATTCTTGCTAAATGAATGTACTGTATATATCCTAACCTATCCTAATGTATCACTGTGTTGCTGGAAGGAAAGCAGGTGAACATGCAGACTGTGAACACAGGCAGGGTTAGTGAGCTACAGCACGTAGTCTTCGGGTTATATAACACAACGTGAGTGTTAAACAATGACACAGAGGCACCTGACTGACACCACAGCTGTGGTCTGCTACATATCAAATAATACAAGCTGAATACTGAGAACACATTGTAAGTTGAAAATCACACATCTGTTAACTGCAGGACAAGGGGAATTTCTATTACATGTATAAAAACAACATAATTAAGAGTCAAAGAACATTAGCTTGAACTTAGTTTGAGTTTATTTAGTTTAGGCATGCCTACAGAGCATTAAAAAATATATATATATTATTAATATGGTGTTTTTCCTCTCTGTATAAAAGAAAACAAGATTTATTGTACAATTGAATACTACCTAAGCTGTGTTTTGGGTTAGAGCGTTTTTTGAAGCTCACACAGCCAAGCAGTGCGGGGTTAAGGCTGTTTTATGCTTCCGCGTAAAATCTACGCTGTTGCGACGCACGTAGGTACGTGGAGACACAAACCTACGCCGGACCCTACACCCTAGCCTGACGTGCACCTCTTGAAAAATGTAACTACACGTCGCAGCGGGACACTTTGTTTCTCTCACTATGACTGTAGAGTCACTACTCGCTCCAAAGATAATCGCCGTTACTCCGTCACTTCTCCCTCTACCACACACTCCCCCCACACACACACACACACATGCAGGCTAGACGCACTCACCAGCGCACAAGTATAAACACCAGAGGCCTGTACTACGAATCAAGATCAACATGTCCTGGATTTCTTTCAGTTACCCAGCTTCACCTAACCTAACTACCGTGGTCCCGCATAAGCTGTGTCACGAACAACTAGTTCAATCAACCCAGGGTTTCCCAATCCAGCGGCGCGTGCGTTCACATAAAAGAGACGATGTTTGCACGGCACAACCAATCGCAAACATCTACCAGAGCTGCATGTTTTATATAAGAACAGCAAATCATAATTCTACATAAATATGAAGAACACAGACACGGTTTTGCAGGCAAAACGCAATACAGTCGCTGCTTCCTAAAACAGGAGGAAAGCTGGCAAAAAATAGCTGACGCTGTAAATGCGTAAATCACAACGCTTATCAATATCACTTCCCCATCAGTCAGGACCAAGATCTGACCATAATTACACTTGTCCTTTCCATAAACTGTCGTTGCTTTAGCCTATTATTTCAGTTGGATCCCTGGCAGTAGGAAGCCATCGTGAGAGCAAATTAAAAAAAAAATATAAAAACATAATTCAAACTGATGTGCGCATTGGCAACACACGGCTCAAGAAACCGACAAATAGCCTATATGTAATTCCCTCCCATTAAAATCTATATATTTCATAAAAATACACATCAGGGAATGTTAACGGGGTTGTCGGTCTCTAAATGTTTTAACTTTTCTGAGCGCACCTCTCTCTCTCTCTCTCTCTCTCTCTCTCTCTCTCTCTCTCTCTCTCTCTCTCTCTCTCTCTCTCTGGCCACCGAGCTCCGGATCTTCTAAGAACGGTGACGCCGTTATCAATCGAGTATTGATTGGTCGGTAGGCGGTGCTTTCACACCGGTTGATCTCTAATCTCCAACTTAACCTGCTCCCGACCAGGTTAGGTGTTCAGCGTAAATTACCACGGCGATTTAACCCCGTAACAAGTGATCCACCGTCGTGGTACAGAAAACCCTGGGTTAACGCCAAGGTTAACCCTTAACGCCAAATCTTGCCTCGTAGTACAGGACTCTGGCCACTTAGGTAGGATACAGCGAAAGCTCTGCGTGGAGCCTCCGCAGAAGCATAAAACGGCCTTTACTATAAACAAGTCTGTCCAACCCCTGAGACTATCCTCCTGTCTCTGCAGTGCAGCTGGTGACTGTTGGCTGCTTTGTGCCCCACCTACCACCACCCAGCCAGCCATTGGGCTCACCACCAACAGGAATAATGGTGGCCTGGTGCCAACTGCCCTTGTGGAGTTACTTAGGGTAAAAGGTTGCAACTTATCTCTCGTTATGTCCGTCTTTTTTTTCTCTCTTTCCACAAAAGCTCTGTATCACATTCTCATGCACATGCGCACACTCTGCCAGTTCCTGCCCACTGTAAAATAGAGAAGTCTGTGTCCCAATGTAACCTCGCCAGAAGCGACCCCATTGCCTCTGTCTGCACAGGAGCTGTGGAGAGCATGGAGGGAAATAGAAGAAAGTATGTTTGGCTATGTTCAGACTGCAGGCCAAAGTGACCAAAGATTTTTTTGCTTTTACTTTTAGGGATCTGCAGCTAAACTCAACCTACTTTTTCCTTTCTCACTCTGCCAGTCCTATCACATGCTTTGCTAGATTGTTTACTTGTACTGGTTTGGTTTTTCCTCCCTCCCACCCTCCCTCTCTCTCTCCCTCCCATCCAGCCAGCCTTTCTCACCCGCCCACCAGTTGGTTCCTGCTTAGTATTATGTGGTGATAAGAGCAGAGACGAAACGGGAAAGGCGGCCTAAACAGCCCTTTTATCTCAAGATTATTTTTTTTTCTGTTGCATCTTCTAACCCTGCAGTTTCACTCTCTTACGACTACCGTGAGTATTTGCTTTTGCCAAATCAAATAAACAGACTATTATGGTTTTTGGCAAGAAGTAGCTACTTAAGAGAAGATGACGGAGGGATAGATTTCCACCCCCCCCCCCCCCCCACCCCTAACCCCACGCAGCTATGGAGAGTGGCGGACGTGCAGAAAAGATAGTAAACCATGACACAGATCTGGCTGAGAGATTTGTAGATCTGCAGAAATGTGCAGCAGCTGTGTTATAGGAAGCTAAAACTGCTCTAAAGACAGAATGAAGTATGTCAAACCTGATGGTGCTAACCAGAAGAGAAGCATTAAAAAGACCTGCAGGAATAAAACACTCATTGGGAGTAAACATTGCTCCTTTCAGTATCTTTTATTTAAAAAATCGATTGCAAATGCTGTATGGCTTAAAGTAAGTAAAGTATGGCACTTATTTTTCTTTAAATGTGTGTACAACAGGTTCAATGTTTCTGTTGACTTCTGCCTCTCTCAGAAGGTCAGCTTGAACACTTAAATTGACAAAATGCCAATGTCCGCCATTTTAATTTGCTGTGTGTGTGTGTGTGTGTGTGTGTGTGTGTGTGAAACAGAAGGACAGGTGTAAGGACAAAGACTAAAGCAATATGAGAGAAACCCTTGAATAAGTCAAACCGTATTCCTTAGAAACATCACAGACTGTGAACATAAACTCTCTCTAAAATCAATGCAGGATGAATTCATCCGGTACTTTCCCTTGGGACACAATTTTTTGTTGTGTTTTTACGTTAATGCTGGTATCATCACCCATCCCTGCAAAACCACCTGGTAACTATCACTGCTATCTACAGCCATGACCTTTTCATCAATAATGAGCTGCACTAGGTTATGTATAATATTTTTTTGGAAGAACTTTAGTTTTGGTAATCGTGCCTTCTCCATCCATTATCCTATCACCTGTTAATTTAATTTATTTATTGAACTGGGTTTTAGTAACGCAGCACTCATATGGTTCACTTCTTACCTAACAGGACACAAGTCTGTGATGTTGAGGGGACTCTCTCTGATTCACAGAGTATAACATGCGGGGTGCCCCAAGGTTCGATCATGGGGCCCCTGTTATTTTTAGTATACATAAATGACATATCAGCTGCGGTACGGTGCAAGCTGCTATTAGGCCTATATGCTGATGATTCTGCTTTACTTGTCCCATGGTGTAATGTAAAAGACATTGAAAATACTCTTGACATAGAGCTTGAGTCTGTCAACCAGTGGCTAGTCGACAATAAGCTCTCTATGAATCTGGGCAAGAGTGAATCAATCTTGTTTGGTACAAAAAAGTAAGTTTGGAAAAATAAAATACTTTAAAGGTTCTGTGTAATGGGTCTGAAATTATATCTAACTCAAGTGTTACATATTTGGGTTTAACATTGGATCAATCACTTATAGGTGAATCCATTGCAGCCAAAGTTTTAGCCAAATGTACCTGTAAGTTGAAGTTTTCATATCGCAAGACAAAGCTTTTTGATTTTTCTGTAAATAAATTATTGATATTAACTCTGATTCAATGTCATGTGGCTTTTGCTTGCTTTGCATGATTTTCTGGGTTGACTATGAAACTTAAAAACTAATTCCAAGTGCTGCAAAACAATGTTATTCGGTCACTGTTAAAAGCTCCCCCCCCCCCCCCGCCCCCCCCGTACTCATATTGGTAGGGAGAGCTGGCCTACTATCCGTACATCTAAGAGTAGAACAACTTAAGCTGAACCATATGTTTAACATTGTTAATGGTCATGCCCACAAATATTTATGCTCTAATGTAACCATGGTCCACACGCAGCATAGTCATAATACTAGGATCAGCATCCGCTCCTGAGTCTGAGTTTGTCTGCTTCTTGTCTATTGTTTCCTGTGTGTAACACCAAGGACCGTGCTGGAAATAAGTATTTTACTTTAGCATGTCATCCTTTGGATTACTGTTTTATTGTCCTGATCCAGAAATTAATCAATCAATCATACAGATAATATTGTTGTTCACCAATCATATCTTAATTATCAAAAGGTCACACTGCTTTTTCATTCTATGTTACACTGCAGTGTATTTAACAGTAAAAGCTAATGAGGTGGCCAGACTTTGGCATTCATTCAGGCCACCTTCATAAAGCACTTAATGAGATCTTCTGATTCAGTGTTGTGAAAAACAACACACAGACAGATAAGTATGTCCACTGTTTGCTTTTAAAATAGGATCAATGGCAAATAAAATGTTCAAGACTGCAACATAAAACATAATAAAGAGAATAATCATTATATGTAAATGGAGAGTGTGCATATTTGTGTGTGTACAACAGTTCAGAATAACTGTCATCTCCCTTGCCTTAAAGAACTGTTAGTTGTGGTTATTGCTGCCTTCAAGTGCTCTTCTGAGAGTCATAAATGGGGCTTGTTGTGCTTTTCAGTGCTTTTGTCCTGCTTACGATACAATTTCTTTGCCGCAAAAATAATATTGGGCTTGGCATTTACTGTCCAAAGTAAGTTGCTGCACACGTAAACAAAACTATTAGTCAAAGAAACTGAAAAAAACCCGAAAAATAATTTTTAGCAATACTTCAGACAAAAGCATCAGACAAATGAATAACTGTCAGATTCAGCACGTATACCTTCTTTTGGAATGATGGGGGGTTTGTCCTTAAAAATTGTACATATTAGCCTTCATAACAACTCCCAAAGGGTTCATGTCATGGGAGAATGTAGGCCTACAACTTTTTGTAAGTTTTTTTTTTTTTTTTTAATTGTTTCTGACAGCACCTGAAGGCAACATTAGTGTCAGCTGTACCAAGTGCAGCAGCTGAATTAAATAACTTAATTAGACTAAAAAAAGTAAAATGAAGAAATTGAAGAAAAATTAAGAAAATAGTTATTAGTGTGTATTTGGAAATCTTTACTACCTAGGCCTAATGGACCTTTTTTACAACAGACATGTTGACACGTCATAATAGGAAAAGCACAGGTGTATTCAAAACCGTTAATGACGGCTGCATTCCACTTAGGAGAGGCCCTGGTATTGTGCATGCTGACTCACTGAAAGAGCTCACTGGGACACTTGATGGAACTGAGCCATCGTTAAGGTTATCAATTTCAGCTGTGCTTTTCCTACTATGACAAGTCAAAAATGTCTGCTGTGAAAAAGGTTTATTAGTCACGCTCATCTTAAAGTAAGTCTCCCTCTTTTATCACTCTTGAATATACTTCTGACGCATTTGACTGTAAGCAGCACGTGTTATTTTCTTCAACCGGCCGTAGAAAATTGAACTAGCCTAACATTAGTCTACTAGTCTTGTTTATTAAACCAAGATGATTTTAGTTTCTAATATGGTAACCCGGCAGGACTTTGAAAGCAATGCCTGTGTTGTTTGAATACGTAATAAAACGTGTACTTTTCTTGTACCGACTTGTTTTCAGATGCTCCGTCTGACTGCAGGGCGCGTGGGAAGCCTGGTTGCTAGACGTGCAACAGTGGCCTTGACTACCAACAGCGCGAGGATGGCGAGTCACGGTAACCTGATCCAGATTCAGACCGCTAACCCTACACATTTAAAATCATATCAAATATGTTTTTCATCAGACCAACTTTCTTCATAATTTAGCCAAAGAGTGTGGAACTTTAGGAGTGCGATAAACAGATTAACATCACGAAACACAGAAAAGAAGACGAGTAAAAGTTTATGCTCCCCCTACTTTGCTCCTTTTTAATTTGAGTTCTTTTCGAAATAATTGTCACTTCTTGAAAATGGTCTCAATGGAATTGTCTGTTTTCTGGAAGTGTTTCTTGTAGAAGTTGATAACTTTGCAGACATGGTAAAATCAAGGATGTACCAAAATAAAGCTCAGGTAGCTCGAAGTTTAAAAAAAAAAAAAAAAAAAAAAATTAATGAGACTTATTTTGTATTTATGTCACGAAGATCTTAATCTATAATTGAAACAAGTTGTTATAAATATTTGACTTTTACTTAAATAAATGATAGGAATACTTCCACCACTGCATACATTATTTTGATAGCAGCTGTTACCAAAACAGATGCCTCCATAGTTTTTAGATGTAAGGGAAAACATTGATCCTGTGAATACAGAGGTATGTGTACCGCTCTGACTCTAGCTGTTGTAACTTAAAAAAAATGAGATGGGTCACAGAATTTGGTGTTCTTTCAAAAAGATTACCTGGAGATTATATGCTGAATTGGTATAAACGCAGGTATACGCTACTGGTCAAAAGTTTGGGGTAACTTAGAAATTGTGTGTGTGTGTGTGATCAAGGCAGCAGTTTTCAGATTATATTATGTGCTTGCATAATTGCAAAAAGGGGTTCTCGACTGTTATAGACAGAAGTGGCTGATCTTTTAATGTAATATCTACATTACCCATTATCAGCAACCATTCGACCAATGTTCCAAAGGCATATTCTGTTTACGAATCTGATATCATTTTAAAAGGCTACCTGAGGAAACATTAGAGAAGCCTTTTGCAACATTATGTAAGCACATAATGTAATCTGAAAACTGCTGCCCTGGTTTAAAAAAAAAAAAAAAAAATATGCAACTGATCTCAGCTGGTATTCTGTCTGGAATGGAAATTTCTAAGTGACCCCATACTTTTGTCCGGTAGTGTAAATACAGCAAAAGTTGACAGCAGTAGGTTAAGCTGCATGAAACTACATTCAAAGCAACCAATTTTGATTAGTCATTCACTCAGTGTTCTCACTTTATGTAACTTTCCCCATTGTTCAAAAGACTGGGTGTACCAGAACAGGAGGTGTCAGTCTGAAGTCTCAAACCAGCAGATGGCGCTGCTGTACCATCAGACACATGATCCTTGGGGCTATTGTGTTACACATGTTACCATTTTCTGAACCAGGGTTTTAAAATGTGCTCTTGACTGCACATTGTTGGTTCCAAAAGTGACCCTTCCTGTCTCTGTCCATCCAGAGGTGGCACAGACAGTGGACATGTCTCAGCCAATGTACGTGGACCGTCTGGACACGCCTCTGCCTGACAAACCCTACACTGAAGTCCTGACTGCTGCAGACAAGAGCCTGAAACAGAAGGAGAAAGGACCCTGGAGCCAGCTGACCCAAGAGGAGAAGCTTGCCTGTAGGTTCTTCTCTCCCCGCAGGCTGAGACTCTGGAGCTGCTGAGGTGGAACACAATACAGCGAAAACTCACATCGCAACAAAATGACATGAAAACGCACCTAAAATAATACACTTTAATATACATAGACCACAATTCCTTCAAAAGCACAGGGCAACCAGGGTGGAGAGTGTACATTTACTGAAGAACCGTAAGTACAATTCTTAAGTACTTGTACTTTGAGTATTCTAATTTCATGGTACGTTAACATACTTCTGCTCCACTACATTTCAACAGTAGTGGAGTACTTTTTACTCTATGTATCAGATGAATGTAATGGAGTACTCCACTACATTCATCTGATAGATGTAGTTGCTGTTCTTTTGCAGATTAAGATCTTAACAGAGATGCTCACAGGTCTGTTAGCTAAAGTCAGTTTGCTAACCTATCAGGGAGTGTTTTCAGGTGCCTGATTTAAAATTTAGAGGTGGTTGAGCCAGAATACTTTATCTTGATAAAACTTATTTTGCATTCAGGGCTTCTGGCCTTGTATGAAGTTTTTAGTTTATGGTGCTTCTGATGAATGTCACAGCCGCTGGTGGCGTGGTCGATATGTATGTTGTCCTCTCTCACATGTGGCCGCGTGCTACCTAGGTAGGTTATAAGTCACGCAGGGAGGGAAATGACATTCAGCTAATCAGCTGTCTCCTAAAGATTGTTCACGAGTCCTGCATCTCGAGGTCGAGTCTGAAGTCTTGGAGGATGAGTCTCAAGTCACCGTTTGTGTGAGTCTCAAACTCGAGTCCCCATCTCTGGATCTTAAAAACCTATGATGAGCAGATACAATACTAAAGCAAAGTCACCCAACAGTATATGAACTAGCTAGAATACAAACTACTTGTTACTGTATCGGTAATCCTATTATCTATAATTCTATTATTCTAAATCTATAACTGAGGGGGTCATTTGCCTGCATAGTGAGTACTTTTGATACCATAGGTACATTTTGCTGATAATACTTAAGTAAAATGCAGATTGCAGAACTTTTACAGAACGGCATGGTGACATTGTTAATTTTACACCCCAATGGCTGGGGGGGGAGGAGAAAGGCTGAAGTGTCCATGAGACCATTGATGAGGCAGGAGTCCCAATTCAAAATGCAGAGCAGCTTTGTTTTATTTTCATGTCTTTGTAGATGGCCTAATGAATCTGTGTGGTTTAAGCTCTGCAAAGAGAGAACACGATCATTAAAGGACACATCATGCTCATTTTCAGGTTGATAGTTGTGCATATAATGACACAAGACAGAAGTATTTCCATATTTATTAGTGGTACACTCCCCTATTTTCTCTTCTTGACCCTCTATCTCACCAGTCTCTCGTGTCCTTCATGTCTCTCTCCTCTCCCCCACAGTGTACCGGCTCGCGTTCCATCAGACCTACTCGGAGATGAAGCGGCCATCAGCAGAGTGGAAGACTGTCTTGGGCGGTATGTTCATCTTCATGGGCTTCACTGGCCTGCTGGTCTGGTGGCAGACGGCCTACGGTAAGTCTGACTTCTACACTCTGAAAGGACAAACCCATCTCTTTTGATGGTGCAAGAACCGGAAACCTTTTTCAGCCACAAAATCGCACACCTGGGCCACGTTCAGCCCCGATTTTTAACGTAGCAATAAGGTTGTTTTTTTTTGTTTTTTTTTAAATTGAAACTGGGGTGCGTTTGACACCCCGTTTGTGTGCAAGTGCTCTGCCTTTTTATTACGAGTTTACAGGCACGTCTCCGCTGATTGGGTATCACATGTGACAGCCAACGAGAGACGCACACCCACCAAAGAACGTATCTCAAAGCAGTTTCACATCGTTCAACCAGGGAACTGTAGCAACACGGTGCACACCGTTTTGAGATTGAACGTGCCCTGGTGTGACACAGATCCCTTTCACAGCAGACGTTTTCACTTATGATTATTATCATAGCAGGAACAGCACAGCTGTACCTAACAACATTAACAGTAGCTCTGTTCCTTTCAAGTATCCCAGTAAGCCAGCAGGTACCAAACCAGAGCCCTGTAAATGGACTTTGAGTTACACCAGTGGCGTGCGTGTGTGTGTGCGTGTGTGTGGTTTTTTCATAACATCACTCAAACTGATTTTATAGTTAAAAATAGTTGCCTATTAAACAGTTGACAACTAATCAATAATTTATCCTCTTTATTGATCCCCAATGGGGAGATTACAAATGTTTTTAATTGTAATATTCCTGTGTTATTACACAGGCCAGATAGATGTAGTAATCAATTGTGTATGTATGCACAGGTCCTTTTACTAATGGAAAGATGACAGAGTGAGTGGGCTGCAACTGCTGAACAGATGCCCTGGGGGGGGGGGGGGTGTCAGTGCCTTGCTCAAGGGCACCTTGGCAGTGCCCAGAAGGTGAACTGGCACCTCTGCAGCTACAAGTGCACCTCCGTATTTCAGCCCGATGGGGACTTGAACCAGCGACCCTCCGGTTCCCGAGCTACTGCCAACCCCAAATTGATTACTCTTTGCAGCTCTAGTGTGTTTTCAGTTTCCTTACCGGTTTATATGCTGTCAAATGGCTGGCTGAACGGGAACTTGATGGCATTTTGCCAAAATAAAGTGCAAAAAGTTACCAAAATAAAACTCCAACCACATGCTTTGTTTTTTGTAGCTGCATGTGTTTGCATATCGACTACACGTCGGAGTCCAGTTAAGTGCTATATGTCTCTATTCCTTGTTTGCTCTAGTCTACCCTCCACGTCCCAGGACCTTTGACGAGGAGTGGCAGGCCAAACAGCTACAGAGGATGTTGGACATGAAGGTCAACCCCATCGAGGGCTTCTCAGCCAAGTGGGACTATGAGAAGGGCCAGTGGAAGTAAAGACACGACTGGACTGTGGCTGAGGTGGCGCAGAGTCCCGAGCTGTCCCCTCAGAGCGTGGATGTGTTGCATATTTGAATGTTTCATTATCAAAAACCACTAGGAGGATGGAGCTTATCCACTGTCAACATCTCTGGGACCATTTGACTCTGTGCCACCTCTGGCTCTCTGGTTGTAACCTTTATCATAATAAAATTTTGCTTTTGCCAACTGTGTCCAACTCTTTGACTTAAAAAGCAGTGCACAAAAAGTCATTAAAAGTGAGAATCTGAGCATCTGTTTCATGAAGGTCCTGACATTACACCAGTGGTAGGAAGTAACTTACTATCTTTACTAAAGTACAATTCTGAGGTACTTTACTTGAATATTTCGATTTTTATGCCACTTTTCTACTCCTACATTTCAGAGGGAGATATTGTACTCACTACTTTAATTTAACAACTATACTTATTAGTTACTAATGTTTTCATAGCAAAGATTTGATCAGCTTCTAAATTATAACGTTATCTCTTGGTCGGTGATAAAGAGAACTATCTCCCTCTTTTTTTTTTTTGGGCTTTTCTGCCTTTATTTGGCAGGACCGTTAGGTGAGAGGGGGAAGACATGCAGGGAATTGTCACAGGTCGGACTCAAGCCCTGGACCTCTATGTCGAGGCATAAACTTCCAAGTATGTGTGCCTGCACTGAGCCAACTCTTAAGTCAGTCTGTAATTGTCTTTAAAGTCTAAAGGAGGCATATTTCAATGTAACATGCAGGTTTGAAGTAATACATTTTTCATAATTCTACTTGTATTGCTTCTTTTACTTCAGGAAATTATCTGAGTACTTCAACCACCACTGCATCTTTTTAACAAATGGGAGGTGCTTAAAAAAAGCAATGCATTTGTCTACAGACAATTCCACTGATTTTGTTGATACCCTAGCCCCACCCTGAGGTTTACATTTGTGATTTGGAATGAAATGTCTTTTTACTCTAGTGAATAGTTTTGTCTAATACTTTAGTTTGTGACCTAGTACGTGCACAACTATAGACATTCAGTGCCAATTAGCAACTGTTAGCATGCACATAAACAGCAACACACTAAACTAAGATGCCTACTTAGAAACCCCCATATCTTTGCATCACTTGAGCAGTCATTTTGGGCGTAAAAGTTTACTTTCTTCAGGCTCATTTCTTCTTCTGGAAACACCTGGAATATTGAAGATCTCTTCATGCACGCATGCTTTAACACACCCACCCACTATCCAAGACTCTGGAGTAGACAAGGCAGACTCAGTACATCCTCCAACATTGGCTTTATTAGGTTCAATGTAATTACATTTTTTTACAACGGCATTCTAAGACACACAAACAGATGATTGGACATGGTTGCGAGCTTTAATTGTGTACTCTTTATGGCCAACAAGAATGCACCAGAGACCTACATTTTTGAAAATATTTTCTTGCTTTGCATTTTCTTGTCTAGTGGCAGTCCAATAATCCTAAAAAAACAAAAACCACAAATGACAATGCATATTAATGCAAAGATGGAGTTTAAGGCCATTTGAAAGGGGCACATTTATGCTTTTTACACCAAATATAAATAATGTTTAAAAGCCATCAGTTCTGATTTTCTTAAATATGTTACTAAGCTAATGTACTATTCTAATTAGTTTAAATAACTAGTATATATGTAGGGCCGTGCCGATGCTGTGACACTTCCTCGATTTGTGCCTCCTTCAAGAACATTTTTGTCACACAGAAATTCACACGCATGCACACTCACATACGCACACATACACATACACACACACACACACACACACACACACACACACACACACACACACACACACACACACACACACACACACACACACACACACACACACACTCACATATGTGTAGGAAGGGAACTTGTTAAGGTGAGGGCCGGGATGGCAGAGAAAAGCCTTGGAGTAGCTTCTTGGTGGGGCATCCGCTAGAAAAATATATATATACTGTACTGGAATGTAAGAGAGCAGACCTCGGCTCGTAAGATGCTCAGGACACAAGCATTTACAGGATGATACTCATCAATCGTCAATGCAGTTGTTTTTTGGGGTGAAATATTTGTTTCAAGGATAATACGTTTCGAAAGAGAAATCCATGTATGTAAATGATTCTGTGAACTATGAGGATGAAAACGTCGACACTGACGAAGAGAGATGAGTCCAGCTATGAGGATGGAGGCCCAGCTGGCAGCCGGACCCTCGCGCTGACAATGCAGTAGGGATGTAACGAATATCCAAATCGATATAAATGTGAAAAGTCGCCATGCAATTTCTTTAAACGGCTTAGGGCGTAATCTACTTTGGATTTCACTTGTTTGACTTCAGACGTCACGGTGTCCTCGGTTTATTTATTTGAAGAGTTTTTTTTTCCCTATTTATTTACAGAGTTTGATGTGGGATTTCTTTTCAAAATCTAATTATTGTTTATTTAAATGTAGTTATTCAAGATAAAATACCATTTCAGTTGCACTTTGAACAAGAGGACACATCTGTTGTTTTACACAGTTTATATACATTAAAAGGAAACATTTTCAGTCGTTTGTCTGCAGCTTATGTTAAAAAAAATCATGAGTAAATGGTATCCTAAACTTAAAATCGTGAATCATATCGAATCGAGTTGAGTGTATCGTTACATCCCTACAATGTAGCGATGGTGACATTTTTTTTTACAGTCCCATCCTTTAAATTAATCTAGTACTGAACCTTTCTTTGATGAGGAAATGCCACCTGCCTGTCCTGTGCTTTATTGAGCTGCTATAACAAATATGAATAGAACCCAGGACCTGTTGTTGTTAGCTGGAGACAGCATTTGGAAATAAGATCAAGTTTAACGCATTGGGAGGGGATGACCTTCCCTCCCTTCCTAGTAAATGAATCGAGCTGCCAGTTCTTGGTGCGTGAAACGCCAGGCGACAAACACTCCTCCGACTTTGAATTAAAGATGTTCAGAAACAAAGACGAGGTCTCCTTCTCCCAGCCTCTCGTGGACTACACGAGACTGGCAGCTGTGTGCGTTACAGGCGTGCGTGCGTGTGTGCATGTGTGTGTGTGTGTGCGCGTGTGTGTGCGTGCCGAGACGTGTTTGTGTGGAGCAGCAGTTGCCAGCTGTGACTGACACACGTGACTAGGTGCAGTGACAGCCAGGGGGGATCGCAGAGGAAGAGGTGGAGCTGGATGGAGAGGCGGATGGATATTTGACAGATTTGAGGTGTCTGGGGAGGACGGAGGAGGAGAAGTTGGGGTGGAGGGGGTCAATGTGAAAGCAATGCATGGATAACTTGGAGTGAATGTGTGTGAGATGAGATGTGAAGGTTTGGGTGTAAACTTTTACGGTCCTACAGCCTCTGACAGTCGCTGATTGGCTTAAGATGGTAAACAGACACATTTCGACACTGATCAAACTCAAACTACATCTGATGCAGAACTGCAATCACCGCCTCCAAGGCAGCTGCTTCATCACTGCTTCATCACTTCGCTACGTCAATCTTCAAAAGGCTATGATGCTCACTCAGGTGATAACATGAAGAATAACTGTCACTGATAGATGTAAGATTTGACTAATGGTTAAAAAATAAGGAATGGGTGTCGAGGTTAGCACAGAAGAGGAACATTAGTCTCCTGTTGGAGCATTGCAGCACATGATTAGGATTTTATTGCAAAATTAGCACGGAAATAACTCCAACACTTTATATTAACCCCATTAAGCAGTACAAACCAGTATGGCTGCAAACTAACGGTTAGTTTCATTGTCGAGTCATCTTTTTTGCTTTGATTACTCAATCGTTAGGTCTATAAAAAGTCAGAAAATAGTGAAACATTTCCCAACACCCAAAAAAAAATTGATTTACAATCATATAACATAAGAGAATCACATTTAAGAAGCTGGAATCAATGTATTTTTTTGTAATTTGTTTGATAATTATTAATCAGTTATCAAAACGGCTGCCATTGACTTATCAATCAACTAATTATTTGCAGCTCTATAAACTATAAATCAATTTTTTTTTTCCAAACACTATAATATAGTTGTAAACAAATATACGGATATTTCAAGTGTTTATTAATGCATTTCTTTTCAACAATTATGACTTAGAACTTGGCATCTAGTGTATAACTGGACTATGAACAGATATATCATTTTATATAATAATTTGGACAGGACAATATATCGCAAATATATCTGTATCAGTGACAAACTACATTTGAAACCGTGTCACCATTACATACCAGAGAGCACTGACGAGCTGATTTTTCAAATGTAAAACGTCCCACTGAGGGTGCATCTTTTTCACATAAAATTAATCCGTATCAAGATTTTTATTTTTTTGGGGTGTAGTGGTTTTATTTTGTAAACTGAAATATGGTGTATTTCTTTATTTCCCTGTAGTACATGGACCTAAATTATTTACTATGTCTCAGGTCAAGAATGACCCTACAGGTCTGTATTAAACCTGTTCATGTGTATACACAGTTAATCCATGTCTAATATCACACTGTAAGGATGTGTGTATTCATTAAATATGATTGAAACTGTTATCTTGTCATTCATTAACCAGTTATGGACACATCATAGGAGGAGTTTCATTGTTGACAAATACATTAATAAACACTATTATAGTGTTTTATAAACTATTTATTAAATGTTTATATACTGATAATAAATGCTAAATTAGCGGGTTAAAATAAAGTGTTGCCAAAATAACAACTTTACGCCCAAATACCCAACTTCCACGCCTGTCACGCTGTCTGGGGCGTGTCGCTGTGACCGGTGCTGCTCTATGTATTGTATGTGTTGCTACGGTATTTGCTGCATTTCTCAGCTACTGTGTAGTTAATATGGACGCTCTGAGCCATGGCGCCCTGCTTGGATGAACTGCGGTTGCACCGATTCTGAGAACTTGCCACGGCGCAGTGCTCTGGCACTCGGCAGGCTGACTAAACACAAACAGGATCAGATCGAGGCCAAGTATGACCATAAAGCACAGACCAGCAGAGGGGGGTGTGGGGGAGGGGGGAGGGGGGTTTAATGGTTCACAAATCCAAAACGCACCAACAAACACAAACAAGCAGAGGAGTTAGTTTCCTATTATTTAGTTTAAGACTCCCGTGTTTTGTTAACTAAAATGTTTGAATCCTTCTCATTTACCATTCACACAAAAACGATAGGAATTACGCACAGGGCAAGACTAAACAAACAGTGTATGAAGTCATGGATTATACTAAACGTGTTGGTGATCAGGATGCCTGGCAGAAAATGGGAACTATAAATGCTGCTCAGGGGAAGGTGCTACGTCCTCCCCTGCTTTCACTCTCCATATGGCACACATAGAGCTATTGTAGAGCAGTCTGTGGGGGGACGAGCATCCAAACAAGCTTCAAGACAAGACATGCAGAGCAGCCAAGCCCCTAACGCACTGGCTCTTTAGATCTGCGAAGGCTGGAGACTTTAAGCCTTTTTTGACGAGCAAAATGGTAAAATCTAAATTTGTTAAAACTAATGAATACAAACATAAAGAACCAGTGGAGAAAGAAATAACAATACAAATTTGTTCAGTAAATGAAAAAAAAATGTCTGTCTCTGTATAACCGCACATTTTTCATCAAGGTGGAACACGCGAATACTAGTGAAGCTTCCTCTTCTTCGAAAAAGTTCAACAACGTGTAAGGATTTCTCAGTCCAATGTGAGATGTGTGGGATGTATGTGTGTGTGTGTGTGTGTGTGTGTGTGTGTGTGGAGGGGGGGGGGGAGTAAAATAAAGTATGGAAGTGTGGAATAAAGTAAACATCGTCTGCAGTTTCTGATAAGACAAACTTCAATTTAACTTCCATGGCGTGTAGGTTGGGGGGTGGGGGGCATAGTGAAGGAGGCAGGTGGAGAGGGTCATGAGTGTTGGGGACGGTTGGTGTGTAGCTCCATTCACAGGCGTTTCTGGGCAATGAGTGAGCCCACCACGACTCCGGTCACCAGGGTCATCCCCGCCAGCAGCCACTTCTTGAAACTCTCCTGAGACCGCCTGCTCTCTGCCGCCGCGTCCTGCCCGAAGATTTCGGCAAAGCGCTCCTGGCAGACGTGAAGAAAAGAGAGAAAAAGGGGGGAAAGGAAAGGGTTAACACCGGGGATTTTGTTGCTGACTATGTGACATTCAAATCCGAAACAATCCACACACATACACACTTCCCAAAATTACCCATTTAAAAAAAAATAAAACTAAGAAGCCACAGGCAGGTTTAGAGGGTCAGGTAGATTCCTCTCTGTAAAAGGTCTCTAGGTCTCAAACAAGCAGAGGGCTGCTGAGCCACAACAGCTGGGTATCAATATGACTGGCAGAGCCCACACAGTCACATGTGGAAATTTCCACTCACCACAGCGCTCATACAGGTAAGGAAACATCACGGCTATCAAAAAGCCTCAAAAACCACCTGCACTGACGCTGTGCACAGTAACAACAAGAGCTCCTTGATTAAAGGAAAAATCCACGTCATTAAACTCAGCGTTAGGACCCGGTCACAGCAACTCTTGCCTTAATATATCCACCTCCCTCCCCCCCTCCCATCAGTTCTGCAGAACCGTTGTTGTCGCCGACATTCCTTCCCACCGTTTTCCTCAGAATGCCAAGCCTACGTTGCTGCCCACTGAAATCCTTTCCTGGAAATGAGCTGCAGAGCACACAGTTTTAATGTCTCGCCACAAGGAGGAGCCAGTCAGGCTTAAATCTCATACACAAAACACAGCAACAGATCAGCTGAGCTGAGCACGAACAACTGAGTCACTACTGATGATGTTGGTGTTGTCCACGCTTCAAAACGGTCCACGCTTCACCTCAGTCCACATTAGCTGCGATGCTCCTTCTCAAGAGCAAAGCATCTGAACAAATGTGAAAGTGATTGGATTTTTAGTCAGAGGGGGATTCAACAGGCGGGACAGACGGGGGTTTTATAGAGGGGGGGTTACTGAAAACTGCAGAGCAAGGAGACGGGAAGAAGAGCTTGAAAGGACAGAAGAGAGGTTATCAGTAAATCACAGAAAGAATGCAGTGGGGTGGAGAGGGACAGTTGCTGGAAACGGTGAGTAATAAAGTAGAGGATATGACTCTGAACCTAACCCTAGATCAATCTGGAGATGGGAAACTCATCGCCCTGAATTAACCACGTGGATGGCCAGTAAAAAAAAAAAAAAACTAAAAAACATCATGACATCAGTTCCGATGCAGCAAAAAAAAAAAGAGAGAGAGAGAGTAAATATTTGTCTAATTTTTGTCTTCAACCTCACCTTGACTTCCGACAGGCCTTGATACAGCAGATGAACGTTTTCAGAAAAGATCAAATTGGCCTTCTTACTATAGCCATTACAACCAAAATGAACTATCAATGTTACTTATGACACAGATGGCCAGATACACACAAGTCAAAGTGAGACAAAACAGACAACAAAGTGAGTGAGTGAGTGCGTTTGTGCAAAAGAACCCTAGTTGAAGTGAAGAAAAGAGTCAGCAAGTCAACACTTAGCGAAGTCCACTCATTCATCATTTACCAGACTTAAAGGACAATTCCGGCGCAAGATGAACCTAGGGGTTAATAACATACGTGTACCGAGTCGAACGCTCTCTGGGATCTGTTTTCATGCTAACTGAATGTGTCTCTAGCTTGAAACCGGGGGGTTAGCTGCTAACGCTAGCTTTCGGGGCATAGGGTAAACCACTATTTGATACCACTAACAAGGCTCGAAAGCATTAAGAACTTTGTAAGTGTACAGACAGTTTATTACAAAGATAGATTATAAAGAAAGTAGCGTTAATGTTTACATGCGGCCGCCATCTTGGATAGTCATGAGCAGTCGAATAACGAACGCTGTGTTTGAGCCATGTTACTGGTTACTGGTTGCACGGCGTTCGTCGTTCGACTGCCGATTATTGGCTCTGTGTGTCCGGGCCAATGCGCTCACAGATCCAATCTTTACAGATGTTACTGCTCGGTGTTTGGCTAGCTAATAAGCCGTTAGCCTGTTAGCTTGAGCTTTGTCTGAAGGCGCCGAGCGGCCATCCAGGCTCCGACACACGCACATTCCGCACATCCTCCGCTCAGTTTAACCGCTAACCCCCCGGTACCGGTCAGAGAGGCAGTGTTGTCAACGCTTTTCCAATGAAAGTCGCTATCGGGGTCTGAAAAGTCGCTAAATCTAGCGACAAAGTCGCAGAGAGGCGTGTTTACTTTGGCTGTTTCCCAATCTCGAGAATGCAAAGAACGCACTTGTGTTCTTGGGGAGGCCGTTCTTGCTGGTTGTTCTTGGAAGAATATACTCGCAAGTTCACAAGCACAGAAAACGCTGTTAACAGTTTGAGAAGATGCGTTCTTGCTGGTTTTGCACAACACCCCCAGCACAGAGGCAACCTGCAGTGCTCCAAAATAACAGCTAGAAATAAAAACCACAACAATATAACCACAATCTCCGGACAAGAAAACCTCACAATGTTACAACTACTGCAATAATATTGAAAACTTATTGAGCTTCAATTTTATTGTTTATGGTTGTATGTTTAGCTCAAACACTCCTTACTTATTCAAAAGAGTGGAACGAGTAGGCGATCCCTACTATTAGTGTATTAGTTTAAGTCAGTCCACATAAAAAAAAGAAGTAGGCCTATGCACTGGTGTGTCCTAGGTGTCCCTATTAGTGTTATGTGGAATTATCATTTCTATATTATTGTAGTGCACTGTGTGTGTGTGTGTGTGTGTGTGTGTGTGTGTGTGTGTGTGTGTGTGTGTGTGTGTGTGTGTGTGTGTGAGCCAGCCAGCCAAGCCCGCAGGTGCTTGTGGAGTTTAACTCCAAAAAGGCAGTTAACCACAGGCTCCCGTTATGATGGACATGTGTTGTGATATTTAAATTTAGATTTAAAGATCCATCAACGGCGAAATAAAAGCCTCTCATTTACGAGACCGGTCTGAGAGACCTCCAGCTTACAGCCGGGGTCTCAGAGCGTGACTGTCCGAGCGACGAGCTAACGACCCCGGCAGGCGCTAGCTGGCTGTCGCCTCACTTTATGGAACTTCTCAACTCTCAAAACTTTGAAGCAAATTGTCAATTCGGCAACAATTGTCGCAAGACTGCCTATATTCAAAATCTAAACAGTTCATTTCTTGCCTAAAACGGTCTCAGAAGTGAATTTAGTGATGAATAAGATGGCAAAAATTATTAAAATTGTCCCATTATTGGTCTGTCTATGTACCGGAAACCCGACCCTCGCTGAATGCCGAAATGAATGTTGGGATACGGTTGCTGCCAAGTTCATACAAGTTGTCACTGCCCGATGTGAGTCAAGTCCAGATTTGAGTCGTGCATGTTCAGATTTAAATGGTTTACGGCATAACGTGTCATACTGAAATTTGTGAAATCCATAAAATAAACTTTTCTCTTTACATACATTAACAGAAGATGGAAATCATTTCAAAAACGTTTTAGCTATCTATGATTGTTTGATTGCTAACGTTAGCTCAAAACGCCATTCTAGTGACAGCCTTTGTTGTATTTGATTGCTAACTTGTAGCCAGCAGTGAACGAACTTTGTTGTAGGTCCATTTTTACTGTATTGACATTACAGAAGTCTCTCGTTAGCATCTTGTAGGCTACTTGTCGCAAAGTGATGCATGCGCGACTCACATCTGCACTCGACTCACATCGGGCAGTGACACAAGTTACCAACCAATGCATCCTCGGTAAAATGGGCATGTCAAGAACATTTCCGGGAATCTTAACTGTTCTTGGTGAAATGCAAACTTGTGTCTTGGGACAGTACTTTGGCAACACGAGGTGACGTTTCATAGGGACACAAGAACACAAGTCAATAGTACTGTATGAACTTAATCCTAGGAAAGGCCAAAAAAATATAAGACCTTTGTAATGAAATCCAAGACTTTGTATACCAAATTCAAGGCTTTTAAGGTCTTAATTTGAGATTATCAAATTTAAGACTTTTTCAATGCTTTTAAGACCCTGCGGGTACCGTGAACAGTGAACTGAGTATCTTCCGGTCTGGACTGATTGAGCAAAAACAAGGAATATAAAAATGCAACCTTTGGCTCTGGGAAATTATAAGATTATTTTTTATGTTTTCAATATACCCACTTTCTGGAACAGACCCAAGATGGACTGAAACGATACCAAGAAGTAAAGGGGGATTGACCGCCACAAATCAGAGGTGGTTGACAGAGAGAAAGGCCTTGAGAGACGTAGAGGAGGCGTAGGGGTATCATTCCTGAGGCATTCCAGCAGTTTTAAAGCTATAGTGCGTAGTTTCTGTCTGTCCCCCTTTCATGACCGAGCACCGCTCTCCCCTCCCCCAATCCCCCCTCCATCATCACACCCGGTGGACACTGGAAGTTCAGCCTAAATCCTGAACAATGAAACTGACTGGTCACAGAGTTATCAGGAAACTCACCAACAATGTGACTACGTAGTTAAATATTACTAAATAAAATATTGATGTAGGAGGGAGGGTGTCGGTGTGTTCACTTCGTCATGCCTGTTGCAGTATGTTGCTGGGTGGGGCTTCTGAGGAAAGTAATCTTAGCTTTCTGGCTAATTTTCTAAGAATTTGTAGTGTGTGAATGTGCTGGTGGAAGATAAGGGGGGAGATGGTGCAATGTGTTGACCTCAATTCTGTGGTCCGCGCTACGGCCTTAACCCGAAACCGACTGACAGCTCAATACATGAATCATCGCAACGGTAACAAAAACAATATATAATGGTGTTAACAAATCCAATCAAGTGCCGAAACCAACAATGAATTGATCCTACTAACAATTATTAGTAAGTCTATGTGTCTAAAGCCGGATATATCGTCTTCCTCTATGCCGTACAACTCCATTGTTGTCCAAAAACTATTACAAAAAAAAAAAAACACATCAATGAGCCACACTGTTGCACCGGATGACATGTTTCTTCAGCCTGATGAATATGGGCACTGTAGTTTATTTTGACTCAATCCCAAATACACCGTCCTGCAGCTGGAGATA